>WBNO01022923.1:136275-319442 GCA_013400575.1 Peucedramus taeniatus | reverse complement strand
AAAAAAAAAAAAAAAAGAACAAAAAAAAGATTCTTTTACATCAGATACACCAGAAGACTCCAGTGGCACAACAAATGCCCTCCAGCTGCAGATGAATTTACAGGGACCAGACCAGAGATGCTTTGAGCTAATGAAACTCACAAATGCTTGTCTAAACTTCCAGATATAAACTTTGGATTTGGTACCAGATATTGTACTTTTTGAAATCCTTGGCTCCCTGCTACTGTCAAGTCATTCTGTAGTCATGGCTGGATACCAAGACGAGCTGTGTGGCCCCAAGGTGCACATGGCACTTGGATTTGCTGTGTCTGAGATCGGTCACACCGAAGTCCAAGGGCTACCCCTGATTACACTGGTTTTGAAAAGCAGCTACAGCAAGGAAAGAAACAAAATGCACTTCTGGGAAAGGCAGATGCAGCATTAAAAATGTGATCTGTATGTGTGTCTGTGTTTACATGTGTATGAATGAGAGCTGATCTAGTAGAAGGTGTCCCTGCCTGTGGCAGGGGGCTGGAATGAGATGATCCTCAAGGTCCCTTCTAACCCAACCATTCCATGATTCTATGATGTATCCTGTGATATATATTCTATTCTGTGTGCATGTGCCTGCTGGGATCACCTGTTCCACGTGGGAGCTCCAGCAGCCTGGCCCCTGTCAGTCTCCTGCCTGCCCCTTGTGCGCAAACACAGCCTGGAGATCTTCCCTCCATTTCCTGCTGCATCAGCCTTTCCCCTGGAGGTAGGATGGGAGCCATAACCTCCTCCAAGGCTGATGTAGTTGGTGTGGGGTGGGTAGGCTGTCAAAGGGGCAACATCCTTCCCCTCAGAAGCAAAAGTGTTGTCCCTGAGATTTTCCATCTGGCAGGGAAGCAGTAGTCCCGAGGTTACTCCAGAGCTCAGCTCCCTTTCCCTGAAGTACTTCATAAAATGAGCTTCCTAATCAGAGTTTTTGTTTTCTCACTATGTTAAGCTTACTGTTGCATTTAAAGATGATTTTATGGCATTTAGCTTAGTGATGGATATCATCTTGTGTCTGATACAAGAGACTTCATAGTAAATTTGTCAAAAATTAATGTTCTGCTAATAAAATGTTATTAGAACAACTGTTTGCGAAGGTTTGAGTCTCTTCTATGCTTACTTTAATACAGTTAATTGGGGGGGTTGGAGTATGAAAGCATTCATATGTTCATTTAAAAACAAAAAGGCAATTTAAAAAGTAATTAAAATAATGTTTTAAAATTCTAAGTGATCATAAGGATCTGTTTTCACTGAATGGCTGAGATGCTTGAGTGTTTTTATATTATGTGTGAAATGGTTCTAACATAATATATACCTTGTTCAGAATTTATGTTCTTATAATCATCACAGAAAAATGTTTTGAAAAATTTCACAAAAAATTGGAAGTTTGTAATGAAAAACCATTCAGACCATGAATCCTCTTTGGAAAAAAGCCCTTTTAATTTCTGAGGTCATTATTTGACTTCAGTCTATAAAATTTAAAACAATAGATACAAAATGCAAAATGTTCCAAACAACAGCAATCGTCAATCTCGAGTCACACATAACACTTGATAATGTTTTATGGCACTCCAGTCAGGTACAGGCAAGAATTGATAAACACTGTGTGCCTCCACTACAGTCTTTGGCAGGGATGCATCTTGCTTAACCTTAAGTAAGCAAACTTTAGGCATCTCAGTCTGAGCTGGTCACCTCCAAAGCCCAGTTAAGAGAAGCAGGCATTTCTAGAGGATGATTTGTCTTAAAGATCTTACAGAAAGAGGAATTGCCCTCTGGAAATAACTGTCTCTCTCAAGAGACTATAAAATGATCCAATAGTGAATAATTCAGACCCAGACATTTAATTTCTCAGAAAATCTGAGTAAATGCAGCCCATACTCTATGTGCACAAACCCAGAGGCTGATGTGACAAAGCAATAAAAGCAATGTTGGGCATGTGTGCGCTTGAGCAAGAGTCAGAAGAGCACTGCATGAGCCGTGTACTTTGGTGTGAAGCCATCTAAAACCACCAGTTATCCCAAGGACAACAGGAGGACTTTCCTTGCGTGAATGAACCAGGTTGAAGAGGTCATCCATACTCCCTTCAGTCTTGGTTTAGACTTACATCTTTACATGATGTAACTTGACTGAAATAGGCCAGCAACCTTCCTGATACATTTCATATGTGAACTAAAATACTATGTTTATGGTCAACATTATAAGGTGTCCTCATATATGTGTACATACACATTTTAACCTGAAACTTAATTAAAAGTTACTCACACAACCTAAAGGAAATTAGTAAGATGTATATATATGGTATACATCCATACCTAATTGATTTTTTTCTGTTGTGGTAAATCTCTTCCAGGCATTCCAGTTAGTCATAACTCTAATAATGTTGCATTTTCTTAATAACAGGTGCATGTGATGATGTGCCTCTTGTTGGCACTTTTTTTTTTTCTAGTTTGTTTTGGTTTTTTTCCCCTTGCTTTTGTTGGTTGGGGGTTTTGTTTTTTTGGGATAAGTTTTGTTTGGTTGGGTTTTTTTTCTTTTGTATTTATAACTAGCATCAGCTGACCCAGTGCACCCACATATGTCTCTGAACCATACCTGGATAATCCCACACACAACAGGTCCAGGTTACTGTGTTTTACCATAATACTTTAATGGGATATGCCCATGCTTTCACTTCCAGCTGTGCACAAGGCAAGGTAGTGGTCTCCTAACAGTGGACTCAAGCTTGGCTGTGATCCATTCTGATCTCCTTCCTCCTGGACTTTGGGTGAAGAGTTTGCTTTTGGGTGAAATTCCTTTGGGTGAAACCTCAAGTACAAATGAGTGAGTGGCAAAATTCCCACTGACTTCAGATGGAGCAAGAGTAGCTGTTACTATGGTGCCAGACCTCAGGTTTTCAAGGAAGCCCCGTGCCCCAGAAACAGAGCCTGAAATGAGGGCTCTCTTTCTCCCATACAACCAAAAAACAAAACCAGCTTATGACACCTGAAAATCGGACCTCATGATATCCTTTCATTTTGGCAAATGCCAACAAATCTTCAGTTGATGTTGTGCTAAATCAAAAGTTTTGAGAGTGTTTAATCTGTCATATTAAACCCCTGAGGAAGAGATTCTGTTTCGGTACTGCTAACAAGTAATATTTTTATGACTTAGATCTAGTGAAGCTACTTATTATGCTCAATATCTTGTTTTATGGGCAAAGCAGAAATAACTAACATATAAAGGCAGAAATTTATTGTTAGTATAATTGAAACCTTGGGAGTCTAATCCAAAAGTCATTACTACTCCATGTACAACTATTACAGAAAGAAAAGACTGTGTCTATGCAGAAAAGGTTACAACTGTAGTAGTAATATTAATACAGCTAAAACTGTGACCTCTTCTCCTGGTGAAATGCTCCTTCTTCCCCCACCCTTTCAGGCCTGTGGGTGGCTGCTTTTCCTCAGGTATTGGAGTTGGCAGGATTATGGATTTTTGTTGGCATCTGTAGTTCTTCACCAGGAGGATTTTGATGTTTGTGTTGATAGTTTCTTTTTTCTCTCTCTAGGATCTATTTGGGTACATTTTTGCATGTCAGCTAACATGCTTTTGCATCTTTGCTCTTTCTAAAATGGTCTGAACTCTATGTCAGACCTGAATTTGCTAAGGACAGAGTAGAGCCTTACACATATATAAGGTACTGTTTCTTTGTTGTACTTCCTGCCCTAAAATCAGTTTTGTCCAGCCTCAGGTCTGCATTTCTTTATCTGACACTGGTGAGTTGTTTATAGCTCTGGGGTCTCCAGAGCCAAACCTGTGCCCCATCTCCTGTCAACCAGTGCTTGTACTCCCCTACACCACACATGGGATCTGCACATCCCAGAGCCACTGCTCCCTCACCAAGGTGGAATTTCTCCTTCTGAATCGCTCCTGTGCAGTCACAAAACCACAGCAGTACCATACAGCAATAAGCAAAACAAACCAAAATAGCCACAGGCACGTGGTCAGAAGGAAAGCTGCAGTTACAGTGAAGCTGAGGGCAGGTCAGACAGAGCAAGCTGGACAAGGTTCAGTGCTGAGGCTTGGCAAAACCAACACCAAACTCATGGGCAGACACCGGCCACAGCAATGCTGTGCTGCAGGTCTGAGTGGGCACAGACTGAGTCCTGCTGTGGAAGCAGGTTGCTAACTCCCTATACTGAATGAAGTGCATGGAAATGAAATCTATGGAAGAAATCAATTTCCAGCACATCTTGGAAAGAAAAGGTTTTAGCACTACAGAGGCAAGGAGAAAGTTTTTCAAGGTCTTCATTAGTCTCAGGAGGGTGTGACGTTTATATCACATTTATGGGAAGGTGTTGAGGATATTTGTTGGAAGGACTTAATTTCTTTAAAAATAAGAGTTAAGACTGACATATCCCCTCTAATATATGTTTACTAATCTTTGAAAGTTCTCATGCAGAAAGCTTCTTCAAAGTACCTTTCTGCCTGGTGCACCACAGCTATATATATTTCTATATTCTAAGTACTGTAAATACAGGTGGTGTTAAAAAGACAAACTCTGTTTTTGTGTGGCTTTTCTTTTCTCAGGCTTCTTTTGCTTGCATCTTCAGACTTCTCCCTGAAGAATTACTTTGGTTATTTATGCTGCTCCGTTCACCAAGAATAAAGCTTTATTTTTACACTGATCTAAAATTGACTGAGCTCATAGAATACTTCACACTGATTTGTGTTTGTGGTGTAGGCAGTTCATGCTTTTTAATGTATGTCTAACAGAGGCCTTTTATATTATTAAAAATCTTATTCGAGCAGTGGGGGCAGAGTCCATTTCTTTCTCTGCTGAGGATGCTTACCTGGAGCACTCAGAGTTCATTAGGTTAGTGGGGGCTGGCTCTATTTATTGGGTATTTGGGTTTGGGCCTTTTGCTTACTCTGAAGCAGGAGAAGAGGAAGGGTTTTCCAGCATAAATGTTCCAGTGCTCAGCTGGGGATGAGATCCTGCTCAAGGCCAGATTAAAACCCAACCACAAATCACGTTGGGTTTTGGGTTTTGACCAGAAGCACAGGGTGGCCTGGAGGTCCCTTCAGGCAGGAGCCACGTACTTGATGAGCCTGAAGGGGTTTGAGGCTGGGTGGGTGCCCCAGCTCTCAGCCCTCGCCATGGAGCGGCTCTGGGGGGACAGACAGAGTGACACCATCCCCTGCCTGGCCCGGGGGCTGCTCAGGGAACAGCCCAGGGCTGGGGACCCCCGGCGGGCAGCGGCTGCCCAGGAGCTGCAGGACCACAGCGCTGCTCCAAAGCGTTTAACTCGCGCCTTCATCTCCTCCCTGGAGCCTTCTGAAGATGCAGTCATGAAGTGTGGCAGTTCACTGAGTGTTAGGTATGTGTGAAAGCTAAAATTGTTTAAAGTGTAAGCTGAAAGGTGTGACCTCTTCAATAAGAATATTTCAAAAAGATTTCAGTAGCAGCGTTCTGTGGGGAAATACCACTTCTAAAAAAAATCAGGAGGATATTTTTATAATGCTTGACATTTTTAAGCCACTGAAATAATGACAAATCCTTATGTTCGCTTATTCTCCCCACCTCACCACCCCAGATGAAAATGGGAGTGAAAAGTAAGACTCTTTGAATAAATAAAAATAACATTTTAAATCTTCAAATATATTCTTTTTCTATCACTAACAACAATATACTAAAACCCAAAAATAGCAGCTAACTTCTCTCCTGATGAGAAGTTAACCTTTTTGCAGTGGGAAGTAAGGAAAAGTCTTCCTCATCCTCCTCCACTTTTAACTTTGATCTTTTCACTTACTCCAGTGACACAGAGGACAAGAAGTGTGAGAAAAAGGAAAAAAAAAAAGAAAGAGATTTGTAAAATGAAACACTGACTGTTGCATTTTTGTTAATTTTGAAATTTTGCTTAAATATGATATATAGTATTTTAAATATTTTATTTCTTTGAACTCTCAAGTTATTATAACTTCTACAAAATAAACTGCTTAAAGTTTTTGTATTCAAGTGTTCATGCCAGAAAATTTTATTTTCTGGAAATGACCAAATTTTAGAGTACCCACATTTCCCAAAATTTCCAGATGAAACAGTGCATATTGTTGCCACTTTTTGAATACTGACCTTTTTGAAAACTATCCTAAACTAAACACCAGCAACATTTGAATGCATTTTTTAATGTCATATTGACTAAACATGAGAGCAAGCATTTCAATAAGAGAATGACTATCTGAGCCTATCCCATGAGGGAAAAGCACATAACACATTTTTGGTAGAAAGCACAAGAACACCCTTTTAGCAATTAAATAATGTTACTGTAGGAACGGCCCTAAATTTTAAAATGTGGGAAACATTTTCTTAGGTTGACATTACAGGAGGAAACTCATGTATATACCAAGCCTCACTAGGTTTAGATGTTTGCCATATCTCCCACAGCTGTATATTTTGTCTTTACCTGTCTCCTTTACATTCTGTTCCCACCATCCCTTGGTCCCTACCCATCAGATTTCAGACTCTCACAGATACTTTCTGGGAAAGTTAAGTTGCTGCTGGTTGCTACAAGGCACACTGCTACCCTGCCTATAATGGTGAGGTTTACCCATGTAGAAAAAACATAAACAGATCTACACATAGCAGATCTGGGAAATTTGTGGTTAGCAATGCAATTTGTATGCTTGTGGAAGGGAAACATACTCAAGTAGTAGAGTCTGGGGTTTTTTTCTTTAATGCTCTTTTGCTTCTTGCACTGCCTAATTTTCCACATACATTATTTCCTTTACTTTGGTGCATTTTGAGAGAAATCAGCTCTCATAAAACATTTAGATGAGCATTTTTTAACCTGTTATGTTGAGCATTATTCTTCTTGGTTTCTTAAAAATAATTGCCATTATTCATGTTACATACAGACAAACCACATAGGCTTTGTTTGCCCTTTTCATCTTTTACAAGTTAACTGAATGATTAAGGAGGTCACTGAAGTGAGTATTGGAGAGGAGGAAGGCCAAAAAGCCACATGAGAGCCACTCAGGTCACCTGGTTTAATGATTAACAAAGAATGCAGCTTGAAAAAATATTTTATTCTACAAAGTAATTTGATTCTCATGCAAATATGTAATTACAGAAATGACCCAGATTGTTTATCCCAGAGAACATCTGTTCTGGTTTTCTGGAGGTGTTCAGTTTGGCATCTTGCTATGAAAAGCAATTTTTAGCTGGTATATTGGCCTGACCAGTCTGATAATTAGGCTGGGAATTCTAAATGAAATATTTTAATACTTTATTAAAAAGTTTGTACCACGTGTGCCTTGCATATTCCACCTTAAATATTCACTCATACAGCTGGATTTTTGAAATAGACTAAGGAATTAGTTTATAATTTTTTAATTAATTACCCCTTTTTGTTTACCTACCAAAAATGCATATTTCAACTCAGTGCATAATATCATATTATAATAATATATAAATATAATAATGGAGCTCTATTAATAAATATATATTTACCCTATGGCCAAAATGGGTTGCTGCTTCTGGACTTTGAGTATTTTTCCTCTGTTTTAGACTTCCTGTCATCAAGCTCTCTCTTATTGATTACTTCACTTTGGTTTTTATTTATTCAGTCACTTGGATTAGGAAAACCTGAGAAACTGGAGAAAGATGTTAATAATATTTTGACATATTATTGATACTTTTCATTCAAACAAGGTCACTTTCTACTCTCTGTAGGCTATAGAAAACAACAAAAAACTGGTTTACAAAAGATGCTGGCATTTGACACAGTCTTTGCCTTAAAAACACTGAAATATGATTGACTCTTGCTAAAATAAGATCACTTTTATTTATCCTACATTAAACAGCATGACCTTTTCAGTACCACTTTATATGCCACAGATTTGCTAAAAAAGACTCCATGGTATGATTAATGAACCACTCTACTCACGGCAATGGAATCTCCAAAGACAGTATTGGTCCCTCCCCAGATGCCCCTGAAGAGCCAATTTGCCTTACTGCTGGCAAATTTGGGGATAATACAAGCCAGCATTTCCATTTCTTTACCCTGGTGTGGTCCCTTCTGCAGAGCCCCCATGTGCAGTTTGCTTTAGTGCATTTCCTGGGAGAAGACAATCAGAGGAAACAGAAACCTCAGAAGCAAACCATAGGCTGCTGCTTTGGCTGCAGCACACCCAGGGGTACCCTCAATTATGCACCTCCCAAAGGGACAAAAGAAGCTCATTTAGGGCAGTCTCTCCCAGGATGGGCTCTCCTGTGTGAGGCTGCAAATGGGTGATGGTGCAGTCCCAGTTGCCTGGGTCTTCTCCCCATCTCCTGCAGATACAGGGGCTGCTGCACACCTGTGGCTGCAGTCCTACAAATGTAACATCAGATCCTGGGAGTGATTTGGGCCCAGAAGAAGGCAATGCTGAAACACCTGCTTTCACTAGAAGCTGAATTTCACCCCAAGCTTCTGTCTTTCCAAAGATGCAATGCTATTGCACGGACTTGTATTAAACTATTCTCTCATGGAGTGATTCCAATTAAATGTACAAAGAACTTCAGGATTATTTGTGTTGAAAAATGAATTATGAATTTATGCTACTGTTCAGTACATGCCTGTCAAGATAGTTTTACCCTTTTCAAGTCAATTCTCAATTCACATATCACATAGGAGTTTCATTGCTAGGATTTTCATGCAACACACCTGTGTTGTCCCCTCATTGCTTCTATTTAGACTTGCATTTCATTTCCAAATTGCAGCTGCGCTTTCTGTCAGCTTCAAAAAACAATTTTCTCTCATTCCCCTCTGATTTAATTTGAACAATTTAATTTTGGTTAACCTCCCATCTTCAGAATTTGAAAGACATGAATGTGCAACACCTGGAACAAGGCCTGTGTGGAAGCACAGGACAGGGAGCAGCAGCAACTCTCCTGCAATGGGAATGGGCAGAGGTTATGGCCCCAGTCTGGAAAAACACTTACACATGCACTTGTTGTTAAGCATAAGAAATATTCACTTTTAGGACTTTGAGCACACATACCTGTACTGCTGGATTGCTGCCTCTGCTTCTTAAAGCGTACTGTTTACTTCGCATTCTGATACTTGTCCATCATATAATACACTGACACTTCATCTTAGAGTATATTTTTTTGTGTAACCCAAGAAGCAATTCAGAACTTATAGAATCAGAGAATGGTTTGTGCTGGAAGGGTCCTTAAGGAGCATCCAGTTCCAACTGCCCAGTCATGGGCAGAGACACCTTCCACTAGACCGTGTTGCTCAAAGCCACATCTACCTGACAGTGAACACTTGCAGGGGTGGGGCATCCACAACTACCCTCACAGTAAATAATGTTTTCCTCATATGTCATTTAAACCTCTTCAGTGAGACATTCCCCCTTGTCTTATCCCTACATTTCCTTGTGAAAAGTCCCTCTCCAGCTTTCCTGTAAACCATTAGGTACTGGAAGGTGCTGTAGGGTTTCCTGGAACCTTTTCCTCTCCAGGATGAACAACTCCAAGCTTTGCAGCCTTTCTTCATAGGAGATGTGCTCCGGCCATCTGATCATCTTTGTGGCTTTCTCTGGACTTTTTCCAGAAGGTCCATGTCCTGATTTTGGGGGCCCTGGAGCTGGACACTGTACTCCACTGTGGGGTGGGGTCTCAGGAGAGCAGAGGGGCAGAATTCCCCCCCTTGCCCTGCTCCCCATGATGCTTTTTGATGCAGCCCAAGACATATTTGGCTTTCTGGGCTGCAAGTGCACTCAATCCCACTGTCCATGTCACTGACAAAGATGTTAAACAAGTTCCAATATCTGGTGTTCCCCTGAGGAACACCACTCATCACTGGTCTCCACTTGGATGTTGAACCATTGATTGTAACACTTTGAGCATGGCCATCCAGCCAGTTCCTTATCCACTGAATGGACAATGTGTCATATCCTTGTCTCTCCAGATTAGAAACAAGGACGTCATGTCAGGCAGTGTGAAGTGTTTTGCACAAATTCAGGAAGGTGATGACAGCTGCTCTTCCCTCATCCACCATCTCTGTAACTCTATCACTGAAGGCCACCAAATTTGTCAGGCACAGTTTGCTCTTAGTGAAGCCATGTTGGCTGTCAGCAAGCACTTCCTCATTTTTGGTATGCCTTAGCACAACTGCCAGGAGGATCAGCTTTATGAATTTGCCAGGTACAAAGGTAAGGTTGACTAGCCTGTAGTTACCTAGGTCTTCCTTTCTCTTCTTTTTAAAAATGGGGGTTATATTTCTCCTTTTCCAATCAGTGGGAGTTTCACTGAACTGCCATGACTTCTCCAATGATGGAAAGTGCCTTAGCAGCTTCATAAACCAGCTTTCTACCCACAGATGTGTCTCATCATGTCCACTGGACTCATGCACCTTCAGCTTCCTGTGATGGTCTCAAAATTGTTTTTCCCCTGTGATGGGCAGTTTTTCATTCTCCCAGTCCCTGTCTTTGCTTTCTGTGACTTGGGTGGTGTGACTGGAGAGCTTACTGGTGAGGAATGAGGCAAAAAAGTCATTAAGCACCTCAGCCTTCTCCACATCCCAGGTGACCAGGTCTCCTGTTTCCTTCCAGAGAGGGCCCACATTCCATAGTCTTACTTTTATCACTGATGTACCTATAGAAGCTTTTCTTCTTGTCCTTCGCATCCCTGGCCAGATTTAATCTATCAGGGCTTTAGCTTTCCTGACCTGATCCCTAGCTGCTTGGAGAATTTCTCTGTATTCCTCCCATGCTACCTGTCCTTGCTTCCACCCTCTCTAGGGTTCATTTCTGTGTTTGAGTTTGTCCAGGAGTTCCTTGATCATCCACACGGGCCTCCTGGCATTTCTGCCTGTCTTCCTCTGTTAGGAAGCATTGCTCCTGAGCTTGGAAGAGGTGATCTTTGAACATTAGCCAGCTTCCTAGGGCTCCTCTTCCCTTCAGGGCTGGTTCTTTACCAAGCAGATCCCTGAAGAGGCCAAAGTCTGCTCTGCTGAAGTCCAGGGCACTGAGCTGGCTGTGCACCCTCCTCACTGCCCTAAGGATCTCAAACTCCACCATTCCCTGATCACTGCAGCCCAGGCTTCCCTTGAGCCTCACATTCCTCACCAGCCCCTCATCTGTGAGGGCAAGGTCCAGCACAGCACAGCAGCTCTCCTCAATGGCTCCTCTGTCATTTGGAATAGGAAGTTATCATCAGTGCATTCCAGGAACTTCCTGGATTGCCTGTGCCCTGCTGTGTTGCGCTCCCAACAGATACTCATGTATCCCATGGGGACCGGGATTTGTGAATGTGAGGCTGCTCCTACCTGACTATTGCTGCCATTTGCTTCTCTGTCAATGAAAGCTACGAAGAAGGAATTAATTCTCTCAAATATCACACAGAGATTATTTTCTGTTTCTTAAAAATCTTATAAAACGTAGGTATAGTGTCTCATAAACAAAAATAATACCAGATTTCTTTAAAGAAAAAGGACTAGCACTTTTAAGTTTAATGTCCTAGAATTTTTAGATGCGACCATGTATTATTTTTGTATTATTTGTGTAGTTGTATTATTTTGTATTATACATAAATTATTTAAAAAAAAAAAATTGAGACTAGTTTGAAACAACAGTTTGATAATCTGTATTCTTATATCAGGAAAATGTAGAAAATGAACTCCTTAATAAACATTTTTATTCTTTGCTAAACCAGTGAGGAAACCTTTGCAGTCTATGGCTTTTGCTGGTACATGCTGGTACAGAACATTCTATTCACCCACTCTTTAAAGAAAAATAAAGCTCTGTGTGAAATAGTGGAAAATAATTTTCCTGAGAAATATGCAGGCGTTTCTTTGAAGTATAAAGGAGGAGCTGTGATGACCAGATGGAATTACATTTCCTTGATCAAATAGTTAACAGCAGAGGAATCCAAAGGAGAGTATACAAAAACAGTGGGAAGAAGATTAGTGGTGATTTGCAAAAGATTAACAGGACACATTTTAGTAGTTCATTTTCTAATCTGGACAAAGGGAGCATGTTTGAATTTTCAGATATACATGTGCAGTTCTTTGCAAATGTGTGTGTCACAGCTTGCTCAGGGAGTCTCTGGAGGAGGTATAGTCTCTTATTAGGATGTCCTTTTTGAAACACTTAATGTGGAAAACAAAGAAAAACACAATTGAAGTGTTACAGTCAGTAACATACCTCTTTAGGATCCCAGTCATCAAAACTGCGCTGTGCATGCATTTGTTATTTATTTATTCAGACAAAAATAGTATATCCTCATGATTCTCTGTAAATAAAATGAGTATGATTTAGTTCATTGCAGAATATGGTATGCATCTAATGGGGCATGTTATCTGCGTCATGTCTTCAATGTACTAGGAAACTAAAGGACATGAACAAGACTACAAACATCACCAGCTCCACACAGGTACATTTATATCTCTCAGCAGGTGTAAGTTACAAAAAGATCAATTCGTGTAATTACATGGCATATAGAAAATTAGGCTGCCAGGCTATGCCAACATTTCTACAGTGTGTAACACTGTCTAACACTGTCTAATACTAACAGTTTTCCATTACAAAATGTTGTCTTTCAGTTCCCTTCTCTTGAAATCTTACTCTATTTCAACCAAGGATCCAAAAGCTATGGGCTATGTATACGCTCTGGCTTCATGTGTGAATCAAGTTCAAAAGATCTCATCTGGATTTTAAGAAATTTAGTAATTTTCTTTAGCAATTTTCTAGGGTTGCTTGCAGGGTTTTTTTGTACTTCTGAGGGCACAGAATGTGGACGGATGGCTTCTTAGGCTTCTCCTGTCATCAGCGAGTAAAGAAACAATTCTTTGGGAAATTACTCATTTTCTGCTTGAGACAGAAGAAATAAATGGCCCTCTGAATGTCTCTCCTTCTTTATTGACTGCAGAAAGGTCTGGGCTGGGTACCTGGCTGACACAGCCAGCCAGTGTTGGATGAGGTGGATCCCATATCTGCAGCCAGAGGCATCACCAGGTGAATCCTCTCCACAGCCTTGTGACTGGCCCTGATGCCCTGTCCTCTGCAACCAGAGACAGAGGGGTTCCAGGTGTTTAGTGACTGCTAGCCCTTGGAACAACAGCTCATGTGTTTATGAAGCAGTGATGAAATGCTATACAACTCTGAGTAATTAAGAACAACAGTAATAATTCAGGAATCAATAAAAATGTAGCATTGGATTTCTAGCTAGCTCTGATCAGCAAAAATTTCAAGACATTTTAAGTAGTCAGGTGTTTGAAATGCTATGCAATTCATGGTAAGTGCAATTAGGCTAGGTTTTCTGGCCCAGTTTCAGTGTAAGTAATTGCTTTCACCTAACCAAGTTTCCCTAGCAGGGTGTAGTGCCTCGTGCCTCGCAATGCACAGGTGACAGCACTAAGCTGACCCTGGACCTTTGTGCTATCCAGACCAGGCTCCCTTGCCCACCAGGCCACAAGCACAGCCAAACCAGCCTGCCTGGGGGTACCTGGAGAGATCAGAGCAAGGACAGAGTGCAAAGGTTTGAGGTAGTCATGGAAAGGATTTCCCCTATTAAAGTCTCTTTGCAATAATGCATTTTTTTTTATGGCTCTGTTCATTTATCCTAAGCACAAATGCAAGTTGGGCGGCCTGGAAAAAGAGATGGGTTTTAGAGGAAATGTTACATGGAGTAAGATAGTAAGCTTTACCTACATGTTCATATACTTCCACAGCAGTACCCTGTATACCTTCATTCATGGGTCTCAGCTGCCTGCCTGGACTGTCTTGCTCAGCTCTGATATGTGCAGGCATTAGAAAAGGGTCTTGAGACCATTTCTGTGTTTTAAATACCTTGAGTACCTGGGCCACTGTGTTTATCTGAACAGCATTATATTAAATGGAGCTATTCTAAAATCTCATCAATATTTCATATAGATTGTGGTGCAGAGCATTTGCATTCCTCTCTTAATGTATCCTTTTTGTGATGTTGACCTTCTTTCTTTAGCTTTCTCTATTGCCTTATTAGGATCCTTCCTAGGCCATGGTAAAAAGCAGTTTATAGGGTTAGGGACTCTGTACATGCTCCAAATTTGAAATTTATCTCCTTGCATAGCACATGTCCTTTAAAATCTGAAATAGATCTACAGTTATTAATGAGTACACTGTGGATATGTGGATGCTTATTTTGGTGTTCCTCAGCTTTAGAGTAGAATGACATAAGTCCACTGTGAAAGCAAGGAGCACAACATCTTGGTAAGAAACTTCTCTAAAAGTGGTCAGACGAAATAGCTTAATCCAAAATCCATGTTTGCAAAAATCCATGCATAGTGCTCAGTTCCATGACAAGTTGTTTTTCCAAGCTGGAGATCAAAAGGCAGCAGTGAGCCAAAAGATTTGCCCTGCAGAAAGTGGGGCAGGAGGAAGTCACCAGTGCCTGTATGTTGCCACAGGCTGATGCAAAGCCAGTGCGTGCAGCCCTCATGACCTGACTTGTGTTCTCAAAGCAGGCAAAGGAAAAATTGCTCTTACTGAGGGGCTTCAGAAAGATAGCAAACATAGGCAGGAATGTATGGATATATGTGTTCTCTGTAGTAAATTGGTTTCTAACCAACCAAACCATAATCAGACATGAGAATAATTCAGTATCATAACAGACATAGATATGTGAAAGAGTAAGTGGATGTCAGATGCAAAACACGGTGGAAAATCATTCTTTTGTTTCAAAGAGGCTCATGCAGGAGACAGCAAAAGGATCTAACTCCTACAGAGAGACTATGGTGTATAGAGTAATCTTAAAATCTGGCATTTTGATTTGAAGTGTAGTCAAATAGCACTGGAGAAATGTCGAGACTGTTTTGACACAAGTACTGGTTTAGCTGCTATTTCCTCCTGAGGTGAGCTGTGGGTGTTGGGCATTTTTGAGTATTGGTCATCGGCTCTCTATTAGAGTTGCTAGGTTTTTACATCTATGACTAGAAGTAATTCTAGTCCCACATACTAAAGCTTCTATTCTCAGATATTTTGCTCTTAGTCCAAGATAGAAAATAAAATTAGATGAAGATAAAAATAGTTGAAAATAAAGTTAACTGAAGGCATACATTTGCTAAACCTCAAGCATATTCCTATAGCATGAGGTGGTAAAATCCAGTTGCTTTGATTTTCCAAATTTCTTAAGAAAAGCACTCAAGTTCATGATGAGAAGTTGGTGATAAGTCCCATGTACCATAAAGGACTAGAAATTGATGCTTTTATAATATTTTGCATCATTTTAAATTAAAATAAAGTAATCCAACACAAAAACAATGGACTGCTGCCTTTTGAAAGCAAAAAATAACTGATAGCAAAAATATTATTTCTATCACCAAAATTCTAGCTTAGAGTTTAGTGAGGTACCACATCCCTTAGTAGAAAACCTGTAAAAGTTATTTGGCTGAATCAGTACACAATGTCATTTGCAGCTGGAGACTACTGGGTGCTGGACTGTTCTTACCTTCTTTTCCTCTGGCTGCATGGGCTGATAAGGACTCTTCTTGGGGAAGCTCTAATGTGAGAGGCACGGGTAGGGCAGGGAGTTTCTCATTTATGCTATGCTTTCACAGAAGTTTGGACATCTTTCACAGCATAAACCTGCCAACCTCACATATTTGGGAGAAAAATGGGTTTATGATGGTTGGGACAACCTTTCACTGCTGCTGTCTGTGATATCTTCTTGTATGATGGGGATTACCCTTGTCTTCACTGAAGCACTACTGCTCCCTTTTTGTTGGCTGATGAAAATTGTTCCCTACTCCTAAAGAATATTTTAAAACAAGAACCTATCCAAGAAAATATCAGTCCGTGCAAGCTCATTGATGAATTATTGTTAAATATTAGCATAATAGAAAAGGAGTGAGAAAGAAAAATCCCTGATTCAGTTTTATCCTGTGCCACACAGATTCTGTCTGATATTGCTCCTAGCACCCCTGTAAGGCTCAGAGAAAAACATTTGAGCTATACCCTCTGGTCCAGATCCTTTGAGGCAAAAAAGCCAGTGAAAAACTGCCATACTCAGAGTTAAAGTCCTAAAAATATTCATGGTATCCTGTCTCCTCATCAAGAACGACAGAAACCCCTTAGGAAATGACAACATGCAGTAGCACTTAAGGATGATGGGAATGATATAGATGTGTCTGTGTATGTATAGTCTTTAAAAATCTGGTGATTATATAAATATAGAGACTTAAAGGCATAGAGATAGAGATAGAGATATAGAAATATAGAGATGGAGAGAGATCATCTAATGCCACTAAAATCTATGGAAACAGAAAAAAGAGCACTTGGCTCTGAAGCTGAGCCCAGACAAGTTTCAGGTGATGCTGGTCAGAAAGAGGTGTCTTTGTAGACCAAAGGTCTTTTCCAAGATTCTGCCAAGGGCACGAGCCCTCATTTGGACAACAGGTGCAATACCATGGGTTTCTGTCTGGTTCTGCACAGTGAGTGGGTGATGAGGTTGAGCAGCTTTAAAATAAAGTGACTTCTTGAATGTCCTGGTAATCTTGACAAGCATGTGGCCATGGCATTTGTCTACTCCATGCTGGTACAGAGTAATTTCCTGAATCCAAAGCTGCCCCCCAGGCTGCCTCCCACAAGCTGGGAGCCTGGCTGGCCACTCTGCTGTGGCTATTGTGAGCTCCCCAACCTGGCTCCAGTCTTGGCCAACATCCAGGAAGATGCCTTGGCTTCAGTTTTCAAATCTGTTAATGAATGTATCGATTCCCAGCTATGCCAAAATTTGTGATGACAGCTCTGACCCTGGGGGATGGCAGAGGTGAAAGGACAAGAGTGGCAATGTGGGAAAGGCCCCAACCTTGTGGGAGGACATTTGCCAGTGGAGCAGCACGTCAGCACTGGGAGCTGAGCCTTTTAGGAACCTGTCCTCCAAGGGAAAGCCTCTGCTCCAGCTGTGGTGCTAATTAACAGAAAGTCCCATTTAGTCCTCATATCCTTTCACTTCTCTCAGAATAAAACAGAACAAAATCACCAAAGTAGCTCTCTCAGGCAGAGATTTGACTTTGTAACACTCATGAGACTACCCAAATTCCACCAGGGAATTTGCTATTGATTTTGCATGGACAGCTTTCATATTTTATAGCAGTGACAGAAGAAAACTCTAAGAGAGGAGAAATTACAGAATCACAGAATCACAAGGTTGGGGGAGACCTTCAAGATCATCAAGTCCAGCCTGTTCCCTGACACCTCAACTAAACCACGGCACCCAGTGCCACATCCAGTCTTTTTAAGAACAATAAAGTGAAAAGGACCAGTTTACAGAGAGTTGAATAAACATAAGCTAAATAGGACCAGCTTTTCTTGGATCTGCCAGAAACAATTTGTTTTCAATAGCCAAAATCTTGAGTGTTAGCAGCAGTATCTTGGGGGACAACACTCTACACACACAGATCCACTCCACACTCCTCCTATGTGTATTAGAGATATTACAGGGGATATTATCAGATCATGCTACCTGCAACATTTAATGAAATTCGTTCAGAAAATGTGTTTAGAAACCCATACTCTTTCCTAGGAAATTTTTAGGCTGAATATGGAAGACAGTCCTAAAGGAGCAACTCAGAGTGGTGGCCAGCCTCTCTGCTGTCTCCACCACTGGCACAGCACTGACATCTGGAACCATCCCAGAGCCAAGACTGAGATAAATATTCAGTGTTTCCCTTCACTCCACATTCCTTGTTCTGCTTTTACCGGGCTGTTTGTTTCCTAGTTGATCCATCTGACATTCCTGCTAAATCAGACAGCTGTCCTTGGAAGGACAAGAGAAAGAAAAACACACAGAAGTATGAGGCTGAAGCTGTGATACAGGACTTAGTGTACCAAGAATTACCAAAATAAAACCTGCACTCAGCAAAAGCCTTATCCCATAGTACTGCCAGTCACATACTTCAAGACCAGATTTCTCTGTGTCAGGACAGGTATTTTAGCATTTCCCTTCAAAAGTAGATTCTCAGCCTCAAATTAATCTAGAGTGGAATCATCTCACTGTAGATGAATTGGGATGCCTTGAGAATTCAGGCAGTATAGATACGATAGATAAAATAAAAAGGTTTCTTTACCAAATTCTTCCCTGCAGACAGGGCAAGCCAGAGCCCCAGCAACCTTCACTTGATGGCAAACCCCAGGGAACCAGAAACAGCTAATGGAAGAGCAGTGTTAAGTCTGAAATCTCGCTGAGGACTGAAATTAGTGATAGATTCAGGGCTAAGTCAGGGCAACCTGGACTTGCCAATGCTTTTGCAGGGATTTGCAGTACTGCTCTTGCCAGCAGCTCCTGGGTTTGTCTCTATCACAGGCCACTCTGGGCTGTTTTCACACTCTGACCAGGGAAGGAATAGGGACCTCTCAGCTGCCAGCAAGGTGGCCTTGGCTCAGGTGCTCTCATGGGCATAAGAGCCAAGGCTATCTGGCAATGTCATATTGGATGAGGTAAATAAGCTTCTTCAGCTCAATACCCACCTGCCAGAACCACAGCCTACCTTCTCTTGGGTGTCATTTGTTTCCTCATGAAGTCCAGGGAGCCAGGACAAAATGCTGTCTTGTTCCCATTAGTACCACAATCCCACATTTTCAACCATTTGGATTCATCTGCCCTAGAGCCAATAGATTTTTGTTTTCCTTCCGTTTTGACTAGAAATAACAAAGCCCTGCCTGTACAGAGGGCTTTGTTTGTCTAACGTTGAGAATTTGGGGATTAAAACACTCCAATTCAGACATGACAAAAAGTAAGCTAAAGATACTGACTACAACAAGGTGTTGAATATGGCAAAATGTCCCTTCAGTCCCTGTGGTTCTCCCATGTGTGAGCCCAGCCCTGCTCATATCCTTTAGCCTGGGCCTGTGCTCCACTCAGCTCTGCTGGGAGCAGATGAATGATTCAGGAGCCACTGAGCTGTCCTGCCATGCACCACCAGGACAATTGTCTCTGCTCATCTCAAGCTGCTGACAGAGTTGGCAGCCCATACTAAATCCCCTAGAAGAGCACTTGAAGGTGGTCTGGCAGAGAAATGTGAATACTTATGTCTTTCCTAATGGTGTTCTTAGAGAAAATACAACTCTTCCTATGCAGCAGGAGACATCAAAACATTTGAAATCTATATATTTTTGAAAGAATACACAGAATTCTACCTATCAGCTGGAGGAGTCTGAAAAAGTATGTTTTTCTTTGTGTTGTTCATAATAAGTGATAACATTGCCTGTATTGTTATGTCTTCTTAGTAAATAAATGCTGGTTTCAGTTGCTTGCTAGACTTAATTCATCCTACCTGTCATATTGCTATAGCTTTTTGCTGGCTGTTAGTACTGTGGTATTACCTGCAACATTACCTGATTTGTACATCAAAGGTTAATGTTCCCCTTGCAGCTCAATTTGCATTGCCAAGGTTTATTCAAGGAAGATGATTTCCACATCTTGATAGAGGAAATTAATGGTAAAAATTATAAAAAAATGTCAAACTACAGTTATGAATATTAAGAATCAAAAGCAAAAGACGCATAAAAAGCAATGTTGTGGTAATTTCAATGAGCAGACTGCTACTTCCCAAAGTACAGTCCTCACATAACAGCAAAAGGATTTGTGTGGGTGCATTCTAGGTCTATACTGTGCCCAAGGTACAGCAATAATTTTATTCTCTAAGTATCCTGGACTGACTAGCATGGCTTTTTAAAACATACTTCAAATGAGGAGGGTTTTATTAACCCTTCAGAAGATATGAAATGTAGATTCATAAAAGCCTATTTAAAACATAAGGAACAAATATGACTCACTGAAAACTTGTTTTATGTTCCTGAATGAAATACTTACACGGCCAATGGTTCTGTTATTTACAGATTGTGTCACAATATAATTTTCTCATTTTCATGAAAGAGGAAACAGCATGATTGTTTCCTTTTTTTTCCCCTTCAGCAATACTGGATGTTGTTGCAGGAAGGATGAGTTACATCATTAGGCTTTCTGTAGTAATTAATTCACTGAGTTTTAGTGTTGCTTGACACAGTGAAGAAAGGCATGGTTGCACCAAATAAGAAAAATAAAAATAATAAATTAATCCTAAATTCTTCTTTGGTGTGAATATAAATGTATTGAGTGTATGTGTTAAATTCTACAGCTCAGCTCATTGCTGCCTCCCTGTATCTGGGCTTTTGCATCTATTACATAACAGACCAAAGATATCGTCTCTCATCCTCTCTCTTGCACATAGAACCTTGGTAAGCATCACATAAATGCCTGCATTTCACAATGGTGACATAACTTGTCCTTATACTCCCCATATGGATGTCAGAAAACACCATGCACATAAATGACTACCATGTTTCCATAGAAACTAATGTACTTCAGGCAGAAAAATGAAATGAGATTTATAAAATTCATTTTAAAAAGCACAAAAGTTAAATAAAAGGACATCAAATCTTCTTATGTTTTTGTCAAAATGCTCAGAAGATGTTCAATACAGTCTTTTATAAATTATCATTTAGAAATCATTTTTTTTGTCAATGGTAATGACCCTGTTCTGGACAGCAAAACTGTTAGCTTAAATATTTTGCTTTGTTATCTCTGCCTCCAGTAATGTAACCCTGAAAGTGTTTTGCTTCCTGGCATCTTTGCAGATGAGCACAGAGCAGAGGTGCCTGTGAGATTCCCGTGTGCCCCACATGTGTCCTTTAAGGGCCTGACATATTTTCTTCCAGAGGGCTAAACTTCACACTTCAGCTTATGGGTGGCTGGTTGCTAAACAGAAAAGCAGAATCAGCTGAAGAGGAGGCACTGCTACAGCCTTTCCTTCATGAATTTTATAGGAAAAATCTGAGAGGCAGAGCAGGCACCACCTCTCTACTCTCCCAGAGCAAATTCAGTGCCTGGAGCTGCAACAACTGAACCGAACAGGGACATTTTCTAACTGAGCTCTGATGACCCTGGAGCTGGGATGGCAGCAATCCTGCAGCCTCATGGCTTCTGGCACTGACAGTATATCCCATCTATTCCCATGTTCACCCACCCCTGTTTCAGCATGGGCTCACCCTGGGTCAGAAATATTCCACTGTGACAGAAGAGCAGCAGCTTCCCCCTTTTCAGCACCAGGCTGCAGCTCCTTGGTAACTGCAGCCTGGCTGTCTCAGCTCCCACTTGAGCTGACTTAGCACTGCTGCTGGGGCTGGTGCTGCCTACTCTGAATTTTGTAAGACCGACAAAAGTGGATAGGTGGCTCTGAAAGGGTTAATGTGGCAGAAGGAGAAATAATTTGTGGCATTTTTCTGTATTCATTTTCTTTGAGGGACAGGAAACAGTTTTGTTTCGCCTGGCATGGCATCAAAACAGGTTTTCCAGCTCTGCTTTGAGTCCGATACAGACATAGGACAGATGTTGCTATACATTTTTCAGTAATTTTCCTATCCAATTCTCTTGGTGCTCACTCTATGATTCCTGCATAATTCAGGTTGCTTACAGTGGTTTGATGTTCTCTTTGAGTTTCTTCTTGTTTGTTTGCCCTCGCCTTGGCCAGTGACTAACATCACAATACTTTACCACCAGTCTGGGGACTGCACACCCACGCATCAGCAGCCCATTCATTCCCAGGGCTTCTCTGCAGTCCCATCCCTGGCAAGGAAGCCCTAAATCCTCTGGGTTTTCAGTGAGGCATGCTGGAATCTCCAAAGAGCAACATTCCAAACAAAACCTAAAGGAAGGTCTCAGTGTACTGTTATCAGTAAGGCTGTTTTTTTCCAGACCATGATACATTAAGGATGAGGAGTTTTCATCATTTAATAAGTGATACCACAGCTTAGAAGTGTGTGTCTGAGCTGGATTTGGAAGGAAGAGTAACTAACTGCATAGTTGTAAGGTGACGAAGTGTCTAAGAGGCTGGGCCAGTGGACAATAGAAACTTTCATGAATTAGTCATCTCTTTAAACTCTCTCAGGTTCACCACAAACAAAAACAGCTATACCTGTCAGCTGACAAGTGCAGCTCACTTTCTATCACAGCACAACTACAAAAATCACAGCTGTCACCCTCTCTTGGTGGGCTCAGCAATGAGACACTTGACAGAGAGAATTATTGCCTTGTTTTGTCAGTGGTCACTCCAGGTGAGGACTGAAACACACAATAATTCATAGCAAAAAGCCAACAGCCAGTTACATGAGAGCTGGGTCCATCCATAAAGGATGTAGGCACTGAAGTGTTTAATTTCAGAAGCTCTGGTGTCTCCAGTGTCTTCTGAACTCTGTTTTAGGTGCCAGGATTCCCAGCACCTCAGTAGCAAGTGCTCTCGATGCACTTACCCTGGTCTGCTCCATGAAGGCCACAGAGGGATTCCTGCTTTCAGGCTAAGGGCAGAATTGCAGCACCAGCTCTGATGTATCCTATCCCTCCCATGGAGCCAATCTAAGGCATAAATAACAATTCAAAAATTTCATCCTCCAAGTCAATCTGCCCATTGACACAAATCATTTGTTGTCTTAACTTTATGTTCTTAATCTCTAACCAAGCTAGAAAGAACTCAAATAAGAGTCTCCTTTATTAGCTGCTTTTGACAGGTGTCCTCTTGTAGATATACAAAAAGGCTTCAGAATACGCTGGCTGTTGATTCATAGAATCATAGAATGTTTGGAAGGGACTTTAAAGATCATCTACTTAGGATTTGGAACTATACAATCTCTGAGATCCCTTTCAACCTAAACCATTCTGTGATTCTATGTTTCTATAACCTACACTAAAAGCTGTCCCAACATTCACTGCTACAAAATCCCCATATGCAAATAAACATATTAAAAACAACCAAACAACCAAACAAAAAACAGAGGAGAAGAAGCAGGATTAACAGCTAGGACAAAACAGAGATCTTTCAAGAAGAGCATCTGTGCTCAATGAATGTCAGATCTGTCAGCAGAGCTGACAAGATAAAATGCTTGCCCTGTATTTAATTAAATTTCACGGCTCCTAATAAACACATGAAAGCATACAAAGGTGTGTTTCAGTAGCAGAACTTACAATTTTATTACAATGTACTATTACTGCAGCAGGAGAGCAGCTTATATTATCCTTAAATAGCATCCAACTGGAAAATAGGCAGATTGGGCACTACCTGTTGGCAAACAGACTAATTCTGCCATTTTACTTGCAGTGCATAGTTAGAAGCCCTCAACAATATTCTGTTCTACTGCAGAGGTTGCAGAGCTGAGCTTTTGGAGATGAGAAATTTCAGGCATTTTTCTGCTGGTTTAGAGCAAGATTTTGATGGCTCTGCTCATGCTGAGTAGCAGTACAGAGCTGCACGTGGTCTCAGCAAGGATACTATGCCAGCTCCAG
This sequence comes from Peucedramus taeniatus, assembly GCA_013400575.1. Lineage (NCBI taxonomy): Eukaryota > Metazoa > Chordata > Aves > Passeriformes > Fringillidae > Peucedramus > Peucedramus taeniatus. Next base: position 296,110 of record WBNO01022923.1, on the reverse strand, counting down.
CCTCATCTCGTGACAAGACACAGCATAGCCTGCAGAGGGTAATGAACCTGCTTTCATAAACAACAGTAGTTGTCTGCTGGTGATTCATGCTGTAAAACCTGCCTTGCTGTTGCTGAGGTCTTAATCCTAGTTCCTTGCTTGTGTACACTCATATTATAATTATGTCTCTCCACTGCGTTCAAAGAACTTGTTAGCAGCTGTCTACATCCTTCAGTTGGGATGAACTCCCTTTATGTGATTTCCCTGTAAGCATCCCTTTTTCTCCGCTCTCTTGGCTGCCTTACTCATGTCCATCTGCTAACATGGCAGGATGCTGCTTCCAGATCCTTGTTCCAGCAGAGGTCCTGAGAGAAGTATGGGTTATGCAAGTAGCCTGTTTAACACTGTCTCATAAGTGAAAAGGTCTTCCCTTGTGTCATCTCCAAGGAATTTGCAACCTGTCTCTCTTTATGCTTTGTCATACTGCAAAACCATTGTGCTGTTCCTACAACAGCCAGTGTTGTCTGGGCCAGATGGGTTTTGTTGCTCAGCTGGAAAAGGTCTGAGGTGATTCAAATCTAAACAGCCTGGAGATCTCACATCAGGGGCACAAGGATGTAGAAGTGCAAGTGTTTCCTCTGTCCAATGTATACAAAGCCCTTGCTTCCATATTCCTGTGCTTACTGAAAAGCCAGAAGAGGAGCTTTGAAGTGGTTCCTGTTTTGCAAACTTATGTCTGAGGCAGTACACCATTAATTTGTCTTAATTTCCAAGGTATCAAGCTGAAAGTGAATTACATTTGGCAGATTTTTCCAAGAAGCTGACTTTTTCTGAGTAAAGAGTAGACAATTCATAATCAGAATAATATACTTATTAGCAGAAAAGAAGGAAAAAATAAATGAGGTCAAAAGACCTTCTGGTGACTAATATCTTGTTACTCATTGGATCATAAAAATCACTTGTGCTGGACAAGAGCTTGCATTCCTTCTATGTAAATATCATGCTGGGCAGGGTTGGTAATACTTTTTGACTAAACTAAACAGCAGAATCAGAAGTGCCTGTTTACTCTAAGAAAGCAAACATCTTCAGTTGTACAACCTGCCTTGAAACTATCAATATGTTACAGTGCTTGCTGTCATGAAAGTAAAGAAAAACATTCACACGTGTGAAGCTTCATTTAAGTGGCTCTTCAAAGCACAAAGCATAGGCTAAAAAAGAAAGGTTTGTGCACAGAAAGGTCACAATATACTAGTGCGTTCAGTCAAATGCACAAGATCTATAAAATTTACCCCCTTTTTTTCACCAAAAAGGGAATATTTCAATAGAAGAAAAGCTACAATTCGGTTGCCAAAAGTCCAACAGTCCATGCTAAAAGTCTTTGACACAACTTTCAATAAATGGGACTGTTTGCTACATGAACAGCTAACTGGAGTGTTTGAAAATGTTACAAGGAAGAAAAAAAATCCACACAGGAAAGAAACCAGAGTGTTGCAGTCCATGTTTCTTTAGTAGAGCTCACATGCATGGCTGCATAGAAATTCCCTCTCATTTTTGACTTCAGAATATGAAGAACTACCTGAATTCCCTCCCCACTTCCCTATGCCATGCAGGAGAAGTGTGTTCAGAGCCCCTGAAGTTGGTCAGTACGATACAGAGTGGCACAGAGCAACCAGCTCAGTGGTTAAGATTTATTCCGTGTGAGTAGAGCAAGGCTGACACTGCTCTGCTACTTCTCGAGCTTGTTCAGTTGGTATTAGCAGGTATTGCCTTTGTTATCTGTGTTACCTCCACCACAGCACAGCCATGCCTTGAGAGAGAGCACACCTGGAGCACTGCATGCAGCTCTGGAGCCCTCAGCACAGGAAAGACAGGGACCTGCTGGAGCAGGTCCAGGGGAGGGCCACAAAGGAGCTCAGGGGGCTGGAGCACCTCTCCCGTGAACACAGGGAGCTGAGAGAGTTGTAGTTGTTCAGCCTGGAAAAGGGAAGGCTCTGGGGAGACTTTCTAGCAGCCTCCCAGTACTTGACAGGGCTTATAAGAAGGATGAGGATAGAGTTTTTAGGCAGGCCTGTTGTGATAGGACAAGGGGTATGTGGTTGTAAACTAAAAGAGAACAGATTCAAACTAGATATTAGGAAGAAATGTTGCTATAAGGATGGCCAGGTACTGGAAAACATTGCACAGAGAGGATGTGGTACCCTATCACTGAAGGTGTTCAAAGTCACATTGGGTGGGGCTTTGGGCAACCTGATCTAATTGAAAATGTTCCTGCTCATTACAGGGAGCTTGAGCTAGATGACCTTTAAAGGTCCCTTCCAATCCATACTATTTTATGATTTTATGAAATAAATCAATCCCAATGAAAAACCCCAAACACTGCTATCTCTATTATGATACTTTTTCACCACTGCTGAGTCTCAGAGTGGCCATGTTCAGGAAAGTATTTTGAAAGGAAAGCAGGATCACTGCCCTGCCTAAGGAAAGGAAAAGATGCAGTGAAATGGAGCTGGAAAGAGAAGAGGTGGGCATAGATGAGGGTCAGTGGGAAGAGGGGAACATGTCAGTGTAAAAGTTCCTGGGAATGCCTGGAATCTTGATTGCTGGTGAATAAATCTCAGCAGAGCTGACAGCTGCAGGGAAGCTTGGACAGTTGGTCTAAGGTATGAGATGAGACATAAAAAAGGAGAGTTTTTCAAATTGTCATCTCTATGCTGCTGTCTTATTACCAGTTCTGTTACAAATATCATCAAGGAAAGATTTATCGTGTGCACTCATTTTAGTTATTTTTATAATTGGATGTTAAATATATATAGAGCTCATCTTTCAGATGTTTGAAGTCCTTCCAAATCAGGTAGTAGCTTTTTGGAACTGAAGGTTTCATTAGCCTGCCCAAACATGCATCCCTCCCCTCTTAATGCTGGACTTCAAATACTTCAGCCTTGGTCCACAGTTGAACTGGTCCTGGGAAAACTGCAGGTATTCACTTCATTTCCTTGGGGTAGTTTATTAGGTTCTTTACATTCAGGCTTAAGATGAAGATCAAAGTAGTATCCACATCATGAAACTTATTAGCATCTGTTACAGACAGAGGATTGGTTCGGTCACAACCTGCCTGGCCCAGATTGCAATCAGCCATGAAATCAGCTGCCTTCACTGTCCAGATCAGCATCATATTGGACTGGGTGGAGCCTTGAACTGTGCTGAGCATTCTGTCCCTCAGGAATCCAAATGCCTGTCCCCAGGAATCAAGAGCCCATCCATGTCAGGGGGTGCTGCCCTGCGTGGGGAGAAATAATGTCATGGCAAATTGTGAAATGCACAAACTGAGTCAAACCTTATGATTAATAGAAGAAGACAGCAAAAGAGAATGAGAAAAGATAAAGAACAAGGCCTTGTTAGCAAGACTAATAAATGAGATCACACTGTGTTGTCCTGGGGGAGAAGCAAGAGGAATGGCACAGAGAGCCAGTACAGATGAGACAGTGGATCTGAGAGGAAATAAAGAGCCACACCACTGGTGAGCATCTGAAAAGGTCAGCAGAAAGGCTTGGCCTTGCTGTGCCTTTGAAAGAACTTGAGTTTAAGAGCTCAGTCCAAAAAGGTGCCGTATTCTGGAGCCAACCTTTCATGGCACTCTTCCCTGGGCCCTCCCCCTTGCAATAAACTGCAGAGGGCTTTTTACTAACTCAGCTTAGTTTGACCAGCAAGGGAGAGCTGGAGCTCAGCAGTGCCTTTTGTCCTGCAGTGCTTGTGTAGGTACACCTGCTCCAAGGGGAGCATTTTAGAAATTCAGCAGATAATGAACAGGCCCATGCAATCACCCGATCAGCGCTAAGACGAGCAAGGATTCCAGGGCTGAGGGGTTGCTGCTGCAAGCAGATGTCTCACCTAAGTGAAAGCTCCTTGGATCAGATGGTCTCCATGGGAAAATCATGATTGCTTTGACAAAATGTGGATTAAGAGAGGAGATGGAAAATAATCACCCTTCTGCCATTATCTGTGATATTTCTTCCATCTTTTTCCCCATTAGCTTACCGAATCATTTCAAATGTGCCCTTGTTTCTTTGCCCCTGGCCCTTCATTTTCTGTCTCCAAATCATCTTTCAGGAATTTAAAAGCTTTCCCTCCTCCTCTCTTATTTTATCGTCAATTAGATTTTTTTCTCTGAGAAATCTGAGTCCTAGAGACCCAGCAGGAGTCATCTGGCACAGCTTTATTGGTGGGAACGGAGCTCTGCTGATTTCTTCCAGACAAGGAATTGGCTCAAAGGTTTTAGAAGTGCTTGCCTAGCTGATGCTGCCCCTTTACAGGGCTCATACTGTGCAAACTGATATCTGCAGATGCTGGTTTATACAGGAGGTACTGATAACCCAAAGAGGCAAGGCAAGAGGGTGATAAAGCTGTGGGTGTCTGCATGGAGGTTTCTGGTCAAGAAGAATCAGGAGATAGAACTTCCTAGATCTCACCCTACTGATTTTTAATCCACCCCAAAATGCCCTCTGGTGCCTGAGAGGGGTCTGCTTTCTGCCTTCAAGCTGCAAGCTGGGGTTCAACCCCACTGCACTCTTTGCTGTGCAGTTGGTGAAAACTCTTGACCCACATATTAATCATCTGAATCAATGCATGAAGTCATTGTCAGAGACGAGTTATCTACAAGGAACAATGCAAATTTATGGAATAAATTCTGCCTATTTTTCTGTTTGCTCTTTGTCCTCACTATCTCCTTGTAGTCCTGTAGAAGATGGGAGTTTTCTCAAATGTATTAATTTTGGAGATTTCTTTCCTTGGAGATCAGCTCAAGAAATATCTTTGGGAATATGCACAATTTGTTATTCATAAGTCACGCTCTGTTGCTTAGTCATATCCCTGCTTCTCTGTTCCCGGATGGAAGCATTATGTAACATCTGTGCTCCACTTCAGGGCAGTAGAGGGACAGGCTCCACATGTACATGTACATCTATGCATACATAGATATATATCTGTGTGCATTATCAAATACTTACAGACATAAACCAGTCTAAACCATATAATTTCTGATTTCAGCAGTACATTGTGTCCAGACCTGTGTCCAGTTTGGGCCCCTCAGTTTGGGAAGGACGTTGAGACGCTTGAGCGCGTCCAGAGGAGGCAACGAGGCTGGGGAGGGGCTGGGAACACAAGGCCTGTGAGGAACGACTGATGGAGCTGGGGGTGTTCAGCCTGGAGAAAAGGAGACTCAAGGGTGACCTTATCACTCCCTACAACTTCCTGAAAGGTGGTTGCAGTCAGGTGGGGGTTGGTCTCTTTCTCCAGGCAGCAACTGACAGAACCAGAGGACACAGTCTCAAGCTGTGTCAAGGGAAATATAGGCTGGATATTAGGAAAAAGTTTTTTACAGGAAGAGTGATAAAGTTCTGGAATGACCTGCCCAGGGAGGTGGTGGAGTCACCATCCCTGGATGTGTTTGAAAAAAGACTGGGTGTGGCACTTGGTGCCATGGTTTAGTTGAGGTGTCAGGGCATGGGTTGGACTCAATGATCTTAAAGGTCTCTTCCAACCTAGTGATTCTGTGATTCTGTGATTCTCTTTCTCAGATCTGTGGGGAAGCTATTGCAGAAGAAAAGGTCTGGAAATGTGAGCCTGCACAAGGCTCAAACCGCTCTGGAATTTTTTTTTATTCTGTTGGCAGAGTAAGGAAACATAATGGATCTGTTGAGTCCAGTGTTGAGAATCAGTATGTGGTACAAGAAACAACAAACTCCTGCCTTGCAAGAGCTTTGTGGCCTTCTGTTCAATCCACAGCACCAGCCAGGGCAACCCAAAGACTTCTGCCACCCATATCAGGCTAGAGTCAAATGAGACTCAAAGTCTATCTAAAAGATAGACACTGTAATTTTAAGGGAGCCATGGAAGCTTCCTGGACAGAACAGACAGCCAGAAAATGCACAGCACCTGGCCACAGCTCACAGGCCAAATTGCAGAATTGCTTTCCTTTTTGAAATAAAATAATCATTACTACCCACATGTCCTTATACGTCAGCCATGTCCAGCCCTGCTGCTTATCCAAGCCACATTGCTTACCCAGATAATTAAGTCAGAGCATAATTGATTAAGAAGGCAGAATTCCTTCACTTTCCTGTGGCTGAGTGCATACACCCTGGGAAGAACAGCACAGTCTCCCATGCACAAGATGCAAAATAAATATACATGAAAAAAAGAAACTAAAAATAGAAATAAATAAGCTGGAAAATAAGGCTTCTGCCTTGTAAATCGGATCCAATGGCTTTTTACCACAACTGCTCATATACATGCAATAACACAGTGCCCCCTACACCTCAGCACATATTTATTTCAGAATTAACTGTGCACAAGTGACACCAAAGGAAAACCATCATTTGCCAGAACACCTGGTTTCCGCTGCAGAGGTTTCAGATCCAAAAGCTGAGATCTGACAAGTTTTTCATGGTGTGATTGCAGACATGTAAATTGGAGGCAGCCAATTTCATTTTGCTCACAAGCTTTAAGAAATGTAAATCTGGGTCTCTGAAATATTCTAATTACCTCTCCCCTGATGGATCTTTGTGGCTTGAATAACACTAAAATTGCATGACATTCCACCCCCAGAAAATACATAATTCATATCTGCAATCCAGCATCTGTATAAGCCCTGATCAACTTCAGGGAGAGCATTAATTTCAGAATGAGGGAATCCCTTGTTTCTTTATGGGGGTAAAAATGTAAATTTCCCAAAATGTAAATTTATATCAAGTGCAATTTCCATGTTATTCATGTACAGGGAAGCAAAGACTGTGCTGGTGGTATGTGCTGCACCAAGCTGGTGGTTCAGGCATCAAAATATGTTCTGCTTGATCAATGTCACGTTGGCACCTCAGACTGATTGCGTCACCTTCGCTGTCACCAAAACCATCACGGTAGCACTGAGACAGGTGACTGCAGCAGGGGGGCAGCTCACTTGGCATTTGCTGGGTGGGTGATTTGGGCACCAGTGGGAGTGGAGAGCAGAGATGGCATTTTACAGTGGTTAAGTAAGGAGACATTCCCCTTGGCACATTTTGATCAGCACAAATGAAAAGATCTCTCTCAATTGCTTTGGTTTCATAACAACCAGCTCTCAGGTTAGAAGCTGAGATAATTCTGGGGTCTGCAACACAGACTGCATTTTCTGGCAGACAAAAATCTGGAGTTTTCCCGTAAATGCACAAAAGGAACCGGAGAATTAGGCAGAATGCTCTAATAATGGGTGTGAAGTGTGCATGAGATGCAGACGTGATAAAAGTAGATTTGTTCATATCACTTCGGTGCAGCACCCTCACTTCAACTTTGTATTTATTGTATTCCTTTGAAATGTAGCTGCTTTGTAAGTATAATTAAGAGCGTGTGCCCTGCACTTTGCAAACATGGGGATGCTGCCATGGCAACAGCAGGGGAACGAAGGGAAGCAGCTCTCTCTGATGGATGTAATTACATAGCAAGCATGTATAATGCCTTTAAATACAGTTTACTTTTGCATGGAGGAGGCATATAATGGATATTATAAATTCTGTGTGTGTATTCCAGAAATGCTCTTTGCATGTGTTGCAAGTTCACTTTTCGCGGAGTGCGCACGTCAGGGGGGAGCCACCCCTGCCTGGCAATGAGGTTGGGAGTGAGGGATGCGGGGTTCTGACTTCTCCCAGCCTCAAAGTGAGGCTGTTCTCTGCTTGGTTTATTTCTGTTATAGTTCAGGGTTGTATTTCAAAGGCAGATTTTGTAAATACAGTTGATTTTACTGCTTTAGGGTTAGAAGATTCAAGTTCTTATGCATGTGTCCAACTTTATTAAAGTTTGGAGCCCTTCTCAGGTTAAAAGAGAATTTTCAGGTAAGTAAAATTCCCCGTTGTGTCAAGCCTCAGGAAAACTGGTGTGCACAGGCAGCTCCACTGAATAACTAATTGCCACAAGCACTAATCCCGGCCCTGCATTCCTCAAACATTAACCCTCTATGCCCTCTTCTTTCCAGGGAAGCATTTTCCACATGGAGGGAACAAAGGGCTGAAACCTGAGCTCCCAGGGATGCAACTCAGTAAGGCAGGGCCACCTCCATCCCTGTGTTTCAATGATTGCTCAGTACCATTTCAGACAGCTCAGCCAGAAGCCTTCAATAAGGGAATGGAAAGGGAGCTTTATGGGAAGGGAAGGCATAATTTTTCCTTCCAGGGCATTCCTTGGAAGAGAAAATATATGTGACAAGGTGGGGATTATAGGAGGCTAAGCAATATATAGCTAACACCTATTAGAGGAAAAATGGAAGGAATCTTTAGGGCCAAGGATCCTTTCATGAGGCCAAGAGGCAGGAAAGCTTGGCACAGCTCTTGCCAGTTGTCAGTCTATCTCACAAGAGACATGAGCCCCCTTTTGGGGCCTGAGATCAGGGTAAAGCCACTGGCACGTGTATACAGTGTGAGATTTTTGGAAACTGAACAGCAGCTTACAAGTCATAGGCAATATTTTCACAGATAAAAAGAGAGAAACCCTCTAGAAATGGAAATCTTGGGATCCACAGATCAGTCTTTTGTGGGATGAGAAATGGCAGCAGGTTGAGCTGCAGTAGCCCGGGAAGGTGTTCCCCCGTGGGTTGTGTGATGTATCACAAAAGAGCTGTGCATTTGCAATAACACAATATCTTCTCTGGTAGCCAAGACACTGAAAATCACTCTTTTTGGTAACCACATGTTTTTGTTTTAAATATTGTCATTTAAAAGCCTGTCAATACCAGCTATTTTTTAGTACATTCTTAGACTACGAAAACTAAAGAGCCAGATCCTTTGCAGGCATGATTTGAAAGAAATCAAGGTATCTGGGGTGACTTCCACCAGCTGAAGACTTGAGGCCCAAAGCACACAGGGAGATGCTCTGAGTAATCACTTTTATCATCCCCCTCACATTTTCCTGTCTTAGAGGTCTTAGCACAGAAATTCGTATGTCCTGTTCTCCTTTCAAATTGTGATGAAATTATCTTACACAAATTTTTTCTGACTTTATCTCACACTGGACAAAGAAAGGATAAAAGTTAAAAAAGAGTCCACTTACAGTCCTGTTATTTCAATGAAACAAGAAATAGAAAATTAAATATTAAAAATGGTTCTGAAGCTTTAATTTTTAATTTTAAAAAATGTAAACATTTTAACTAAAACTTGTTTGCTTAATGGGCTTGCCTCTTATTAATGCTGTAATTTGCCTGCACTTTTTCCATTTGTTCATTATTAACACCCTTAAATGGACAGCTCAGTGCAGCCTCCCATTCTGAACTCTTCTGCAAGTACAAATCTGTCAGCAAAACCCAAGAAATAACCAGGAATTGGCTTCTGTGAAAGCTCATCAGTGTTCTTGCTTGCTAAATACTGGAGCATCTAATGTCTGGAAACAAAAGGACTTTCCTCAGACCTGGAGAGAAGACTGACTTGTGAGCTTGCATCCCTCACAATGACTCAGAGCCAGACTCCTGACTAAGAGAATTTCATTGTTTATTCCAAAGAATATTTCTAAATTGCAGATTAATAAAAGCACTATTCTGTACTCTCAGGCTAACATAAAAATGTGCATTTTTTATTGCATTCTCATTATTTCCTTTTCCTTTATAAGCCAGGAAATGAAAGATTAAAGAATTCATTGTGAGGGGAGCTGAAACTATTACTGCAATCAATTTTAGCCATATGTTCAATTTTATGTATTTAACCCCCATTTTCCCTTTTCCATTCTCCCTCTTCCATTCTCTATTATCATCTGTTCCATCTATATTTACAGCCTGAAACTGCACAAACACACCCTCTGAAGCATAGAATATTTTTTGCTAACTTGTTTTTCACTGGGAGGTTTAGAGCAATGGAAGACTAAAATCTTACTGCAGTCTCCAGTTATTACAATAATATAATTATGAAGAATACTTGAGTCCATTTTATCAAGAATCGTCATCACCTTCGTTCACTTGTAAATCACATTTTAACACTTAGAGGCAACATCATGTCTTTTTTCTTTTCTTTTCTTTTCTTTTCTTTTCTTTTCTTTTCTTTTCTTTTCTTTTCTTTTCTTTTCTTTTCTTTTCTTTTCTTTTTTCTTTTCTTCTCTTTTCTTTTCAATAAAGTGGCCATTTACAAGGTTTATATTTCAGTTTTCTCATTTTTAACTCTTGCATGCACACAAACAATAATCCAGTGGATGTCTCCCCCTTTTGCTCCTCCTGGTAAAGGAGTTCTCCAGTTATTAATCCAGTGCATCACAGGAACTACTGAAATTTTGATTTTGATTCTCATAGTAACTGGATAGTGAAACAAGTGTAAGGCAAGTATAAGACATTAGATTTTGAAACAAATTTTTAAAATGATACTTTCTCACCTTTAAAAGCCCCAAAGGAATGAGTATGCAACAAATACCTACCATTTACCTGGCAATACAGAGCAGGGAATTGGGATCAGGGCCACATGACAGCATGTATTTTGCTTTGAAGGCTATGCTGTGTGCAGTTACAATTCCTCATGGTTCACTGGGGAAAGTATTTGACCTGCAAACTCCAAGTTAATGAAAATTTTTAAACACTTAAGATTTTTCCTCTTTGGATATCATCTTTAAACAGGTTTGTTTGCATATGGAGTTAAAAGTTGAGCTTAAAACTACACAGTAAAATTATAAATTCTCTCTCCAAGGGCTGTTATTATGATTCAGTCTGTAGCAGCTCTGAAAATGAAGAGTTCAACTAATATAAACCTCTCAGAGCTTGAATTTAAAGACCCCACATAATGAAACAAGACCAAAATAGACACCATGTTTGATGACTGGCTCCCACACATTGGAGCTGGTTAAAATAAGCAGGTTTTGACTTGCAAACAAGTTTTCTCTAGCAACTAAAAACCAAGGGGTAGGTCATGTTTTAATTGCTGGGTTTCAGTGCCACAGTGCCCTCCCCACACAGCATCCCTGCTGGGCAGTCACTGCCAGGGGACACCAGTGTGTGAGGGGCAGGCTGAGCTGCACAAACACCTTCCAGCTTGGGATAAAATCAGGATAAAATCAGCACACACACCAAAGACCCCAAGTATAAGAGACTGTGAGAATTTTTACCATAGGATGGGATCTTTTACCATAGGATGCCCATGAAAAGGAAACTCTAGGTCATATGATGGCCTTGGCTGAAAAGTAGCATCCTACAGATTGTTCATTGGTTTCTGAGCATCAGCAAACTTCTGAGGTTGATGCATTGAAACCAATAGCAACCTCACCACTGAATTCAGTGGGGGAAATTGAACTTCAGACTTTCACCCTCTTTTCCTACTACTTTTTTGAATATTTTCCCCCACAAAATCTAAAATTTCAAGGATGTGTTGTACACATAAAATATCAGTATAATTCAATCTACTAGATCAGTGGATGTCATTACACAAATAGGATAAGAAACTTCAATTTATTTAACATAACAATAAAGATATATTAATTTTGCCTTCATTACTTCCAGTGCAAAGGAACACATGCTCCCATTCTGAGATTTCTTTGCTGGTCCTTGATCCTCTATTTTCCAAGTGTTTATGTGCTAGAAATTACTTTGCCTGTGCTTTGTTGACACAGACTTACCAGACAAAAGCCCAATATTTCAGGGTACAAGGAGAGCTTTCCAGCACGCTCCACTGGGCAGAATAAACACCAGCCCTTCTTGAAACCCATCTACATCCTGTGTTCAACAGCTTCAGCATATTCTTAACCAGAAAATAGCAATCACGAGCAGGCTAACTTTCCTCCATGAAGCAAATGAAGTGTTGATTAAAGAGGTTGATGTTGGTGAGTATGCTGCTGCTAGAACTGTCTGATTTATTAATCTGAAACAAATGACCTCATGAACATGTCACTGAAAAGATGTGTTCATGTGAAGACTTAGATTTGCATGAATTTATTTTCCATGTGGAATTGATTAGCCAAAGTGAATTAGTTTGAGGGTTCTTGTTTGCATCTGTTCACTTTAAATATTTATTTATTTTCTAATTAAGAGAAGGAAATCCTTTAATCAGCATTTTTATAAACAACAAGGTATCTTTTCTTTTTCATCCATTTCCCATCCATAATTTTGAGTTTTATGTCAGTGGCACAGATGAGGCTGGGAAAGGATGGGTCCCAGGAGACTATTTTTCTTGTGAACTTTCTCAGCTTGCCCTTGGCCCAGCCCTTGATGCTTGACAGTGCTCTGTAGTTAAGGGTGGGAAATCAGGGTAATGTTAAACTAAAGAATGTCATGTCATGTGGAGCCACCTGAGCTAACACCATGGGAATATTTAGGGTTCAGGCTAACACCCCTACATAGGCAGAAGGGCATATTCTGTGGACACAGCCTGGAAGCATAGGTAGATACAAACATGTTTAGGAGATATCTAGGTATTTGCTAAGAAGAAAACCTAACAAGATACATCTTCTTCCTTGGCATCATCAAAGCAGGGTAAATGAACAATTATATTGGTAAGGTAGTTTGTGCTGAGGTAGAATTAATTTTCTTCACAGTAGCTGGTAAGGGACTGTGTGTTTTGGATTTGTGATGGAAAGAGTGTAATAACACCCAAATATTTTATCTATTGCTAAGCAGTGCTTACACAGCCTCAAGGCCTTTTCTACTTCTCAGCCCAGCCCATAGTGAGCTGTCTGGGGGTGCACAAGTTGTTGGGAGGGGACACAGTCAGGGCAGCTCCCCCAGCTGACCATAGGGGTGTGGGGTATCCCACACCTTAAGATGTCATGTCCAGCATGTGAGCTGGGAGAAGAAGGAAGGGGGACAAAATGCCAAGTTATGGCACTTGCCTTCACAAGCAGCTGTCACACAGGATGGAGGCCATTTCTTGGGAATGGCTGAACACCTGCCTGCTGATGGCAAGTGCTGAATGATTTTCCTGTTTCAGTTTGCTTGTGTGAGCAGCTTTTGTTTTACCCATTAAACTCTATCTCAATCCATGAGTTTTCTCAGTTTTACCCTCTTGATGCTCTCCCTGGAAAGGCTGAATGAGTGACTGTGAGTTAACTCCAGTGGCTTAATTGCCAGCTGGGGTAAAACCAGGATTTTTAAAACCTCTTTGTACTGGAACTTCCAAGGGGCAGGGTGTTTCAGAAGTACTGCTCAGTAAATGCAAGGCCTGGCTGTCCAAAGCAGAGACAGGGTTGCACAATGGGCACAGATGGATGTTGGTGGTCAAGGTACTGTCCCTCTGTGCTCCACCCTTTGTGCTCAACTTCACTTCTGTAAAATACAAACAGCTACATTGCACCAGGTGGCTCACGGTAAAGTTCTGCATCTCATTGGAGCTATGTGCAATTGGGGGGCTTTTGTGATTTTTTCACTTTTTCTCTAAATGCTCCCATTCTGTTTGGAATGACAAAGATAGTTACTGGAATGGATTTGTCTAACTTCCTGTCAAATCAGTGTTTAGTCTCAGAAATGTCTTTTGTTGGCAAGTCACAGAAAGATACAGAGCATAGTTCGCTGTGCAGATTTAGCTAATCTGATTTAGCATGAAGTGCTTGCCAAATTTGCAAGCCATTGGACCTCTTGTTAGACAGTGGGTTCCAAGACCTTGTTTTACTTTTGGGGGGCTTAGACTCTTAACAGGATAAGGAGTTTGTCTTCTGCATTTTGCCTGTTGCCTACCATGGAAAAAAAATGGAAGGGGCTTAGTCTCTATTCGGAAGCATCCAAAGCTAAAATTCATTTAGGAAATGGACTTCAGGGATGACATGGATGACAGTTCCCAGAACTTAACTCTGATATCAGCAAAAACATGCTAATGAGGTCAGCCTACTTCCTTTGTTCAAAAAAAAAAAAATCAACAGAAAATCAATAAAATAGTCTTCCTATTTCTTCACTAGGGAAAGAAAAAGAAGTTAAATTAGGGCATACTGGCAGCAGTGTGAAGAAAGGGGATTCCCTGTCTTGACTTGACACTTATTTATTAGTTTTGCTGAGTGACAGATGTGAGACAAATGAAGAATGTAGCTGCATACCAAAATAAATAAAAGGTATTAGAGTAACGTATTTATGCATGTGCACTAAGCTTTGACCCTTTGTTCTGACAGTCAGAATTTAGCAAAACCCCCAGTGCATATTTAAGTGGAAATGTAAAATAGGTGGTTTTGTAAAAAAATCTTTGAAGTTGGCATCTTGTATAATAGGCAAAAACTGGAGATATCTGCATGCAGATTTCCCCAGTTATTACTGATACTGCATTTCCCCTAACTTAATGAGAAATTATAAATCACTTTTGTACAGAGCCCTTAATTAGGGTCTCCTGCATGGATGTGTAAGAAAGCTGGAGCCTGGCATGTGAGAACCTTTTAATGCATAACTGAGACGCCTTTATTCAGAAAAGAGAGTGTTACAGCTTACTGCACTGCTTAATCTGAAAGTGTTTATCTCATGAATTATTTGTTTCATAGAGGCAGTTGAAGGATTACATGACTGAGTCATGCTTGTGGGACAGGAATGGGACAGGGACTTGAAGGTGGTTCATGTCTTCAAGAGCTGTTACAATAAAATCAGAGGACAGGGTCCAGATAGTGTCCATATCAAAAGATAGGGCCCAGAAAGAGGGAGAAATAGGAACCCAGCAACTTGACACATGTCAGTTTCCCTAAAAGCTCCTCAATGCCTGATCCAGAGAAGCACCCCACCATCCCCGGCCCTTTGTCTGGAATTCTGTGTGCCAAGATTAAACCCTTCCCACAAAATAGCCTAATGGTGCTACCTGCCTGCTGATGAGAGGACTGGGAAAATCCTTGGGATGGTACACAAAAGCAGCTGCTCAAAACCTGTAATTCCTTTTTACAAACATGCAGTCCTTAGTCCTCTAGTCTATAATCGTTTGAACAGTTTTCTTTAAAAGTTCCAGCGAATAATTACTGAATATGGAAAATCCATCTGGTCACAGGCGTAGATTTCATTAGAGCACAAAAGTGGGCTTAACAGTGATTACACACTTTACTTTTAATTTCAGTATCCAAGTGTGTCTCATGCTTCTTAAATTGATTTTTTCATCTACTTATGATGCTGTTTCCTATTTCTGACTTTGTAGCTACTTTGGTCATTTGCTCTGTCAAACTTCATTCTCCTGTTTGTGCCCACTCTGGTTTCAGCACAGAGGGATTTCTCATCATCTTTGGATGACTCTCAGCTCTAGGTACCCTTATGGGACTCTGTGTCAGTGGAAATCTTCCAGGAACGTATAGAAAAGCTGGGCCTTCAAATTTTGTGCTGATCTGTTTTGACTGTATTTGCTTGTTATTAGGATCATATGATGTGATTGACTTTAAAGGACACTGCACCAAACATCTTTTGGGAGAACTGTGAACTCTTTTTTTTGGAGAACAGGCAACTCTCATTTAACCATCTTCTCTCTAGACAAAAAATTTTAATGAATTCACTTATTTTTCTGTCTCAGTAACAGCCAAAAGAAATTTTATCTTTCTATTCTTCTGGTTGCTTTCTAACTTACATGGGAGGAGAAGGAGAACATCTCTCCTTCCCTTCTCTTAATGTCAAGAGGGCTTTTGACAGAAGGAAATAGAAAAAGAAAAAAATGAACAAATAAAGACATGGACTCAGTAATGGAGAAACATCTAATTGTTCAACTGACAGAAGGAAAGCTCATTAGAAGAGGAAAATGTGGATTGCTGTATTGATATGGCTGTAAAATATGCAGTCCTAGAAAATAAAAAATCTTCTCATGTGCAAAGGTTGATAAAATGAAAATAAATTATCCTTGCACCAAAACATTTCTTTCAATCTTTTTATTTCCTTGCTCTTGCCTTTGATGTTGTCTGTATTTTAATAGTAATTTGCCTAGGGTTTTGGTTTATTTCCTGGGTTCAATCCAAATCCTGTTAGGCACGCTTAAAGAGTATCACAATTCTGCAGCCAGTTGTATCTGATCCAGAGCCTGAACTGGTTATTCATGCTTTTGTTACCTTAAGATTAGACTATTCAAACTCCTTGCTGGTTGGTTTCCCTGATAATGCCTTCTATGAACTCCTACTGTTACAAAATGTGTTTGCTGAAGTGATCCACTGACTGCAAAGTCAGTGCAGTGACTATTAACTGCTTCATTAATTAAATTTAAATTATTCCATGAATCTGCAGAAAGCATGAATAGCCTCAGCATACCATCTCCCTAAAAACTTGATTTTGTCACTACAGGTACAGACTGGGTTTTGCCTGCTTCAGCAATCCTTTCATCCAAGAATTGTCTCTGTCATCTTCAGTGGACACTGTGGGCCAAGGTCAGTAACAAGAAATGCAGCAGAGCTGGCCTAAAACCTGGTACATCTGTCAGATGTCACACAGGTAGCTTTCATGAATTATATAGAGCATTAATTTTAATAGTGTTTCATACTCACTCCAGCTGTTGTAGGCCCACAGGTGGTCTTTAACTGCTTGCTACAGTACAACAGAACTAATTCTTCTTTTCAGCACACAGTGTAGGTTTCATTAACACTTCTACTAGCACAAAATGGAACAAAACAGCTTGAATGTTAACTCAGATGCTTTTTTAATTTAATAACAACAAACATAAGATTCTGTAGAGAAAAAACCCTTGAATTCACAGAGCTTCTAGCTTTTCATCTGTGTGTGTGTGTGCTTATGAGAAACAGGGAGGCAGGGGAAGAAAAAAGTGCAAGGGAGGCAAGTGCTGAAACAGTCAAAATTGCAGACTGGAAACTTAAATGTCATCAAGGCCTAAGCCAGTTAGAAATACAAGTCTACATCATTCTGGCCTGATCAAATACCTAGTGAATTGGATGTTGTAGATATGATTATTCATTTAAAAATAATAATTTTTAAAAATCCACTTTTATTTAACACTGTAATGGTTGCAGGACATTTTGACACTGCCTCACATCTGACTGTTGACCCTCCACCACACCACAACATCCCTTCTCCCCCTGTCCCCAGTGGCATGAAGCAGCTGTTTACTGACATTCTGCTCTGGCAACTCCACCTTCCACGGGCAGGAATCTGCCCTCTCTCCTCACTGTATGGGGAGCTGCAAGTTGCTCCTTGATTTGTTACCCAAGTGTGAACAGCTGCACGAGTAACTGGATTTTTTTGAGGCATAACAAACAAAAGGAGCATAAAACTTTCAGACAGGTCTTTTGCCCATTGCCTGTGGTACTTTCCCTACCAAATAATCAGAGAGAGCCTCTCAATACAGAAAGAATAGGGGGAAAAGCATCCCTTGCAGTAAAAATCAGCAATGCCACCTTATATGCTAATTAAGTGTTTTAAAATTGTGTACCCAGCTGTGTTGCACTGAATTGTGCAAATGGGGATAAAATCAAACCCATTTTCAACTTTTACTTCTTTAACATTTATTTGGATTGTATTGCCAGGGTATAAATGCTTTCACATGATGTGCTTTATGCACTTGTATGAAATATTAAAGGGGACTGAATCTTTTCATTGGAACCACACAACGTCCACTACTGTTTCCATAGTGAATGCTTCAGAGCAGAAGTCTGAATGAGTAACAGAGATTTATAATGTGCTCCAGAGGTCAAAACACTCCAGCTTTGGCAGAACAATGAAAGGATCAAATTCCAATGGAGAGTGGCCTCCCCTGAGCTCTTCTGGCCTCTGGTGACCCTGGCCATACAATGCAAGGGATTATTCACAAAAATACCTCAGCCATTCTCAAGGGTTTTTTGTGGTTTACAGAGAAAAAAGCCCAGACCCCAACCATGTGGGAGTACACTTGTTAAATCAACACTTCCATTTTCACTCAGAACCAGGTGGATAGCAAAACAATCTCTATTTTTCCCATTACTGTGGCCACTTAAAAAAAAATAAAAAGAAAAATAAATAGAGACCAAACAGGCAGCTGGACTTTCTGTAAGGCATGCATTTAAATGTCAGAGATGACTCTAAGAAGAAGTGCTGAATTAGGATGTCATAAATGAATGTGCTGAGAAAGTACTGCTGAAGATGGGATATGGCTCTGGTAAAAGCAACTTCAGCACTGTCAGTAACAAGTAGGACTTGTGACAGATAGAAGGTCTGGAGACCCAAAACTAGATCCAGACCGGGCAACGTTTTTGACAAAAGTGTTCATTATTCCATTTCCTCTCAATGTTTTACTTCTGTCATGACTGAAATGTACCTCAGCACATGTGACTTGCCATATACTCTCCTCCTGCCAAGGCCTAATGTTACAATAAATAAAACAGGAAAAAATAATTTTACCAGAAATTACAGGAAATTTTCATTTGAGATCTGACCTTAACTAGGGAAAGAGGTAACAGAAAGATTATCTCTGTGAATCAATAAAATAGAGTACTAGTACCAGCAACTTTATAATAGTTTGGATCAAACTTCTTTTTTCTCCTTCCTTAAGAAAGGCATTAAATTAGTCTGGCAAAGACTAATGGCTGAGTGACCTTATCCATTCCAGTTGGGACAATAAAATCTCATTTTGTATTCAGCAAAGTCAAAAGGCTGCTGGAAAAGAATATTAGTGTTTCATACTGACTCGTTCACATCATCTGCAAGGGTTGTGTTCAAAGTTATCCAAGCTAACAGAAGCCAGCTAAAGTTCATTGTTTTGCTAGTAATCCAGTGCTAAAGGTGGAGAGATTAATTTTGTCATAAAAAAGGCAACTGATGCAGTCCAAATCCTGTGCTGAACATAAACACAAGTGTGACCTCAATAGGCAAAAATTAGTGTGGGATAAGCAAGGTCTTATCAGTAAACAAAGTAAGGAGACAAGAATCTTGTCCAAATACAGATCCTGTGATTTGTCAGNAAAAAAAAAAAAAAAAAAAAAAAAAAAAAGGCTAAATAAACCTTAATGTTTAGTAATATCTGATCCTATAGAAGTATGTACACCATTTGAACAGCAGCATCATGACCATTCATGAAGACTTGATATTTCATCCTTGTTGAACTCCATCACATTTGTGTAAATTAGCAGAGAGATTACATTCTGAAGGTACTGGCAGTTAAGCTGATTAATTTTGTCTTGCTCAGAAAACAGAGCAATATGCCTTATTTCGTGTGTAGTAAGTCAGCAGAGAGGAGTCTGTCATCAACACATTCTGAATTCCCAAGGAAATAGCCATGCTCAAGCTAATGCCATCTGCAAAGGCAGCTTTCTCCCTTAGCCGTCAACCAGAAGGGATAGTGTTGAAAAATTGGTAATGAGGTGCAGTATGGCTGCAGAAACAAGAGGAAACCATGCTGTGAGCCCTCCTTCAACTCAAATAAAACTTCCTGTCCCACTGAAGAGTTTTCTGCCAATACCAGCCTCCCTGGGATCCTGGCAGCCACTGGAGGCAGCCAGCGCTTGGCGAGTGCGCCGCATGAAAGGACTGATGGAAGACAATGCAGAGTATTGTGCACAGCTTATTAAACCTTGCCAATCTCCTCAAATAAAAGTTAGCTCAAGGCTAGGCCTGGCTGACAGCTGAACATGAGTCAAAAGTCCCACTAGGAATCTTGGTCTTTGTAATGGAGAGTGTTACAAATTCACAGAGAGAATCTTGCTCTTCTTTAGCAAAATCTTTGGGATTTTTGTACATAGTACGACTTCCCTCACACTTGCTTAAAATCTGGTGTCTGGCTATAGACTGAGATTCACTAAATGTATCTGAAACTTAAGATATTAGCTCTCCTACATATTTACTGCGTATATACAGATTTTGGAAGCATGAGTGTTTCTAGATTTTAATTTGACCTTTACTTGTAGACACGAATCAAATGAGATAAAATGGAGTTTGCAAATTGCATTTACAGCAGAACACTTATTTTAGGGCTGTTTAGGGTACCTTGAAAGTATTATTTTGGCTGTCCTGTAGTCCACATGCAATGACACTAAGAATAAACAAAGCAGAGAGAAGAGTCAGCTATTGCTTTCAAACTCCTGAGGGGGGAAAAAAAAGTAAGGAGTGTGTAAAATAAAACAAACAGCACATAGATCAAGGAGGGGATTTAAAATCATTTAGGTATTGACTAAAAGAACTACAATATTGAGTTTAGAGAGAAAGAATGTTTTTAAGATGAGCATAGGCCCTTTCTGAACCACCATCTTGAGCTGCCAACAGAGTCAGGACACATACATTAGAAATGAAGTCAGTGAAATCATGCTGAAAATAAGGAAATGTAACAAGTAAGTGAGAGCTAAATTCACTTAATGAATAAGTGAAAATGGGTAAGTGTAAACGAGACCCACAATCGAGTTACTGAGGTAGGTTACTGGGCTAGTGATCTTGAGTTAAGGCTGTTATATAACAGTGCCCTTAATTCCCTCTGATGATATTCACTGGCTAAGTCAGAAGGTAAATATGTTAAAAAATGCTTTCAGCTGTGCAGAAAACAGAATATGCTGCTGTTGAACCATACCCCATTTTAACATGGAGAAGTGTTCTGCTGCTCTGTGTGGTATCTTTAAAGGAGATTTAAACACAGATTTTTCTTCTCCAGCCATTCCCTACTATTATCCTTTACTATTCTCAATAATGAAATAAAATGCTTCATGCAGGGCTCTTTTTTCCTTTTTAAAAGTGCTGTGAGGACTGCAGACATTTTAAAAGAGGTAGAGAAAACAGTGGGATCTTCTCTTAATCCAGAATATTAACATTTGGCAAAGATGAGTCTGCGTTTCTTGGCAGCATTATTTTGAGGAAACTGGAAGCAATTTAAGAGAACACTATGGAAACCTCTTATTAAACTTCATGGTAATGTAAAAGGGAAGTCAAACTGACTTTAATAAACTTCCTGGAAAGGCTATTTTTTGAATATCTAGGCACTTTAGATATGTTCAGGCGCATGTGCGAGACAGCACTTAAAGGAGACAGAAGCCCTAAAAAAATGCCAAAACATGCAATATTTAGGTTGGAAAAGACCTCTCAGAACACTGAGTTAAACCATTAACCCAGCACTTCCAAGTCCACCAAAAAACCATGTTAATGACTGTCATATCTATATGTCTTTAAAATACCTTCAGGGATGGAGATTCAACTGCTTCTCTGACCATGCTGTTACAATGCTTGACAATCCTTTTTGTGAAGGAAGTTTTCCCTAATGTCCAATCTAAACCTTCTCTGGTGCAGCTTCAGGCCATTTCTTCTCATCCTGTCTCTTGTTATCTGGGAGAAGAGACTGACCTCCACCTTGCAAGAGCCTCCTTTCAGGGAGTTGCAGGGAGTGAAACGGTCTCCCCTGATCCCCCTTTCATCCAGAATAAACACCCCAGCTTTCTCAGCTGCTCCTCACCAAACTTGTGCTCCAGCCCTTCCCCAGCTCCATCTTTCTCTGGACTCGCTCCAGCACTTCAATGCCTTTCTTGTAGTGAGGCGCCCAAAACTGGACACAGGGTTGGAGGTGTGGCATCATCAGTGCTGAGTACAGGGGGACAATCACTGCCCTGGTCCTGCTGGCCACACTGTTACTGACACAGGCCAGATGCCATTGGCCTTCTTTTCCATCTGGGCACACCCTGGCTCACGTTCAGCTGACAGTCGACCAGCACCCCCAGATCCTTTTCTGCAGGGCAGCTTTGCAGCCTCTCTTCCCCTTGCTTTAACAGTTCCCTGGGTTTGTTGTGACCCAAGTGCAGGACCTGGCACTTGACCTTGTTGAACCTCACACAAATGGCCTCAGTCCATTGATCCAGCCTGTCCAGACCCTTCTGTAAAGCCTTCCTACCCTTCTGCAGATTGACACTCTCATCCAAGGTGGGGTTCTCTGCAAACTGGCTGAGGGAGCCCTTGATCCCCTCACCCAGATTGTTGATAACAATATTAAACAGGACTCACCCCAACACTGAGTCCTGGGGAACATCACTGGGGATCAGTGCCAGCTCAGCTCCATTCCCCACCAATCTCTGCCCCCAGCCCTCCAGCCAGTTTTTTACCCAGCCAAAAGCACACCCATCCAAGCCAAGAACCGCCAATTTCTCCAGAGAATGCTGTCCCACACCTTGAAATGGTGTCAAAGGCTTTAATGAAGTCCAGGTAAAAAACACCTTCAGTACCATAATATCCTAAGGTCATTTCCATGGTAATGTGCAGAATCACCACTGTGGGGATCATCTCTCTTGATCACCAACACGTTTTATGTACAGTCAAAGGTCTCTGTTATATGGGGGGTGCTATTTATGAAGGGCTTGAGAGAACTGGGTTTGCAACAGCAGTTCATTGGGACAGCAGCAAACTTGGGGTTGCAGATGGAAACCTGTGTCAAACATCACCATTGCAACAGCAATGGTTGAGTACACAAGTCTTGCTACTTGCGTGCCTTGTCTCCCTAGCAGAAAAATAAAACTTTTGGTGAAGTTTAGTTTAGAATATAAACTACATGGCGCTAGATATGCCTCATTTTGCAGCTCTTACCTGGTCTGTAAAGGGGAGCATGCAGATATATCAAAGACTTCCTCTGACAAGTCATTAGTTTTTCTTTTTTGAGGCATGACAGGTAATCCTGACTCAGAGCATTGCACTAAATGTCATGGCTTTAATGCCTAGGACCTCCGGAAAGGATTTTTTTTTCTATAGATTGCTGCAGGTTTTGCATCCATAAATCCACTGTCTACAATCAGCTTCAATGTTGAAGTTTTTTGAATCATGCTGCCTGCTGGGCAGTACAGAAAAACAGAGTCCCAAGGAAAATCAGTCGTCACTGAGAAGAATGTAATGCAAAGAAAGGTGGGTTCTTGGCTTCTATTGTTGTGCTTTTTGCTGGGGGGAACATGGCCATAGCAGAGAGTTCAAAAGCAGTTTCAAGCAGTCAAAACTCAAACACCTGTGATTAATCTATAGACTCTGCTGTGTTGGAAGAATTTGCCTTTATGCTGTTTAATTCTTAAGTTTAATTTTAATCAGACTGTAGGGGATATAATTAAGTTTACATCAATATAGTAGCAGCATTGGCATCAGCCTTGGCATTGGCACAAAACAAGCATTTTGTTTTAGTAAAGAAACATCTTGCTTTGCTTCATTTTCTGCATTAATTTACTGCTCAGTGCTGCTGCCTTTGGAGCCAATGGGAAATTCACACGCTGGCCTCTGTGGAAACAAGATTGTATCTTTATTTCTAGCATACGAACCACATCAAGATGTTCCTGACACTACACGGGAATAAAATACTTCTGAAAGTTTTATTGGTTAGTATGAAAATTAAAACTGCTTTGTCCCCACCCAGCCTTCTAATTATAGTCATTTAAATGCCCATGCCTAAAGTATGCCTGAAACTGTCCAAAGAACCACTTCTAATATGCTTCTTGATTTTAACCTTGCTGTTGAATTTTGAAAATAATTTATTTAATTTATTGATGTAAAAATATTAGGTTTTGCCTAGCTGCACATTATTATTTTTATTATGAAAGAAGAAGGATAAGAATTTAATGCCATATTAAAAAAATATTAAGAAATAATCACAACCACTTTAAGGAGTCAATTTTACACCATCTCATTTCTCAGTTCAAAAAATGAGGACAGCCTGGGTCAAGACTTAAAGTCTTCCTTTAACTTTGCTAGACAGTTCTTATGAAGGTTTGATCATTCTATATAATGTCTCAATTTTTTCTGCATTAGGAAGTTAAAAAATAAGCCGTTTTTTAATCCTACCAAACTCTCAATTTTTTACTTGCCAATTATCTGTTCATAACACAGCAAGGGCCCTATTTGTATTGAAAATTAGTAAACACTAATGTTTAAATCTGAAACAAAACTAATTTTGGTGGTTTTATTGTTGTGTGTCTTACATAATTATCTCTTTCCTAGAAAGCATTAAAGACCTCATACAGCATTTTCAGCTGCTGGCACTTGCTTAAATACAGCAATAATTTGCTCCTTATACAAGAGCTATGAACCATATTTTCCACATAAAGGACATATCCATTTTTTATCTGATCTTGACAATTGGAGAAAATGGCAGAAGCACCAGAAGTGATTTGATGAAAAATCACTGAAGGACAATCCAAGGCTAAAGTAATATAATGTCTTTTTTTTTGTGGATTCATTACCATCATCAAAGATTTTCATATACTATTTTGGTTTAATGATTCATAGCATCATTTGCAGTAATACCTGGGTAGCTTTACTCTCACTGTACATTTTTCTTCCTTTAAATGCCCAAAACTACCAGACAGGCTTGGTCCTCAGGAAGTTCAAATTCTGTGTGGTCTAAAGTGCACTCTCCACATCCAGCTCACCAGCTCCATCCACAAAAGCAGTAAAGGTACATACAGGTGAAATGCCTGTTGTTAAGTTCAAGTGGGTAAAGTTCAAATAGGTTTCCATGCATTTAGTCCACTCTCACTGAAGCTACAGGACCAGTAAAAGACTTTCAACATGCAAGCTGTCTTGCAGAGTACCAGAGACAGAGAACCAACTTGTAATATATTTTATGGTCCTCTATGCTTATTATGATGACAGTTTATTTATATCACCAATCTGCACACCTAATATCTATAATCATTATCTCAAAGCAAGCATTCATTTTACATTCAGCCAGTCCACCTTGTCTTGCCTTGCTTTTTATTCTTCTCTTTTTCCTTTTCTCTAGAAAGCTGATATGGGTCTGAACTCCCAAATGTGTGATCCAGTATTCCTCACACACAGGAATATGTGATCCAACCAGTGCAATCACAAGCATCATTTTGATTCAGTTTTAACAAAAAGAGGGACAAGAGTTACTGTGAGGTAATTACAAAAGCCATTAAAACCAAAAGGAGTTTTTCACCTAACACCAAGATCTGGATCAACATCCATGTGCTTTAGGCACAATGGAACACAAAATTTAGACATCAAGCTATTCTGTGTCAGATGCTGTTAGTTGTGTTATTCTCTGTTGATGGTATGATAATAAAAAGAACTCTTGGAAGTGCTTTTTAATGCCTATAAAACATAAAGTTCAATTTGAAAATTAATTATTGTAGATTTATATTTAAATGGTGAGAATTTTTTATCTAATATTTAAGTTAAAGCTCTCCAATTTCCTACTTACAGTATTTATCATTACATTTTCAAATTTTTCTTAATATTTTAATAAAAAAAGCCTAGATGATTCCCTGTTTGGCTCATTGGAGTTTCAAGATATTGCTTGCTCCAGAAGTCATTCTATGACTCATTATCATGTCAATGTGTAGCTTATTGATTAATGACCATAGAGATGAAAAATATCTAATTATATTGAAAATGTTTGTATCTTTTCTTTTGCCTTTCTAGCATGAGCATATTATCAAATCGATTTTCTTTACAGGATTTATTATTTTAGTTAGTATTAAATAAACTCAACTCTTCTGGACAAAATATTCCTAGATGTAGAGCCCCTTAGCCAAAAATTTGCACTTCAAAGTTGAATACATTTACTAGGGGGCTATGTTTTCTGTTGTACTTGGTACAATTGATGCTATTTGTATGTACAAACAGCTCTTTTTGTGACATTGCTCAGCTCAGAAGATTTTAGTTTGATACTTCAGAGCACCAAGCTGATTTGTTTAAATAAAGATAAGGACAACATGAAGTGTGTCTGGCATACCAAGCCTCTTAAAAGCTGCTCTGCAGAGAAGATGCCTTTGAATATTTAAGATGCACTTAAAAGAAAAATGATTGCTTGAAAGTTATGCATTAAGTCCTACTTTTAAAATGGCTCCACTCCCCACTGAATGCTCTACTTCTTATTCAGGAATTCTGAAAGGGTTTTCAGAGCTAGATACCAAGTTTGGAGAATCATCCTCATCCCATCTGATTTGCATTATGTGCCCTTCACTTCATTCAGTGCTGTGACTATTTACACATAAATTTTGTTTAAAAAATTGATACCTGACAGTATTTTCGTAGAAGGAAAGACCTGTCATTTTAATTATCCTCCCACAAATTACTTACATGGAGGCTTTTCTTGTCATCTCTGAAGTACAAATACTTTGAAGACACAGAGTGAATAAAGCATTTCATACCTTTGTGGCCAATGGAGGGTTAGATTAGAGCATTTCTCATGCACAAACACTCCATATGATAAAACTGAGGGTGAATGAAGAACCTCGCTTTGTCAAATGTTGCAATTCTTGACAAATGAGTTGATTATATTTAAAAATAGTATTTTCTTAAAATATTTTTTTTTAGTTCTTGATTGTTTACAGTTTGAGCAGGAAAAAATATATCATTCTAACTAATTTGCTTCCTTTGGAAAAAAGTCCCACCATCAACTTTGAAAATTGAGACTAAAAGCTCTATTAAAGGAAGAATTCTTCTCCATTGCAAAGTATTTGAATGAGATTGTTAATGTTCTGTAGTACCAACAGGGTTGATAGAAACCCAAAAGGCATCATAGACCCTCTAAGGAAAGGAGGAAAGGAAGATTTTATAACAAGGAGATGCTCAAGTTCTCCACATGATACTGACCATGGGACAAGCACTGTGTGGAGATGAGCAATTCGAGATGCCACCAGACATCAGCAAAATACAGTCACAAAATACATGTTCTTGGCGAGGTCTATGCAAAAACCATCATTCCAAACAATTTAGTTTAGGTTTTCAGGATGGATCAAAAAACCTTGGTAATGATAACAAACTAATTTCACATGTTCCTATTTCCAAGGAGCAAGCAATTCTGAAAACAACCTTTTGGTTTCTCTCATTGTACTTAGATTGCCAAGCTGTGGCAGGCTGTATATATACACAGGCATCATACCTATTATCCATATGGTTATATATGAATATATAGACATATATGCATATGTGTCTGTCCCTCTGGCCAGGCCTGTTTCAGAAACAGAACATTCCTTTGTGCCTTCTGTGTACAGAAGTCCTGTGAGGCAGCAGTCATCACCAATCTAGTTAGAAAATTCCCACAATTTGTCTGAAGACCTTCTGAGACCTGTGAAGATAAAGGTAGGCTGCTGTTCAGACAGTCTTCATCTCCTTTTACATCTCAAGTGGCTTGTATTTTATTTCATGTTTATTGTCATTGTTCTTACTTCTGTGTATCATAACAGCATTTGGCTGTTCACAAGGGCAAGGATCTCCTTGATCAGCAAGATTATTCTGTTTGTGTTTGCTTTATCCCTCCCTTTTTTTGCCTTTTGTATGGAGATTTTCAAAGATTTTCATTAAAAGCCTCAACAATTTACTTGCATTATACACATAAATTCTTCAAGAGGACCTCTGGTATCCCAGAAATGTTGCAGAGGCTTTGATCAGCTGATAGCAGTGTACACCATGTATCAGCCCTCCCAACAATGTCAGCTATTTCCAACATGTTGTGTCTTGCATAACTCTGCCGTGAAATCTTAATAATTCTTTTTTATTTAGAGAAATGAAGAAAGATCTTGGGCAAGTCATGAAAATTTGAAGTGGAATCTCTTTCTTACTGACAGAATTGATACTTTGCCCTCCAAAATAGTCGATAACATCCATAAGACTCATACATAATGTTTTTTGAGGAAATGAGGAGTTACAGTGGTGAATTGCTAATGCTACCAGGTATTCTAGCAGCAACTCAAAGTTATTTGACAGTTTTGAATAACTGGAGGGTATAGTTATCTTTGAGAAATATTTCTAAATTTAATTATTTTCAAATTTATTATTATTTAGTACCACATATAACAGTTCCCTATAGATAAACATGAGACCTCATACAGACTGGACATATTATCACAGATCATAGACTTTCAGCTTCTATTAGATTTTGCAATGAAGGTTATCTTTGAGCATATAAAATGTAAAATCCACAGAATTGTAATTCCCACACAGAATTTATTCACCCTTCTCCCTCATGGATCCACAAACAGCATGCACATTCCCTCCCATTCTCATCCTGCTAAATGCACACATGCCTTACACACCTTCCTACAGAATGGCCTTTCCAAAGAAGACATACATTTTCTTTGTGATAACTTCATTAAAAAGTGTTTTCCTGTAGTAGAGTGTTTACTCTTTGACACAAGATTCTCTCTATTTATTTACAAATCATTTTTTAAACATTTATTTGTAAAAATGTGAAAGATGGATATCTATTCCTTACATGCATTGTTTTGCTGATTTTCTGGTAAGTTTTTCCATTTTTATACAAGGGTAAGAGTCCCTTCTATCATACTCCACACGGTGTGTTTTGTGTGTAACCTCCTGTGTGCCTTAAACCTTCCTGGGCACAGCTAGTGAGAAACAACACAGCCTTTATTAAAAGCATGAGAACATGTCCAAACAATGCAAATGAACCAGAAGATCTTACATCCTTAAGTCCTTTAATAAAGTCCCAAGGTAGAGGAAACTGACTTCTGAAATTTATCTTGACATTACAGCTTTTCCCTCCAATCCAGTGGATACTTGACCTTCTAAATTGGACCTGATAAATCTAAATCCTTTTTTCTTAAAGGGAAAGAAAAGCAAGGCAACAAAATGGCACTTTTTTTCTTAATTTAATGCACAAATACAGTGAATTCCTACCTGTATGGCTAGCAGAAATCCTTGATGCTTTTTCTATTAGCAGCCCAAGGACAAGGAGACCACTAATGGTGTTTTTCCATATTTGAGTATGCTCACAGCTGTTTTCAGCTACAGGATATTTCTACTATCAAAGAGAGGAGTAAATCAAATTGAGTTCACATTTATAACACACTTTTTCCTATGGGGTTCTGTGCATATTTCCTTTGAAGTATTCTCCAGTCTTCTGATAGATTTTTTAGTACATTTTGGTATGATGAGGGAGCTGGCAGGATACTGAGGGTTTCAGGATTTAAAATCTGACCCAAAGCCCACAGAATTCTGCATGAATCTTTCTTCTGCATTCTGTGGGGTCTAAATCTGTTCCTTAAAAAACTTTCCTGAAGAAACGTGGGATTTGTACACTCCCTGCTTGTGGGTATATTTGGTTATTTTTCCTTTCATTTCTCTCTTGCTTCCACCTCTGCCAATTACCTTCTGCACAACTTCAGAAATGCTTTAAAATCCATGGCTGAAAAATACTACTACTGCTGTATTTGTTGTTTGTACTTGGACAGCATACCTAACAGCTGTCCTGGGAAAATCAGTAGGTTCTGCAATAAAGGAAGGGTTAGAGAAAGCATGGAAAAATTGTTCTCTATGGCAGACGAGCCTGTAAGGCTGCACAAACTTGTCAAATCTCTTTGGAGGAATCAGTGACTGTTAAAGAGGTATCATATTGTTCAATGCATCCATGTATTTTTAAAGAGCTTTGGGCAAGGTTCCTCAACAAAGGTTCTTAGGAAGCTAACTTGGCATTTAGTAATAACTGATTAGAGTTTAGAGAAAGAAGAATAGGGCTAGTGGTCAGTGGGCAAAGTCACAGGTGCAATGCTATGGTGATATGCAGTAGAATCATTGCTTTGCATCTCATCCTGAGACATCTGACAGCACAGACTGCTGGTGAATAGACAAATTTTTGCTGGTGTTTTAAAAATAGGCAGGATGATAAAAACTAGAGCTAGTTGGGAAGAATTAAAGCAAGACTGCATTGGTGAGCAATAAAATGGTTAGTAAAATTCTTTGTTGATGAATGTGATGTACCTAAGAAAAATATGAACTTAGATGATCACTAACAAGTCCAGAGGGAGAAGAGGGAATCAACCCAGTCAGCTTGATGAAAACATCAGTTTGATAGGCAGCAGGAGTCAAAATCAATTAGAATGTTAGGGGGAAAGGAATTGAAGGAAAAAGCTAGAAATTATGTCCCTGTGCACCTTTACTGGGCCCCACATCTTCAAAGATGTGTGTAGATTGCATCCTCCTATCTATAAATGGGTATAGAAGAAGTGGTCTTCACATTTCACAAGGGCTGGATAACACTCCTTCCTGAGCAGGATGTCATTCTGTGCCTTTACTACAATGAAAATTTTCTCCCAAGCAGTCAGAGGTGATGACAGGCAAGCAAACAAAAAATCTACGAAACAAAAGACCCTTCCATTTGAAAGAGAGAAGATTTATATGGAGGAAGAAGCTGTAATAACTGTATGCACATATCTGTGAATGAAATGGTGAAAAGTAAATAATTATGAAGTATTTCTCACAGAGCAAGCACTGAAATCACCAGGCCACAGCTTTAAAACGGATAAAAATGTTTTTCACATGCACACACTCCCCAAACTGCATAATTAAACCTCAGAAACTCATTCTGTCTCTCACAATATCTGCATAAGCAACTTCAGGAAGTGTGGACTGGATGAGTGGACAGTGAGGTGGATTGAGATCTGGCTGAATGGCTGATCCCAGAGCATCATAAACAGTGGCACAATAGAGGCCTGTCACTGGTATCCACCAGGGTTCAATACTGGGCCCAGTGTTCTTGGACATACTCATCAGTGACTTGGGGCAGAGGCCTCCTCAGCAAGTTCACTGAAGACACAGAGCTGGGAGGAGTGGCCAATACCCCCAAGAGCTGGGCAGCCCTTCACAAGGGCCTTGACAGGCTGGAGAGATGGGCAGAAGAACGGTCTGAAATTCAGAAAAGGCAAATGCAGGGTCCTGCACTGGAGAAGGACAACCCCAGGCACCAGCACAGGCTGGGGGTGACCTGCTGGACAGCAGCTCTGCAGAGAAGGGCCTGAGGGTCCTGGTGGCCAATGAGCTGTCCATGAGCCAGCAGTGTCCTGGGGCCAAGAGGGCCAATGGGATCCTGGGGTGCATTAGGAACAGCATTGCAAGCAGGTCAGGGAGGTGATCCTGCCCCTCCTGTCAGCCCCAGTGAGGCATGTCTGGAGTTCTGTGCCCAGTTCTGGGCTCCTCAGGATGAGAGACATGTGTAGCAGGTCCAGTGCAGAGCAACAAGGATGATTAGAGGACTGGAGCATCACTCTTACAATGAAAGGCTGAGGGAGCTGGGTCTGCTCAGCCTTGAGAAGAGGCAATTGAGAGGGGACCTCATCAATATCTGCAAGTATCTGAAGGGGGGATGTCAAGAGGATGGATCCAGGCTCTTTTCAATGTTGCTGAGCAATAGGACCAGAGGCAGAAATTGATGCACAAGAAGTTGCACCTGGACATGAGGAAGAACTTTCCTGTGCAGTGACTGAGCACTGAAACAGATTGCTCAGAGAGGGTGAGGAGTGTCCCTCACTGGAGATATTCCAGAACTGTCTGGACATAATCCTGTGCCATGTGCTCTGGGAGGACCCTGCTCAAGCAGGGAGATTGGACCAGATGATTCACGGTGCTCCCTTCCCACCTGACCCATTCTGGGCTTCCCACAGAATCATGGAGGGGTCAAAACAGAGAATATCCATCACTGAATATTAAGAGCACTGGCTTGAATACATTCTGTAGTATTAAAATCCTGAAGACATTAATTGCAAGAATCACTCTCTATTTCCCATTCTCATGCACTTCTCCCTCATAACACATAATAGTCTTGGTCAGTAGGAAAATCTTGTGCCAAAGCTTTAAGAACTTGTATTTTTGTACAAAACCTTGATAGTCCTTAGGTATGCTTTTCTATATAGACAGCCAGACCCTGCACCCAGCTTGGCTATGAGGCTGTTTCCAAGACCTTGTACATGTGAGTTTTTTATACAGAGAAAATGTTTTTTGAATCCTGGACAAACATGAACTCCATGCTCTCAGCTATCAAAAACACCCTTGCCATTATGTTCAGACAACTGAATCCATCTGAAAAATACCAAAACTGTATCACAGAACAAAGGAACACAAGAAAACAACCTGCCTTAGGGAGCACTGTTGAGTGAGTCCAAGGGCTTCACAGGCTTACAAAACTGGACTCTGCTCAGGACTCATGCCCCCAGGCAGATTTCTTTTTCACTACTTGGTTTGAGGAAAGCAGACATATTGTGTTTTAGGGGAAATGTTGCTTAACAACTTTAAAGATAAGTAGAGTATTATTCCTGTTTCAAAAGTAATCCTGCTACATCAAGCATCACAAGAAAGGAAAATACCTAGAGCAACTGCAGTAAACCCAGAAACTAAACAGAGGAATTGCTGTTTTTAATGTGTCTAGGTGTACAAATTGCCTACACACTAGCCAAATTGTTGAGAAATAAGCTATGCACTAGTTGGTATCTCATGGGTGAATTTCGTCAGGAATCTAACATTTCCAAAAAAAACTTTTTCACCTTTATCCAATCTATTGAGTGAAGAAACAATGTGCAGTTAAGGGGGTACTTAGATAATTTCACTTTTCTGTTTCCTCACCTCCCAGATTCTGACTATTAGTAATTTCAGATTAATTAAATGATGCAGAAGGCTTGTAGACTACTCTTAGCTTCACAACTGTTAATGGGTTATGCCCACTACTATATCAGATTTTTTCATTATACTGTATGATTGAACATCCTGGCCAGATCAGACTGCTGGTTTGTGACCAGAGACACAGAAAAAGAGCAGAGTGGTGCTGCTGGTGCATGAATGGTCTTGAAGACAGGGAGCTGAGACTGTGGTGCTAGAGAATTAGAACCCTGGATTTTTATGACATGTTTGAAGGCTTTCCTTTTCTAGCAAAGCCTATTATAGAATACCACAATTAGGGGGGAAACAAAGCAGCAGCTCTTGCATTAGTATGGGCTTGGATGAGATTCAAGTTTTGTCATTGTCGTACTGCATTCACATAAGGTAGTCACAAATGGCACATGCAGGCAGAACCCTAACTGGGAAGAGCAGTGTAGAGACATTATTGATTATTTTAGGGCAAAAGTTATAGACAAAATGTTCAATGTCATATAAAAAAATCACTACATTTTTGAAGGGAAAAGGATAATGGGAATGGAATGAGCACTGAGATTAACGGATGTGAGCAATAAAAGGTGAAGGACTTCCCTTGAGCCAGAAGGGACTGCAGGATTAAAATGACATTCATGGTGATTGTTTCTGTCACAAGGCTTTTGCCAAATCACATAAATTGCACATATGGTATCCAGACTCCCTATCACCTATCTGTTGTACAGGTCAGTCTTTCCACATAAAATAAACAATCCATACACTTTTAGAAACATCTGCAATTCACTCAGGTATCCTCCACTGAACTCTTCAAGGCAACACATGAGACTCAGGCACTCCATCATTACAGTAGCAGTAAAATAATGATTAGTTTTTCTGTTTCTACCTCACTTTTTAACCTTCAAAGCAGGATGAACCCCTTTCTCCACCAGTCTCACTTAGTCACCCTCCCTTCCCCAGAACTAAAGAGCAATGCAAATCAATTATATCACACACACACACACACACACACACACACACACACACACACACACACACACAAAACCTTAGTCTACTTGAGGATGGTCCAAAAACTGTGGTGGTAGGCATGCCATTCAAGCACACAAACAAAAGAAAGGTAAATTACTGCTTCCTGCCATGAAACATTCAGTAAAAATAACTAATTAGTGCATATAATCAAAATGGGCCCTCAATGTAATATGTGAATAATATCATGAGCAAATTGCTACTTTCAGAGATGGAAGATAGACTAATGCCATGGACTTTAGAGAAGCCAGGATCATTTCTGTGTTCTTAAAAGGCACATATATTTATATGGGCTGACGTTTTTGTAACTTTGATTTGCAACAAAGGAGTATTTTCTAATGATTCTATGTATCCACCTTGAGACAACAAGAAGAAATTTGAGTTTAAGAATCAAAATGCTTTTATTCACATTTCCTATTGTTCTTCTGTCATTCATTCCCCATCCCTGCAAGTACCAAGTAATAAGTACCTCCCCACAAGTATTTCCAAATCTAACTATTTATTACTAGTATTGTTTTAAAGAATTTCATTAAATGGAAATACAGTGGAAAAGCCTTGACTTGTATAATTTCATATGAATCATTTATGCCCTGCATCACATCCTCATTTCATGTGTGTCCTTTGAAATGAGAATACTTAAAAATATAGAAACTGATATTGAATATTAAGGGAGGTGTAGTACTCCAAATTTATCACTCTAACTGAACAAACAAAGGAATTGCACTTTCAATTAAAAGATAGGCCACTTTTCTCCTCTGCAGTAGGAAGGCCTAAAGCTGTCTGAATAGATGAGTGAGGCTGGATCACTGAATTGATTCACCCCACTGAATTTTGTTTCTTGGCCAGTGACAGTCTCCTTACAGAAACAGAGACAGGACTGTGCAGAGTGGGGCCTCGATGGACAAACAACCCCTAGATCAGAATGGGAAGGAAGAAATTGGCCACTTTTCTGTATCTGGATTAAAGACATGAGAAAAAGTAAAACCTACAATGCAGTTTAAAGCCCCTTTTAAAGAGACCAATACTTCTTTGGAAATAATTAGGGTTGTGAATTTCAAGAAAAGGATTGGTTTTGATATACTCAGAGAATGCTCCTAATTTCACTAAATGGTATAAACAATGAATTTTCTAATACTCTGTCCATATAATATTTCCTTGCTTTCTGACCTTAATAATAACTGACAAATTCTGAGCTTCTTAGTCATTTTACTTCCTCTTTCATAAAAAGACAAGCAAGAAAAAACCTTTTAAGATATGTATATCTTTCCTTCCTTTTGCCTAAAATGCCTTTTAACTTTCAATTTAATGCCTGGGGAATGCTCATTCTAGTGCAGAAAGATTGTAGTTTTGGTCACAGTACTATATGGCCCTCAGAATTCAAAAATCATCCTTGCAATTTTAATTTGAATTAAATTAATAGATGTGAAAGATTTTTACATGACACTTTCATGACTAGCTTGGTAGTTCATTACAGAATCTGGTTACGAGGAAAAAAATACATCCTTAAAAGAGAAACTCAAGTAGTGTTTCCAGCTCCTTGATTTATCCTCCCTCTCTTGTTCTTAAGTATAAATGTTGATGGAAAGAGCTTATTAAAATTTCCAGAATGGATGGTCAATAAATCATGCAATGCTAACACTTTGAAAAGGAATGTATTCATACTTTTACTTTGCAAGGTGCTGCTTCTCAACCTTCCTTAGCAGCCATTTTTCTCGGACGGGCCCAGAAGAACAGAAGTGAAGACAAGGAAGAGTCCATGTCTCCACCTCCTTCCCTCTCCCACTGGGCTTGTCCAGGAGCAGCACAGTCCCTGCAGCTGCTCAGCCAGGCCACCCCGTGGTTTCAGTGTCTGTGGAAGCAGCAGTTGTGCCACCAGGGTGGCCACACCCTGTGCAGCTGTGTAGGCACAACCTTCATTAGCCACAGTCCTCTGCACAGCAATATTCTTTTGGTCAGAGCCCTGCTTAACTTATCCATTCATATAGGTGCATAAGAATAACAACTTCCAATGTAAATGAGCAGTTTGGAAAAGGGAATTCTAACAACACTGCAGTCCTGTGTGTCTGCTTGCCAACTAAGAACCTGTTCTGTTATCCATATCCCTTCCACTTATTTGATTTCTTCCTGAAGTGGGTTTGGATGGAGGCACACTGGAGAGAAAAGGATTTCACAGAATCATGGAATGATTTGGATTGGAAGGGACCTCACAGACCATCAAGTTCCAATCCACCTGCCATGTGTAGGGACACCTTTTCCACTAGACCAGCTTGCTCAGGCCCCATGCAACCTGGCCCTGAACACTTCCAGGGATGGGGCATCCACAGCTTCTCTGAGAAACCTGTTCCAGTGCCTCACCACCCCCACAGTAAAGAATTTCTTCCTTATATCCAACCTAAGCCTGCCCTCTTTCAGTCTGTTTCAGGGATGGCTGTCTTGTGAACTTCATTATTTACTATGAAAAAACCCATATTTGTAACCTGAGAAAATAAGTCTTGCAAAAAATATCAATATAGCCTGGTCTAACACTGAAGATTGGTCAGGAAGAAAAGAAGGAAGGGAAAAGGAAAGAGAAAGAAAAGAAAAGAAAAGAAAAGAAAAGAAAAGAAAAGAAAAGAAAAGAAAAGAAAAGAAAAGAAAAGAAAAGAAAAGAAAAGAAAAGAAAAGAAAAGAAAAGAAAAGAAAAGAAAAGAAAAGAAAAGAAAAGAAAAGAAAAGAAAAGAAAAGAAAAGAAAAGAAAAGAAAAGAAAAGAAAAGAAAAGAAAAGAAAAGAAAAGAAAAGAAAAGAAAAGAAAAGAAAAGAAAAGAAAAGAAAAGAAAAGANAAAGAAAGAAAGAAAGAAATCCATATTAGTGGAGACCTTTCTACATAAATCTAAAAGAAATTAAAAGAGGCTAGATACTTGGACTGTGCTGGATTCAGCCTCTTAACCTTTTCATTTGTATATGAAAGAGGTAAAATTTTACAGCTATTCTTTACATTTAAATGGATTTAGTAAATTTCCGATCCTGCAAAATACTAATAGGCAATACATCACATTTTGATACTTTCTTAGAAATTTTATCTTTATTAAAAGTAAATAAATTATGCTCCTAGTTCTTTTAGTAGGAAAACAGAACTTCTGAACAAAGTCAAGTGCAATGCTCTTTCCCTGTCTCCCAGACACAAGTCAGGTGAAATAAAAGCTTGAAGACGTAAATTCAACATTTACTCTGAAACACAGTACTGTAAATTACCTTTTGGAGTATTTTACAACTCCTAATTTTGGCAATTTCTTCTAGCCCAGGTTCGACTTTGGTGATGAGATTGGGTGTCTCAACCCAATACTTGATTGCAACCAGAAATGAAAGAGAAATGCAGTAACAAAACAATTTATCTGCCCTTTCCCTCCATTTGCTGTGTTTGTCATAATTTCTATTTCTACAACCAATATGTAACTTGGTGTCACTAGGGTAGTGTTTGCCCACCTGTGGTCCAGTGGCTGATAATACTCTATGTAACAGGAAAAAAACCAAACCAACACACATGCAAATGTGCCTAAAATTTGTCTATCCTTCACCAGCAGCACATGAAAAGTGTTGTCATTTTTTACTATGAACTTTTTTCTAGTCTATGAGTGAATATATAACATTTTGGCACCCTTCCCATGTCCTATTAAATGACAAGGGTTTCTCCTAGTGAGGAAGCCCTTCAGACAGAACAGGCTGAAAAATACCTGCCTAGAGGCAAATCAAATTATAAACTCCCGGGTGGCAGATGACTTACAAATACAATAATAATTGATAGGCCTAAGTATAAAAAGTTTATCATCCAGATTTAAACACCTGTTTTCCTCATCATTTAATATCTTCCAAGATGGTGGAGTGTCCATGGTTCCTCTTCTCTCACAGATACAGCTGATAAATTGTTCTACTGTTCAGCCTTTTCTAGAGACTATTAAAGAAATCAAAGCAAAAGCTTCACCGTTCATCAAACCCTTAAACTGCAGCAGTTACAGTGGAAGGGATGGGCATGAGGATCAATATGCTTTTCACTTCTGTAAATATTTCAACCTATGGTGAAAATTAGTTTTTCAGAGATTTCATGTAGCCATTTTCATCAATATGTTGCAACTCCAGAGTGAAAGCCAAGACTGGCTGAGCTGAAGCTTGTAGAGCATGGCACCATTAATCTACTACTGCAACTATGTTACACCTTGCCATTATGCAACCTGTGAGTTGAGTCACCATAAAACTGAATGAAGTCTGACTATTATCACCACTATCTGGTAGTGTCTAATGCTGCCTTCTTGCCTCTGCTGATTTAAAAAAATTGTGATTTATTTAATGAAACCATGGAAAGGCCTCACGTTGTCAAACATCTTTCTTCCAAAAGCCAAGTATCTACAGAGCATCCAATTAAGGAAATTTGTACTTTATGTTACTTGCTTTGGTTCTTCATTCTGTCAGTCCTGTGCCTGTGAAGATATAAAAATGTATATTAAAATGAGAAAACTAAAACATGCTGTACTGTCTCCCTTGGTTGAAGAAATCTTCTGATTCCCATTGCAGCCAAGAATATGTGATCTCTTCAAGGGAAACTCAGGAGCCACTCAGCCATTCATTAGCAGAGATGGTCCATAACCCTGTGACATGTGCCTTTTCTCAGAAACACTTTGCCAGATGATTTTGTGAACTATGTTCTCTGAACTGCAAGGAATAATTAACAGTTCATTGAGATGTGAAAGAAATATGGCATGAAAGACTGCTTCTGTCACAAGCCATGCATCAGTATCTGGTGGCCACGGTGACGCTGATGCCTCAGTCTCATTTTCTGGTGGGATGTAGATATGTATATACCTGAACCTTTTTGGAGGTCAGAAAGCAAGCCCCAGTTTCAGATTGGAAAGAAGCCTGAATCTGGGATGTCTTGGAAGATTTTAGCTAATGCTCCCAAGAGACTTAGAGAAATGCTGTGAACAGAAACCTAACCTGCCTGTTGCACTGACTGACACATACAGATACTCCTCTGGGGCAGGAGCAGTGGGGCACGTGGAAGAAATCAGCTTTTGCAGGGCAGCTTAGAGCACTGTGGTCTTTGTTCTTCCACTCAAGACCACGCTGCTGTCAGTCAGTGACACCAGAAATGTCTTAACATACAGGAATATCTGTAGTCCTCAGCCCTGCTGTGGAAAGGTTATCTATTGATCACTGTCAACTAATAGAAGAGTGTGGAGAAAATGAAGTCTAAAAGAGACATTTCATTTTAAGAACTTTTTTATGAGTTAGCTCTTGCTTACAATAAGGTAAACATTAAAAGCACTAACTGAATGAAATTCTCAGATCCTGAAATGTTTTTTCTGAGTTCATCTGTGTCTGTGAGAAGATGGATTCTTGTATTCTCAGTCACTTAGATAGTGTTTTCACAGGCACAGGAAGTGTGTGGATACAAACTAAGGGAAATGGATTAACTATTCCCAGATCTGGTACTCGAAACTTCATTTATTTAGTCTGGATGCTGTGGCATGCAATTACTTGTTTTTAAGATGGGACACAATGTCCACTATGAAAGCACCAGAGAAAAGTTAAAAATGCACTTGAGGATATATTAGTGAAGTCAGAACACTCCGATATTTGCAAAAGAATTTTTTTGCCTTCTTTATCTTTTGTAAGTGCAGCAAAAGCACATTATGATCACAGATTAACTGGTACCTGTGCAAGGTTTAAGTAAAATAATTTGCTTGTGCCAAGTGCATTCTCATCTGCAAATATTGGACTAAAGAACAGCTTTCATTATAGTGCAGTGAAATCACTGGATGGGTTACTCATGCACTTTTTTCCATTTCAAGATGGATTAAGTTTGAGCTGGACTGGAGCAATATTGAAATCCATGAAATACATACTGCAACAATGTGAAAGGCTTGAGGAGCTGTTAAAGAAACCTGTTAGTTCAAGGAAGTCATAAGCTAGACGCTGGAAAGTTCTAAGTCTTGGCAATTCAGTAGCAACTCCCTCTTGAAGGCTTGAACCTCAGAAGTGTCACCACTCCTGGGCTGGCAGACAGTGGGAACTGCATGGAGTCTGGAAACAAAGCAGCACATACCGACAGAAAATGCTAAGTACTGCTTCAAAACGTCTTTTGTTGTTGCTTGGGGTTTTCTTGGTTGGTTGTTTTATTTTTAGAGGAGTGCCTATTTAACTTTAAACACCTCTTAATAGAAATGACAATACAAAGAAAAAAGACTTGTTTATTGGGGGAGGAAAGAGGAGACACTTCTCAGGCTTTAAAGTCACTGCTGGGATTTCTAGGTGGTTACTTT
Organism: Peucedramus taeniatus; assembly: GCA_013400575.1. Classification (NCBI taxonomy): domain Eukaryota; kingdom Metazoa; phylum Chordata; class Aves; order Passeriformes; family Fringillidae; genus Peucedramus; species Peucedramus taeniatus. The sequence goes on along the minus strand of WBNO01022923.1, from coordinate 256,640 downwards.
TCTGGCACAGACATAAAACAACTGGAAGAAAATGGTCACCCTGGTGACAGCCAGAACAATTTTGGTTCTCTTAACTGAAGTCCTCCAGAAAAAATAGATGGCTCAGAAAGGCTGAATCTACATCAGCCAGCCGCTGTGTTTTTTTAATAATAATTATATATAATAATATCATACAGCTGTGTGCTATATGCCAGGTGGTTTCCACTTCTGTACACTATGCTTGGAAGACTATTAAAGTTTTGAGTGTTTTTGCTGACAGAGGTCTATGGCTACTCTGCCAAATCGCTGCCCACTTCAATGGTTACTCACTATTGCCAGGTATATAAACCCTTTCTGTAGTCTACAGGAAATGAGTGTTGCCTTATGCAGAGAACAACTTCACTGTTTTCTCATAGAGCTACTTTCTGCTCTTCAGATATTTCACTAGAAAAGATAACATTTTTAAAGGTATTTGTAGTGCACATATGTTTCTTAAAGAGAATATTCCCTCAGTGAACTTTAATTACATGTTTTATAATTTTTGTAGCTGTAGTAAGTCACTGTATTATCTGAGTGTTCCTTGGCACTTTTAGTCCACATTCAAATTCTCTGAGCAGTTAAGTTTAACTTATTACTAGTAACTAAAACTTATTACTTAGTTACTTAGTAACTAAAACAATATTTTTAATGTCATTGGACTATAAATGACATAATATACACATTGATTGAATTTATATGATTATCACTTTGATGTCCCACTTTGTGCAGAGTTTCTGCAGCACAGACCTACAGTCAGACAACTGGATAGCCACTTGCCCTTCCTGTCTCATTCCTGGCCCACATTCAAAGGTATGAGATTCACCATGGGGCTGAGGAGAGACATATTGTGACTGACAAGGACGTTGCAGTGAATTTCTCCATCTCCTGCCACAATGTTGTAGTCAATTAAAAATTAATGAAAAAACCCTACCTGAAAAATCATTAAATACCAAAAACAAACAAGATCAAAACCCAAAGGAAAATAGTTTTGAGTGTGAAAACCCACCAAAAATTAAGATCAATATATTATGATACAGTTTATAATATCTAGATGTGGAAGGATTTACCACACATTGCAATCTATGACGTAAGGAATGTTGTTCTTTCCCTGAGTCCTCACCAACAGTGGTAGAAAAAATGAGGATTTTCTTTTAATCTAGAAATGTTCTAGGCAAAGCAGGCTTGGGGAGTATGTAACTCATAATTTGCAGCTTTAAGCAAGTGATAATTTATACTATTAGCCAAACTGTAACTGCTATTGGAGAAAACACTTAACAAAAGGCCAGAGAATAGTGACTTTTCAGAGTCAGCAGTTATGAAATCAAAATAGAGTTGGTCTCACATTGCATACTTCCATCATTAAAGGCAACTGAAATGACAGCGCTGACAGCTTTGGTATGAAAGAGTTTCCTTTTAACACAGATTTAATGCTCTGACAAATGCACTATTGCATTAGTCAGTGAGGTAAAAGCCTCTGTTGAATATCAAAGATTCGCTTTGGGATAGACCAGGGGTCTGTAACTTCCCAGGCTTTGGGTTGCTGATCTGTGTAGGACATGTCCAAGGGCTCTGTAAGTGCTGTAAATCCACCTTTTCCTTTGACTGTGGGTGTGCACTGATTCAAATAAGCAGGAGAAGAAAATGGGGCCATAGCACTGGTGGGGTGAAAAAGTCTTGCCTAAACAATGACATCCCTGGAAGTTCATCTCCTAGAGCAAACAAGATGAAGAATTCTACAGACTCGCTTTCCTGGTCTCCTCTCTGATCTCTGCAGACATAAGATTTCATCTATCCTCTGTCACTTTGTTCCACGTGCTTCATTGGATCCAGGAATGCTGTTGTGCAGCTGTTGTTTAAGCTGGTAGAGAAATCAAGATAAAGTCCTGAAGGTCTGGACAGAAAACTTCAGGAAGCATTAGAACCACACTGGATGCAGAGAAATTGCCTTCTATAGTCAGGCTTTTGATAATTTTCTTGTTTTCAGCACTGGTGCATAAACACTTCTTATTAAACTATATGGCTTAAATGTTCCAGAAAAACCCACATGAGAAACCCAACTGGTAGAATTACTGTAGACAATACACTTTTTCAAAACAATCCATATTTAAATATTTCATAATTGCAGTACTCTTTGAAATCTATCATGTCTGAATTTGCTTTCTCTATTATTTTTAGCCACAAAATTTACTTCATTCTTTCAGAGAAATTTTTCCATTAATGGCATAAACCAGGAAAAAAATATTGGTTTGTGCAGGTTTATACAAACTCCTGTCAGGTATGATAAATTCAGCAACAACAAATATTTTTCTCTTTAAAAATAAAGAGAAGGTTTTAAGGGAAGTGGTTGCCAAAATATCTCAGATCTTTCCCACATGAAACTTTAAAATACAGTTTTCCTCACTGAACTGCAGGACTGTCATTTATAGCCTCCACTGTGAAAATAAGAAGAACAGCTTGCCTGCACTTAATCATAAACTATACCAATCTCATAAAGAGTGTGTACATGTGTCTGCTTCTTTCCATACCTGGGAACTTTTATGCAGAAACACATTTTCTCTACCAAAACTGGAGAAAGGCTTTTCCCTTTGGAATTTGCAGCTTGGGTAAAAGCTTGGGTAAAAGCAACCTTTTGAGCCAATAAGTTCTGCATTTTTTTAATTATTATTCGTTGTTCTTTAGGAAAAAAAAAAAGGCTCAACAGCAGCATGTCATCAGGATTAACAGCCAGAACCACCACATCATTACTTTTTCTCCTCCCTTTCATGCTGTGCCCACACCCATCCCCTCCATACTCCCCAGCACTAACAGGTCTCCCCTCAGGCTTGCTGACTTCTCAGAGATCCAGGTGCCATCTGCCAAAATGCTCACTCTGTGTCAAACCTTTTCTAGGAAATAGCAACTTTCTCCTCCTCCTCTTCCTCTCTGCCTACTCATAAATCCTGACTTTGGCAATGGTCAGGCTATGATGTTAAGAGCTACAACACATCCTGTAACTCTAGCAAAGTGCTGCTCCTGTCATCCAAGACATGTCTCTGAGGAAATCTGGAATTGCTGTTGGAATTACCAAGAGTTTATGTGGGCAAAGGAGCAATGAGTGTCAATTCAGCTCAGCCTTGTTGCTGATTCCCATTTCATTAGCTGCCCATTAACTTCTCCTTTGTCATTACTTCTGCAAAGCATGTCTCCCCTTGCACTGACTGTCCTTGTTTGTGAATACATTTTCTCAGACACATTAGCATTCCTCTTGCAAAAACAAATTTCATTTTGTAACATTCTGGAAGTACCATTTAATCTCTGATCTCATCGCTGACGCATTTTGAGGCCATGGCAGTCCTCTGCAGCAGTGTTTGACTTACTAACTTCTCAGAATTTAATTATCACACCTTTACCACTACCCTTGCTTGAGATGACTGGAATAATCAAAATATTAATAACTTGAATATTTTTTTTTACCTGTCTTACTGCCCATGGAGGATTTCATGGGACCATGTTGTACCTCCTGTAATGGCAGTTGCACAACAGGGAATGATCTTGGTGGGGCTGTGAGGGAAAAATGTCACAGTGATTGAGACCCACCCACTTTCTTGCACTGGGGTTGCAAAACTTCTTTGGAGAAAGAAAAACTGGAAGAATTGTAACGTGGCTTGCTCATTTTCAGGTCAAGTTGCCTTTCTCCTCATCCACATTATCTTAGCTTGCATCACTAAAACATGTATGTTCAGCCCTGTAAAACACCTAGCACATTTATCAATAAAACATCAATAATACAACATGGGTAAGGGTTATCTGGCCCTTGAATAAATGTTCAACATAAATCATGGGAATGATATTTTATTTGCATTATTTGCAGAAGGGGATATTGCAAGACAAGGCCTTGGTATTTTCTGTTTTTCCTATTCTCTGATGGACTACATACCATATACACATCCTGTAATAGTCAATGCACCAGTGCTCAGAAAATAAAAGCTCCCATTAGGGAGAAGTTTGGCAATGAAGCTTTTGAAAGAGCAATGTGTTTTTGTACTGAAACACAAAATAAAAAAGAGAAGAGCAGAGCTTCAAGGCAAAAGAGAGATAGAGTGTTTATGACCTAGTTACTACGAGGTACCTTTCTCTTCTGCTAAGTGCATTGATTTCTTGGTCACACTCATGTCGTGTAAATAGGGCAGCTGAAGATAGACTTTTCCTCTTCTCAGGTGCAAGCAGGTTTTTCATAAAATCAAGAAGAAAGAAAATGCAATTCACATCTAGGCAGTCTATGAGCTTGCCTGTTTGTTTGGATTTTCCCTGCCCTCCTTAAAAGAAGCTCTTGTGCGCCTCTAAGTTTACTAGGATACGGGGACACAAAATTCAGGGCAGTAATTTCCATGGATTGCAGCTTTCTTTTATGCATTTATATCAGCTTTTTAAAAGCATATAAATGTGGAAGCCCTAGTATTTCTTATGTCTGGAATGCAAAAGATTCTTAGCTACTGTTGACACTTTCATATACAGCGCAGCAACCTGGAGAAAGATGGGTCCTTTATGAAATTCAGCTTTATCAAAGCAGACAGCTGTCAGCTTCTTACCCACAGCATACATGAGGAGCCATGACCCAGCCCCCTCACACTGCACCAGGGATTATCCCAGTGCTGCTGGCTGCCCTTGATCCTTCCCTCCCATGAAGCAGAAACATGAGGGGCAGCTGGCAAAGACCCCTCTGCTGTTTCTTGATGCACAGGCAGCCTTTCCAGGGTGGGGACTGTGCCCCATCCTTGCCTTGTGGGTCCCTTGGCAACCTTAGCCCCACTGCTCAGGGGCCCTTGCCCTTTAGAGGGGTGCAGAGGTCCACCAGCACCCTTAGGATGGGGCTCAGCCTCCTGCCCACTCTGGGGATTGCCACAGGCAAGAGCACATTCACTGTGGTTCTTTGGCTTCAGTTCAAGAGAAAAGTGGCCAAGGCAGTGGTGGCCGTGCCAGCACCCCAGGAGGTGTCCTGGTCCCCTGTTCTCCCAAGCAGATTCTTGGGCCCAAATCACAGCTGGAGAGCTGCTGGCTCCTCACCCCCAGCACAGAGGCAGAGCCTTGATGTTTCTTGCTGAGTCAAATGTGGTCATAAATCTGTGAGAGATCAAGGACTGGGCTGTCCCATGGAAATGCAACAGCATCACAAAAGTTCATGGTAAAATAGATGGCCATGGCAAATTGCAAAGGGTGAACCTCAGACTACCCCCCCAAGTGGAAGTCAAGCAGGAAGTCACGGACATCACTTACCCCAGAAGCCCTGTTTGTCTCCTGTCTGGACTAAAGGAACCTGAGTTTTGGAATTGAAAAAGCAAAAAGGGGAACCTGTTGCTCTTTTTTTCTGTTTGTTTTTTTTTTTTTCCCCACCTTCCTTTTTCTATCTACAACCTTCCGTATCACTCAGAGATTCCCACCATGGTGAGACTGAAATAAATAGCTTTCCAAAATGCTGTCTGAAAGTGGCCACACTACTGATAAACCAGACTTCCCCAGAACTGACTGGCACCTGCTTGTCTTCCCCATGAGCACCAAGGATCAGCAGGCACAACTCAAACACCGAAAATGTAATGTGCACTGGGCACTGGCTTGGTAAAACAAGAGAGCCATGAGACAGCAGTTTCCCTTCCCCTGAGCTTTGCTGCTCCTGCTCATGATATTTAAAGAGCATTATGGGATTTTGTGCACTTAATAACTGCTGCCTCAGAAGGATTTGGTTGCTGAATACAAATAAGAGGCTATGTGATTAGGTGTCATGCATTCTGATACATTTTATTACATTTTAGTTTTATTTTTTTTAAGATAAAGGGGAATTCAAGCAGAGAGGAAATGCTTTCTCTGCAAACAGTCTCATTGCCAAGCTCATATCTTAAAAACTCTAAGTATAATGCTTGTCCCTCAAGATGTGTGGCTGATTTTTAAATTGCAAAGAGTTACATTTCGTAAGAGTAGTAATATTTGAGGAAGCCTGCCACAATCATCTCCAGTTATCTCAGGTTGAAAAGGCAGATGCCTAGGCAGGTTCTGGCTACTCAGATGTTGGTAAAATTTAATTCCTGTTTACAGCTGGAAGGAGAAAGCTGTCACTTTTTAAGTCCTTAGTCTGTTCCATTACCTGATAGTCTCCCTGCACCCAAGCTGTTTGCTCCCTGTTTCTCCTCCACCCTAATCATGCCTCTCATCACATGCCACCTTTTCTCTAACACTTGCATGAAGGTTTTTCTTACCTTACCCACATCATTTCCTTTCCATCCTGCTGAGTGCCCAGTAGACTCAATCTCATGTCCCAGTTTTTTGGCTTTCTCCATCTCTGCTCTGCTCAGGACCCACTACCACTCTCCCATCCTCCTTCACCATTCTGACTTACCCCTACACTTCTCCACACCTGCCCTCCTGCCCCAGCTGCCTCTTTGCTGCTGCCCCCACTCTCTCGTTGCCTCACTGCCTTCCACTTCTCTTCTGGCTGATGCATGGTTTGAGGAAAACATTATTATGGCAGTGTAGTGGGTGAAAAAGCAAGCATAGGTTTCTGCTGCAGAGGAACTGCCTGTGTAGCACACAATACATCTCAGGCGTGGGTGCTTCATATCCATCAGTACATCTGCAGTCTGAAATTAGAAATCTGAAATCTTAATTGTATACTCAGTAATGGGACCAAAATGTTGCCATGGTGAAATAACAGGAGGAAGGATCAATGATAAGACATTGAAAAATGAGATTTCACCATGGCATAATGTCCCACAAGAAAAAAAAAACTGTCTACCCCTGTACTGTAGTGTCTCTCATTTAAACCAGAATAAAGGAGATTTTGTTCCCATGTCATCAAATTTGCTTCAGTTGTTGGGTCTGAGGTCATCCAGAACAGGAGCTTCTGCAGTGTTTTTCACCAATCTGCAGAGCTTTGTGCCCTGTGTTGATGTGTTTTATCCCCACTCCCCCTGACAGCAGGCTGGTGAAAGGCACAGGTCTGACAGCTACCGTAGGGGCTGGCAGCTGTATCCAGCCCAAATTGCTCTTCTTGTCTTCTGGGACTGGGGCTGAAATTACAGAAAGGAAAGAGATTTTTGTTCCTCAAGAAAGACTCTACAACATTAGATTTGGTGAAGCAGAGCAGTTGATTGCTGGCAGATCCCAAGGAGACCTCAGCACAGGAGGGTTTTGGGAAGAGGTCAGACTAACATCTCTCAGAACAGGTTTTGATGGAGATCCTGCTCAGAGGCAGGGGATGCTCTGGGTGACCTATCGGGCCCTGACAGGACTATTTTCTGTGAATCTGTTTGAGGGTTTTCTTTTGGCCGTTTCTGTGGCTCCACAAAATGTCAAGGAGTTTCCTTCTACTTATCTCTGCTTAACTCTTCATCCCCCTTTAAAAGCTCATGCATTGTAATGTGACTATATATATTTTCAGAAGTGCTTAGTTTTAATGACAAAATATTTATTTATAAATCTTAAAGCTCACTTAGTTTAATGCCTGGATTCTTTCTATTTTACATCTAATCAAGAAGCTGGACATTTTCTGTTATCCCTTTCACAAAGCTGGATTTTTCATGGAATCTCAGAAATGCATTAATTTCACTATAACGTCTTTAAATTTTTAGTGCTCTTGTCAGCTTATCTGTCTGATAGCTTAATTATTCTTTCAATCTTCCCAACAGGCTGCAACAAAGTACAGCTTCTGATTATTTCCTGACCTTTCCTTTTTTTTTTTTTCTCATTCCAGTTAAATTGGGAAGTTTTGGGTTTTTTTCTGAAACTTTGCTTCACATGCAAATGGATATTCCCAATTAATTTTTTTCCTTGACCATCTCACGCAATATTTTCATAGGAATATTGGAAAATATGGTCAAGGAAATAGTGGTTTAAAATGGATGCAAGACTAATTGAAAACCCTTCTGAAAGCGTGGATGTTTCACTGTCAGTATGGGAGGGCATTTCCAGTGGGGTCAGTCCTAAATATGAGTCTATGAAATATTTTCAGTAGTGATCTGGATGATAAAAGACACTGTATGCTTATAATAGCTGAGCATCCTACCAAGCTAGCAGGAGCTGTGGGCACCTCAAAGGACAGGATCAGAATTCAAAATGATCTTGATAAATTGAAGGACCTGAAATCAATAACATGAAATCCAATAAAGACAAGTGCAAAGTGATACACTTAGCAAGGAGAAATCAAACGCACAAATACGAAATGAGGACTAACTGGTGAAGCAGCAACTCTGCCAGAAAAGGTCCTGGGGGCATTGTATATCATGAGCTGAATATAAATTAGCAACATGATGCCTTGAAAATGGCTAATGACATTCCCAGATGTATTAATATATAAGTTATTACAGGAAGTAGTTGTTTTCGTTTACTTATTTACTTGATACTGATTAGGTCAGTAACGAACCACTGAGTTCTGCTCTGAACAGCCAGTTTAGTATAAGAGCAAAAGAGCAGAGAAGAAATAAACAATAAAATCTAGTGAACTGCAGAATGTAACCTGTAAAGCAAGACTGAAAAAAATCTATTGTTTCTAGTGAGAACAAAGACCATTTTTAAATGCATAAAAAAACCTCTGCAGAAACCACAATAAAATGAATTGTTTTGCCAATTGAAGGAGACAGGAAAAGTTGCTCTTGGCTTAATTTTGCAGAAACAGAGAATCAAACTTGATATTAATAGAAATGAAGGGACAATAGTTCAGTACCGTATTGTAAAATATCCTCATTTGGGTAAGTGGTATTGTTGGAAGCTTTTACGACTGATTGGAGGATTAACTTCTAGTGCTGGCCTAGGTGTACCTATCTCACTTCACAGTAGGAAAATTAATTGAATAACATGTCTTTTGTTCTTTAACACAATATGAGGCAGCACTACAGAACTCCACTTTCAATTCCTGCTTTAGTAGTTGTCTCGCTCAGCTATTAATTTCAACAAAACCCTGAAGATGGGGGATGGAGTGAAAGTGCCCTTTTTGGAATTGATAAGATGCTGACACAAGGGTCAATTACTTTCTGAGCACACATTGCAGTACCAGACAAACACAGAATAAAATCCTAATTCCTGACCCACTGGATCTACAATTTGAAAGACCAAACTAATGCAGGTCCATAGAGGTGCAGAAGGACTTCAGGAGATATTATTAATCACCATTGCAGTGATACAACCACAGGAGCAGTGTACTTCTTGATTTTTGTAGGTTTTGCAGCCAAGGAAGATGTAGAAGTAGAATCTGAAGGGAAATAACAAAGTACTTTCGCAGGAGAGACTTTTCCAAGCACTAGAATAGAAAAGAAAAAAAAATTGTATTATAAAATGTGAAAGCTGGTGAAAGGTTGGTATTCAGGCCAAAGAAGAGTGTTTACTTGTATAGAAGATGGGAAGTGATAGATCACAGAAGGACACCTCAAGAAGAAAGCCGATGTTGGTACTCTGGAGGGTTAATGAGGATTTAAAAAGACAAGGATGCTATTATTAATGTGGCAGGTTGGGAAAATTGGATGTAAAAAATGATTCTGAATGGATGAGAGTTAGAAAAGCTGCTTTAACTTGAGATGTGAGGTGACAGCTTAGACCCTGGACAGGAATTTCAGTTGCATGGATGGATAAGAAAGGCTGTATCTTTGACAAAACTGTGTGGAAGAGTCTTGTATAGTCTTGATGTGAGAACTGAGAGAGACTTCAGGTAACACCCAAGTAACAAGAATAATTGACAGGGAGGATAATGAAATCATCAAAAGCAAGAGGGAGAGCAGGAATGGCGAGGAGTTAGGAAGAGAGATAAGAAATTTTCTCTCAAATCATATTGGATTGGCACTGGAAAATCCCAAAGTGGATGCCAGAAGACAGGTCAGATCTGGGACAGAGAATCACACTTCTGGGTCATATGCCCTAACCTCTCTTTCTGCCCATTCATACAACCAAGGCAATTCTTCATCTGCACAAATGCTTCTGGAGAGTGTGATGTAGACAGAAAGTGCAGAGGGGTGCCTACATGGGACCTGGAGGGAACATTAAACAATTCCCTGGAGAGTAGAGATAAATTGTGGTAGGCACGGGAGATGACAGATTCAAAGGAGCTGGATGAAATCAAGAAGGATGACACAAGGTATATGACACATTAAGTTTGCTACAACTCAGTGCTGTGTTCTGGTAGGTACAAGTAGGTGACAGCCCTTTTCCCAGAAACTGAAGCCCTAACCTGCTGGGACCATTAATTTTTTGCCATCCAAACAAAGTGCATTTCAAGTTCTCTTCTCACGGCTGGGGGAGGTTTTATAAATCTTTCAAGTGGCCATCTGTTACCAAATGCTATCGTTTTTGCACATCTTGCTCAGGTCTGTACAGAGCTCTTTCATATTTAACTAATGCATAAACTCTGTAATGCATTTCTGGTACTCCCCAACTCATGACAAACGATGTTTGCCTGGGGATGTCAGCTCCTATACTCTCCAGGACTGCCTCACCAGAGAAAACCACTGCCCAGCACCGAGCCCCTGCTCTGCTGCAGCTGCTAGGTGGGCTCTGGGACAGGCAAAGCTCCTGTGCTGGAGTCTCAGCAGAGCTTTCTGCTGCCACCTGAGCAATATCCACCTTGCTCAGGGGTCAATGCACCTTGGCTCTACGCAGTCTTGTGTGACTGAGTGGGAATGACAAGAAGACACTCACCCAAAATCTCCTTATCAAAGCAGGAGAGGTGCTGATAAGGCACCTCCAGAGACAACATGGTGAAGTTAAGCAGAGGTTGCTTAGGTTATGTGGCTTTCTTTTGACTGCCTTTGTTATTTTTAGATTGCTACTCACCATTTCCTCAGGAAAAGACTAATATTTATTGTCTGAAGTGTTATTAAATTATCCTGATTTTATGGCCAGAGCAGTTAAGTTATACAATGGGTAACATTTACTCTGTCAGAAAGATCTGGAATTCTTCTCTAAAATAATCATTAGTTTTCTACATTATTAATAAAGTGCTGCTGCTCCTAATACTTTTTAAGTTTATATGGATTTTTAATTTTAAAATCTCCTTTTTTAAAAATTTCTCTTGGCAGACTCAGATGTCTCTTGTTATGAGTAATGAAAAATTAAGCAGTGTGACTGTAGCAAGAGGACATTTAGAGCAGGAAGATGAGCTGAGTCATGGGGAGTTCTTGGCCTTTTCCCTCTGTCGTGCTTTCCACAAGGCCTCCCAGCATCACCAGCCCTGGCTCCACTCCACGGAGAGGAGCTCAGCATAGCGACAGCTCCATGCAGATAGACTCTCACAAGGTCTCTCCTTTTTCTGTTGGGAAAGTGCTTCTACTTTTACAGTTTCCCAAAAGCTTTAAATTCTTTTAAAAATGATCTTACAATCTATACTAAAATGCTGCTATGAATTTTAGAAATTGATGTCCAAGTCATGAAATCAGATGACTACTGGAAAGACCTGCCTGTTCCAGCTTGAGAGTCTCTTTTCTAGGTGTAGTTTTCTCTGTTTCATTACATATCATTTGAAGATTATAAAAATCTTTTCTTGACCCTTCTGTAGTGTGCTCTGTTACACTGAATTTAAGAACTGAGATTACAAATACCAAATAAGGAGAAAGAAAAAGACTTAATTTCAGCTCCAGTGGACAGGCTCTATTTTCTCTCCCTACTTGCTGCTTTTATACACCAGTCTAGCTCCAATGACAGTGGAGATTTATATCTGCAGTCAAGGCAGAAGAACTGGCCTAGGCACTGAAAGAGATGAATACTTCAGAAAAAATGGACAAATAGTTCAAAATCTCACCACCACTTTTTCTCCATACCTAATCCATAGAGGATTTGCACTCCCTTCAAGAACAAACAGCATGGAAATATACCCAATATATATTCAAGAAATAGCAGCCAATATTTGCAACTTCTCAGAAGTTTCTGAGTAAACTGAAAAAAAAAAAAAAAAGCTTCATGTTCTCAGCCCTGGAAAAATATCACCAGAGCTTTAAGCACAGAATTAGGCTCACCTCTTCTTTATGTTTTGGACTAGAATTAATTTAATGGCTTTCTGTCAGTGTATTTCTCAGGGGGAAATGTACACGAGCCTGTCCTTTTTCCATGTCCATTGCATCCCTGGGAAGCAAACAAAGGCAGACCTCCTCTATATCACCAAATGTTCCTTGTCCTATGGGGACTGCCACCTCTAAAACATTTAAGTTTGCTGAGGTGCCTGTTCTTGCTGCACTTTTCCCATTTCTCATTCTGTTGATGCATTTTAAACTTCAGGTGCAAACAGGCTTAAATTACATTTTTAAAAAGGGTGAAAAGCAGAAGGAAACAAAGCCATCACTGCCGGACCAGAGCCTCATTAAAAATATCTGGCCTTTGAGTAATTTTACATCTGAGGCCCGAAAATACATTTATACTGGTTCTGGAGTTTATAAAAAAAATGTTGAGGTGAAGTCTTTTCCTATTAGCCAAATTTTCAGGACTTAAAGTTACAATCTACATAGGCTGTTTTTATTATGATACAAAATTCTTAAGACCATTTAAAAAATTAATTTTTATCGACAAGAATTTATCAGACTTTTAATGTTATTAGTTTTTAAGTAACTATGTGAGTCTATATGACAAACATTATTGGAAAAAAACATCAGTAAGATGTTAAGTGCTAAACCAATGCATACTCTGCAAAGAAAGTTAAAATGCTAAACATAAAAATGAGAAAAAGAAAAATTCATCATTGAAAATCAGAATGCTGTTGTGGAGGATGTTGCATGTATAAAAACATAGCTGTGTTGTTCATATAAAAGGGAAATGGAGCTTGCAGTGAGACATGTAAATATACCCTAGATAATACCAACAGTATTTTCCAATGAACTGTTTATCTTACTATAAAACATCATCAAATTGCATAAACATCAATAAGTCACATAAAAAGGAGAATTTGTGATCTTTCTTATTATTAGTAAAGGAGATAGCCATCATCTTTTTCATTAGATGAAGCACAGATTTTACATGTATATTTTTAGTACTTTTTAATCTCTCTATAAATTCTTAAAGCATTAAGATGCAGCCAGAACCTGTTCCTGAACCCACTAAGCAAGAAAACAAGCACAGAAAGAGAAATCAGAGAACCTAGGTTGTTACCCTGGCACATTTCTTGCCTGTTCCCAGCCTCCTGTTTCCATGGCTATCTGAAGCTGCAAGAGCCACTGCAGTGTGTTGCATCTTCTGAGTGTCTTCAGCAAGAAATGAAGTCATAATCTTTCCCTATTTAAAACAGGTGAAAAATGTTGTGGTTAGAACTTGAGGAGAGTGGATAACTCTCTTTCATAAATATACACTTTCTTGGCCTTGACCCCAGCAAGAGGGAAGTAAACCACAAGGCCAGCTTTTCTGGTTCAGATCCAGGAGAAAACATGGATATAGCTTGCAGGATTCTATTCAGTGACAGGTTCAGTATATAAACCCTTAATTTATTATATGGACTTACTGTTACTTTTAACCAAAATCTAGACCTGATGGATGTGCATTTATCCTCTTTTTCATCTGTAGGGCTACAGCCACAAAATGTGAAAAGGGATTAATGGACACAAAAGGAAAACCCCCAAATTCCCCCAGGAAATAGAGTAACTTCAACCATTTGGACAGAAAGGAAAACAACCTTCATTTTGATGGGGCAGCAAGGAGAGATTAACAGATTAACTTTCCTGCTGGGAACAACACACCTGAATTTCTGACTCCTCACCTCAGGGACTTGATCTCCATGCTCAAATGTCACCCGGGGTGGGCAGGGATTGCTGCTCTCTCTTTCCTGCCACTGTTGGCTCTGGCCTTACTGTCTCTGGGCTGCCTCCCTGTGTGGGAAGGGCCACAGCCACTTTGCTGAGGCTCTACCCTCCCACACCTCCCTGAGCCAGCACTCAGGGAGCACTTCTGGCAGTACAACAACAACAAAAAGCACCTTGTGCAGCCTGGGGGAGTGAGTTGTCTCAGACCATCATGCTTCATGTGAACTGACCAGGGAAAACTCTTTTTGATTTGGCCTGAATAACAAATGGTGAGCTATCCAAGGAAATGTAAGTGAAAAACAAAACAACCCACCTTTTCAGCAGTATGATTTACTTTGGGCTTTCTAGAGCTTGGCACCTATTCCAGATGCTTCTTCAGATAAATTTCCTTCTTGTTCATAAGCAGTCAGAAGATAATTTTCAGACTTACAGAAGTGTTTATTCCTCTTAACAGAAATATCTGCCCTGTGAGCATTTACCTCTGAGCTAGCTGGCTGCACTTCTTTATGGTCTGTGAAGAGTGACAGGCATGCTGCAGGTCTCATCCCTGTTATCCAAAGCTAGAGGATCTGAAATGCATTGGCTGGACCCTGCAGGAGAATTTTTTTTCCTCTGACTCCAATGGGAGACACACAGTGAGGTCAGGTTGATGGCCTCCAATGTAGACAGCTCTGTTTGTACAGATCAATCCTCCATCAAGAAAAATGCTGACTTTTTCTGTTATAACAAATTTGATTCCTCTATCCCATCTCTCTTGACAAACAAAACACCTTGTCAAAGGAAAGGTTAAGTGAGAAGCTAAAAACACAGGTGGAAATTACTTTGGTGTAAAGATTAATTTGACTGTAAGACAGTGGCATAAAATTACTACTTGCAGCATAGCGCTAAACACAGTATCTTTCATACATTTCTGAAATATTCTACTGATTTTGGTGATGACTACCACAGATTTTGGCTAGCTTTTCCATTTCACAGTTGTGACTCCTTGACTTTTTTACATTTTACCTTTGCTTAGATATTAATGCAACCTTAGTGGCAAGTGTTCAGTAGCCCAGATGAGATGCCAAAGGTTAGTAATGACTTTTGAACAAACACTGCTGAAGTGGCAGCGTGTACTTGAAAAGGCACAATTTCTCTCAGCAGCTCAATATTGTATTTTAACTTTGTATGCAGAGAACCTGTGGGTATCTTTTTATTCTTCAGCAGCATGCAACAGAGCAGTGCTATTTTGCAATCTCATGGGAAAGTGTTACTTCAACCTAATTGACTCTTTTTGCTGCATGGAAGTTATTTACCCAGAAATACTAGAGTGGAGGGTCAAATTGCTTTTGATAAAGGAATCCAATTACTTGAGATCTTTTACAGGATGAAGACATTGCATTGTGGCAGTAGCTCCCCTCTATTGTTAAGGCTAAAATGATGCTGTGCTGAACAAAATCTCCTTAGATCTTACTTTCTTTTTTGGTTGTTAAGTTTGCAGGGCAAGAGAGGAGGGCTGTTCACCAAAGGAGTAGGAAAAGGAAAGTTATTAAAAATTGGTCTATTTAGTTGTATATGGATTATGTTCCAATCAGATGAACTGAGGAATGAAAACTACACAAGTACTGAATTTCTCTTGAAAGAATTGAGTTATATTGAGTGTTGTCTTGACATTTAAAAGCTAAACTGGAAGGCTGAGTCTGTGATACCCTTACTCTAATTCATTCTGTTTTTAGAAATCCATAGGAGAGCAGATCAGGTATTAAATGTCCATAGGAAAAAAAAAAATTAGGACTTAGTTGTAAACGAGGAAAAAAAAAAGAGGAGTGAAAAGTTTCACAGACAAATCAAATTAATGTCGATTCCAGATATATGGTGACAATTCATCAATCAATTTGCTTGTAAACAGTGAGGAAATAGCAAGGAGATAAACAACAATCAACATGGGTTTGTGAGGAACAGATTACAAACCAGCTTCTCTTCCATGGTAGCGGGACAGGTTTTGTGGTTGGAAGAAAAAAACCCCAGGATTTACATTTTGATTTGCATTGCCCTTTTGACTCTATCAAATGATACTTTGATAACCAAGCTTGGGAAATTTCTTTGCAAAGGAACCACAATGAGCGTCAAAATTGATTGGAAAACAATATTGTAGAAACAGCTGTTGGCAGTCATCTCAAACCAGAGGGTGTTCAGAGAGGGGCTCGATCCTGCCTGGAGTGTGCACAGAATTTGTGTGCAGGAGGAGGGACTGAAACCCCCAGGTTAGGCACTATGGAGTCAAGGGGAAGCTCTGAGGGGCTGATGAACAGAAACAGAGACCTGGGTGTGGGATGGTGCAGCACAGGAGCATCAGGAATAGGACACATCAATAAACACAGCTTTCACCAGCACCCCTGAGGCATCAACACTTCTGTTAGCAGTGGCCACAATCTGTCTCTCTCCAAGTTGTCTTGCTCAGAAGTATGACTAACTCTGCAGGTTCATTTGTGCCTTCTGAAAGGAAAACCCTGAAAACCACCAGTTACAATAGGATACCTGTACCCCCTTCCTCACTTCCTACAGTTCCAAGATCTGAAAACACTTGTGTTTTTAATTCATACCTACAATGTAGACTTAACTGTTCAAACTCATATTGTGGAAAGTTTTCTTTCTCTAAACCATTTCCATAATTTATTTCATACCCTTATAAAACTTAGAAATGGCTAACAACTGAAGATCAAGCACTTTCACAGTCCTAATCTGAAACTTATGAGTATTTGGAGGACATTTTAAATTACAGTGGAAAATGCTGTGTCCTTCTTGGAAATAATTTCTAACTCAGGCAACAGTTTCCTTTGTTGTTATCAGCTGCAAACAACCAGAATTGTTTTCAACAATCACATCTTAAAATTTTCTGGTGCTTCTTAATTAAGAAGAGACATGCAGCTACTAATTGCCTCTTCTTTTTTGTTGTTCATGCATCGCTAGTAACAAATTAATCTTGCTTCCAAGTATTTTAAGTTTGTGTAGAAATACCAAAGTTCTGTATTTTGTGAAAATGACAAAGGTATCAGAATTATTTTGCCTCATAAATAGGAAAAGTAGAGTTTTCATTAACAGCAGTGGAAAAAGAAATGAAATTTCAATGCAAGAGTGGAAGATTGGCTGTAGGTCTCTGATAAACCTGCTTGAAACATCCACTAGATATTACTAGGACATCAGCTGTTTTCAGAGGAAATTCTCTTCTCAAACTACAATTTTTTTTCATACTAGATACATATTTTTAAAGGTTTTAATTTCAACAAACCAAAACATTTTTTAATACTTCAAAAAGTAATGGTCACAAACGAAAACATGAAAAGTTCCACATCAACACGAGGAAGAACTTCTCTACATTGAGAGTGGCAGAGCACTGGAACAACTGCCCAGGAGGTCATGGAATCTCTCTGGAGACATTCAAAGCTCACCTGACCCACCTGTGTCACCTGCTCCAGGTGACCCTGCCTTGGCAGGGGTTTGGAATGGATGATATCCAGAGGTCCATTACAGCCCTAACTATTATGTGATTCTGTGATTCTGTGATTTTTAAGAAAAGAAATTGAACAGCATTTCTAAGCCTTTCTAAGGTTGGGACACCTACACTTAACAGTTGTCAATTTATAGCAGATTCTGTTTTGAAAATAGTCTG
The DNA here is from genome assembly GCA_013400575.1 of Peucedramus taeniatus. Lineage (NCBI taxonomy): Eukaryota > Metazoa > Chordata > Aves > Passeriformes > Fringillidae > Peucedramus > Peucedramus taeniatus. The sequence goes on along the minus strand of WBNO01022923.1, from coordinate 239,243 downwards.
CAGAATGCATGTTGCATGTCGCTGTTTTGTGTCTTTATGTCAATTATAATTCACATTACAATAATGTAGATTACATTCTCTTTGGTCCTCAATTACAATTTTTCTTCCTAATTATAACTTCATTACAAATCCATATAGTGCATGTCCTTTTCTTTTCCCATAAATGCCATTATTCTAAGTTCATTTTAGGACCATACTCATTCTGATCACCAGATGGTAATATTCTGGGCTAAAATGACTCCTGATCCAACTCCATTGACTTCTTTGTATTACTCAAGAAGCATCCAAGAGGCCTCTTCTTGTTTTATCAGCTATTTGCACAATTGTAAAAATTATGAATATAAATACAATTAGACTTTTCCCTATAGTAATGCAGGCTTCTCCTTCAGCTTTCTATTGCATGAATTCCCATGGGCCAATCCCCCTGTGTTAGCAATCCAAACTATGAGCTGGGAATCCTCCAGCTGCTCATCCCATGAGCTGACGACGGCACGAGCAGATGTGTGTCTTTTTTTGGGCTCTTTGTAACCTGATTATTTTCCTTCCTCTCATTCCATAAGGAGCAGACAGCACATTTTAATTGTTTTATACCCTTCAGAATTTGTGCTCCCAGGGTGTGTGAAAGTCAGTGCAGAAGACAGCCAGGTCTAATACTGCAGAGTGCAGTATCTTTGTGAGGGGAATTCTTCTGGGTAGGTTGCTGGTCCCATCAGAAGGGCAGCAGGGTTTCTGTGCATCTCCCTAGCTCACAATGCACTGGATCCCAATGAACATCTCACACCACAGTGGTCATGCCCTGTGTCTGCTTGGGTCAAGGACAATCCTCAACCTTACAAGTGTGAGCACAGCTCACATGGCAGGTAGAGGGGAGAGTTGTTTATTCATTGTCACTGCCTTGGGTGGTATTTATGACCAGGTCTTTGATTTTTTTGGGGCACAATGTTGTGCTGCACTCCAGATGAACTGAGTCCTTTGGTAAAACACTCGGGAATCTAAACAAAGCTGTCCAAAACAGGTTTAATGGTTTTTGAGGGATCCTTTTTATATTCAAAACAAGCCAAGTTCACCAAAATTAAAGTGTTTTGTAGGAGTGCTATAAATTCTAAAAAATTCCCACTGCTTTTTGGGTATAAATGTAAACATGTGGTGACTATGCCAGTACTTGGAGCTAGGCAATAGCTGTTTGAGAGACACAGTAGGTAAGTCACAATTTGAAATTCTTTGCTTTGTTTTAAATAAGGTCAAATTCAGCTGCAGATCTACACATCTAGGTATATACCTGCATTATCATAAAAGCGTAGGAGCATAGAGAATATTTTTGCATTTTCATGTCTTTTTAATTGAAAGATAGATACAAGTGAAACCAATAAAGAATGAAAGTGATATTTCATTTCAGTTAGCCTTGATATTGAATAAACTGAAGTAATCACCTCTTTCAATATTAATATGGTGTCTGAGCTCACAGTGTTACCAGGAGTGTGCTTGGAAGGTGTTGTAAAACAGGATGTTCTTTTCTTACTTTCTTGAGATTGTAAACACTTTTTGTAAAAAAGATTAGCATTGCACAGCCTTTATTGACTTATCTGCAAAGGATTTGACCCATTCCAGAAATAAAAAATGCATTTGTTTTGATCAAAATACGAAGGTAAATTGTATTCCTTCAACAAGGAAAGGACTCCCAACCACGCCATGTGCAGGTGAAATGAAACTTTTGTTTTACACAAACTCTTTGCAAGGGGCAGGCCAGGGCTTTGCTGCTGTAAGGGCTTAGGGCATTATCCCAGGTTGTTTGTAACACAGAAAACAGACACACAAGTGTATTTTCATATTCTTTAATATAATTTTTTTAACTCTGTTGAGTACTCATAAATCAGCTCATTTAACCTGGAGATCCTTTTCTCAGACTTGAATCAACATGTCAGCCTGCCTTCAAAATCTCTGAATAGTCATGAAACGTTTTTCCACTTGTCAGTCTCCTGTAGACAACCTTTCCACTGTGACAACAGTATCACCTCATTCCTGACTAAACGATTCTCATTTTGCCATAAAGCTATCAATTTCCTAACCTTGTTCTTTTCCTTTCCTGATTAAGTTCTGGCTGTTTTCCACCATATCAAAACAGAAATGCTCAGGGCCCTCTCAATCAGCTCCCATTTCAAATACTGCATTGGCCCTTCTGCAGTTCCCTAGACACTCACCTCCCCATCCTATACAGACTGTTCCTCCAAAACCAATTTGACAGTTTCCATATCACACATCTCTGTCCTCAGGTTTCAAGAACATCTTCACACCAAATTTTAACTGCTTTCCCTTGTGTCTACATATCTTTGCCTAACTATGGCTGAAGTAAAAATTTCAGCCCTCCTGTAAGTAGCCATCTCTAGGTAATTGACCACGGCTAGGTTGGGATTCTGCTTAGGTTAAAAGCATAGCCATGTTACATTTATTTATAAGTATCACCCTGGTAATACAGCTTACAGAATTCATAAGGGGTTGTGTTCATAAGGGGCTGCATCTGTTCCTTTGTTCATGTAGTTTTACATTACTGCTGCCTTTCTCAGTCAGGTAAGTCTTGACAGAGCCATTTATTCCTCTGAATGACTCAAGCAGACATGGGCCAAGAAAGAACTTTAAATACTCACATTATAGTGCAGGATGAGTAATAGAACATAGTTTATGCTTCATTTGTCAGTCACATTTCTGGAAATTCAGTATGTTCCAGAAAGTTAGACATGAATCCAGCTGCAGCAGGTGGAGCTTCATTTTACGTGCCAGCAACTGGTGTAACAAGAAGGATTTGGGAGGTGTAAATGCCATCAAGAAGCGTCACAGAACTTCTTGATGGCACAGAACATTTGCTAACAAATGTTCACCTTTTGCTCAAAGTGATTTCATTGAATTGCCATGAATGAGGAACTAAAGCAAACTTTCCCCCAAGGAATAATGATTCAATGTGCTTCATAAAACAAAGTGTAAAGCCTGAAATAAAAATATTAGACAATATACTTGCTTCCTGTGAAATACATAAAATACTCCTCAAAGGAATACTATCTCATCTATGCATATATCTATTTCCTCTGGAGAAGGTGTTTTCCTCTTTTAGGCTCTGTTATGCAGATTTGCTGTGTAATCGAGCCAGCTTTCTTCCAAGTCCTTTTTTAAATGAAGCATTTTCTGTGGCATTTTTTGGCCAGCCATGCACTCTTAGGGTTGCAAGAATATCTTCTGCATTTTGTAAAGGAAGTTAGAATTATATTACATTTGTAATTAAAGAGAGAGTGAGAGAAAAAAAGGAAAGAAAGAAAGGAAAGATAAAAAGAAACTTGAGGCATTAGACTGATGGTGAAAATAGATACAGATTGTTAAATGAAAACATTTTTTTCTGCAAGACAATCAAGCTAAGGGCCAACACCTCTTGAGGACCATAGGCCTCTATCAAGCAAGAATTTAATTTTCAGTAGCTTGTGACACCCACCACTCTGGGAAGTATCATGCATATGTTTTGATGTTTTCCAATCCCCGCCTTCTTTTGTACTTAAGCCTCATCTTCACATAAAACAATTGCAAAGTTTGTGAATGATTGTGGAAATATGAAGAGCAAAAGCTGATTAATAAAGTGATACATGGAAAAACTCTACAACTAATAAAAGTTGTAAAGTAGGTTTGTATTTATTCAGCGCTGAGGCACGTGGGACACAGCTCTTACAAAGACACTTTGGAACTTAAAAAGAATATAACCCTCTACTTATTTTGCATTCTCTCACCCTGGTTTCACAAGCATCCAGTCTTCACAAGCACAGCAAATGTTAAGCAATATATCCATCTAAACAGATACTCTTAATCACCTTTAATTTCTAACCCCCTGCCTCAAAAGATCTCTTTTCTATGCAAGTATCCCTTTTAATTAGAAGCAGAGCATGAGATAGACATATTTTTGTGAAAAGTTCTCACATAATTGTTTTTTAAATGGTCTATTTTCCAAACATATTTATGAGACACCAGTAGGTCCTAAATAGCCCTCTCCAATGTCTGGGCTGGCATATTCTTGCTATGAATAATAGTCACTGGTCATCACTTTTGGTGTAGCTTGAGTGCTTGTTTAAAATTCTGCAACTCTAGAGATTTGGAGAGAGACAAGCTTTTAAACTTTTTTTTTTTTTTAATAAGGTATGTTAGCTAAAAGCTACTATAGTGTTGAGATGTAAAAGCTTCTTGACTCCTATAGAGCTTTGTTTTCATGCAACAGAACAGTCTAGCAGAGGTGGTGCAATAGGAGGGGCCCACAGCATTTGGATTTCTCATGCCAGTTCCACTACTAGACAGCTGAGAAAGTCACTCCTACTGCTCGTGTGGTATTTCATTTAGCTATCTTCTAAAATGATCTGAAGTAATTAAAGGCCTCCCTGTATTTTTTTCCCCTTGGACAAAATTGAACTTCTTATATACATGAAGAATGTCTAATAAAAATGTGAATATCACAATACAGTCTAGATTTTGATTAATATGTTGTAAACAAACAATCATCAGTAATTCAAGCACTCTAACAAAGTGCTGCAAATATCTTTTCCCAAGAGAAGATGGCAGTTCACAGTACCTGGAATGGAAGAGTGGGAAAGGGGGGATCTCTGTCATCAATACTGCAAGAGGAGGACCAGCACATTTTTTTCTTGGTTGCACACATTTTCACAACAGCAGAATTTCACTGGTTACTGGATCTCAGCTTTTCCAATTCAATTCCCAAACCACAGCTTATTCATGGTGTGCTTGCAGCAATTCTTTTGGTTTACATAAACTTGTGACTATTGTTATCCAAGTTTTAGAATTTCTCTGCTATTCTCTTACTTGAGGGTAATTTTAGCTACAGTTTTGTACTAGAGTAGTTTAGCCAAATTAAAAAAGAGAGTTTCTGACTAATATCTACAATTTCTCTCTACTTAGGTTCTCAAATCCCTTGCATTGCATTTATCTTCTGTATCAACAGCTGCACTCAGCAGACAGCTATGCTTTTCTCATCAGTCAGCTATGGACATGCAAATTTGCCACTTCTGTGTTCCCCTTAGGAGTCTAATTTATAAACATGAAATAATAGTCCCATAATCTGGAACAGTTTCCAAAAGGTATCTGCTTCCACATACAGCTAAAACCATAGCCTTCAAGCACCTATCAGAATGTGAAAACAAAGCAACTTCCTCTCCATCTTCTTGCTACCCATCCAACTACCCAAATGGGGAAATTCAATATATGACTTAAACAAATTTTAAATTGAAAATAATTTTCATGAGGAAGGGAACATGATGTATTTCTTAGCATAAGCAAGTCACAGAAAGTTTGGACAGGAATACTTGATGCAATCTCTCTATAACATTCCCACAAAAAATTTTATTGCATAAGGACAACTTTTAATGTCCTTCCTTCAAATACTTCTCTTTAGTTTTACATGTCATTTTTTAAGGAGGAATTCCACATAACCCAAATTTGATTACTGTATTTCCTTCAAAGAAGAGGGTGGTTTTGCAGGAAAACTGTATCATAAAATCACAGAATCTCTGAATCACAGGGTGGTTGATGTTCTAAGGAAGCACTGAAGATCATCTCATCCAATCCCCATGCTCAAGCAGGACCACCTACAGCCAGTTTCCCAAGACCATGGCCAGATGACTTTTGAATATCTGTAAGGATGGAGACCCCAAAACCTCCCTGTTCAGCCTGTGCCAGGGCTCGGCCCTGCTCACAGAGGCAGTGTTTTCTGAAGTGCAGACAGAGCCTCCTGTGTTTCAGTGTGTGCCCACTGTCTCTGTCCTGCCTGGGGACACCCCAGAAGAGAGCCTGGCTCCATCTTCTTTGCACCATCCCTCCAGGCACTTACCCACATAGATGAGATACCCCCTGACTCCCTCTGGGCCAAGCTCAGCTCTCAGCCTTTTGCTGTAGGAGAGATGCACCATCATCTTTGTGTCCCTTCACGAGATGCTGTCCAGTACATCCATTTCTCTTTTGCCCTGGGAAGCCCAGTGCTGACTCAGCACTCCAGGTGTGGCCTCACCAGCGCTGAGCAGAGCAGAACAAACCCCTCCCTCAACCTGCAGGCAGCACCTTGTTAACACAGCACACTGCTGCTGGCCAGAATGCTTCAAAGGCATATTTGGTAGGTGGCATCTTTTTGAGCCTTCATCAAATCTGATACCACAGTTTTCTAATCATTCACTCTTTTCCTCTTGAGTGCTGTTGACTATGATTTTGCACACAGAAGACTTAGCAATCATTTATGAGTTTTGTGAGCAAAAAACACAAGCACATTTGAATGAGATGCAGCATTGAGCTGCCTTCATACAATACAGAATAAGGTCTGAGTAATCAATTCAAAGAAAAAAAAATATTAACTGTGGCTCAAATTTTAAGGACACAGTCATTTTATAAAACTGTGTTTTATAAATTTGGCTTTAAGAAACAAATACAGAGCAAGACTCTAACTAAAAAAAAATCATGTTAAGAGAAAAAATATTTCTTCTAGGCAAAAGAATAAATTCCAGTTCTCTGTTTTTCATTTTTCCACTTCCAAAGTATGGGAAAGAAAAGCTTGCAATAATGAGGTTTATAGATGTTAAACTAGTTGGGGTTTTCCCCCTTTTGTGCAGCTCTTAGTGCAAGATGACTCCTCATCCTCATGCCAGAAATCTTACTTGACAGCTTACATGTACTTCTGGACTCTCAAATGGGAAATAACAGGGTCCTGGATGTACCACATGATCACCAATAATTATGATTCACTGAGGTAATCAACCAACAAAGAGTGAAAAGTGACCTCAGGGTACAATACGTGCGGTGTTTCCAGTGGAAACACGAAAATATCAAGACTGCTCTAAAAGGCAGAGCTTTCCTTTAGGAGTCCTTATCAAATTCTGTCCAGTTGGGCCCTAGAAAAAGTTGCAGATATTGAACACTGCTAGTATGTTCAGGAGTATGGAAAATCGGGATAATATGACAGAAGGACTTAGTTTATTTATGGTAGAAAAATAACAGTGGAGAGGGCATGTAATTGGTATTTATGAACAAGTATGGAAGAGGAGACAGAGGCCCTGCAGGAATAAAAAAATAACCTCTAAGACAAATACACACAAAAAAATAGAGAATAACTTTTGAGGATTGGCACAAGAACAAATCACTGGAAACCAGCAATAGGATTCTAATTACAAAGGTACTGGAGCAACATTCCAGTGATAGCAGAAGAACTACTTCTGTTTTTCCACGTAACTTCTCAAGGGCATGAAAGGGTAAAAATAGTTCTCCATAAGAACAAATGATCCAGGAAGTCTCTTGCAGGTCAGTAACATCATGGCTACACCTCAATTCCAGAACTGCCCTGGATGAGGAACCGCATGCAGGCTGAAATAGCTCAAGAAGTGCCAGATGAGATATATCTGTGGCAATACAGTTTCCTCCTAAGCTGGTTGCAGTTCCATTCTTAGCATGAACAGATTTTTTATTTCTGGGCTGCAAGTGTTTCAACTAGCTGGATAGCTGCTAACCATCTCTAAGTGCCAGCAGCAGCTCAGCTTAACCAGAGTGAGCAAATGGGTGTCAGTACTAGCAGCCAGTAATTCCAGCCAATTCCCACTGCCTTGCCTTGGAGACGAGCAGCTGCCAGCAAAAAGGCACGAGCCAAAAGTGGATTACACTTCCAAAGTGTTTGAGAAGTGCCACTCTGGGAAGATGAATTGAAACAAGATGCTGCCTAATCCTCACCACTTCAATGCTCCGTGACAGAAACCCCATACCTGACTCCCTGAGCAAACTGGAGAGAGAAATTGGCTTTCCTCCCCCCTCAGCAGTGTGTTTGTGTTTCAGCACTGCTAACAGCACTGACCCTGACACTACTTAAATCAAGGTGGGCAAGAAATTAAGAACTTTTCTGTGCTCAGCTCCCTTACAAGCTACAGTTACACTTCCAAACACTCCATTCAAAGATACAGCAGTAAATGGTGACCTATATGACAGACATCCTGTGCCCATACTTTTTCTCCTCTTATTTTTCAGCACCTTTTGATATTTTTTATGTTCTTCACACCCTGCACAATGGCTGATTTCACTGTCAAGCTACATCTAGACTGGCATACATCTGTGTATGATTTAACCATAGGTTTATTGAAGCAATCATTGTCATTATCACTTAATTTCCTTGAATGTGTATCATCTCACACAGAGCTCTTCTATTACCCCTGATATGGGCAAATCTGAGAATGGTCACTTTAAAGACTAATTCAGAATAACACATAATATTTCATCTGATGGCACAAAACTGATTTACAATTTTGCAGAAAATTATTTTTCCTGTTCTATAGCATGGTTAATAGCTGAGGTCCATAAGAGTGAAATCAGGACATCAAGTTTTATACCTGGCTGTCTTTTATTGATGGGTTTCTTCTCTACTATATGTGCCCTTTTACTGAATTACCTCTTCATTTCTAGTGAGTTAATTCACCCCATCTCTGCTGTTACAGTTACTTCTGGTTCTTTCATGTGTTTAACAAAGGGTGGTGTAATTTTTCCAAAAACTAAATTTCTCTTATTTCCATAAATGTGAAAATCTTAAATATGTATTTTTTTGTACATTAAACTAAAGTAAATAAATGAGATTTGACAAGATGGAGATGACAGTCTTAAGCCATGCCATCTGGGAACAGTGGGATTTGTTTACAGTTTCATTTCTCACTCCAAATCCTACCGTGTCCCAGCATGTAAAGACCTGTTAAGGAACAGAGCCATCAGCTAAAACATGTTGGATACCCTTGAATGGCCAGCAGAACAGGACAGAGGACTATGGCAGTGTAGAAAAAAACTACAGATAGTTTATTCAGAGAGCCCAGAGCTGGAATTGCCACAAATTGCATTGATTCTGTGTCCTTTTAATGTGGCAGCAATGCCAAATGTACAGTAGCATAATTTTTGTTTCAAAATTCAAAACTTCAGAAAAACTCAAAACTACTTTCAGTCCTGCAGTGAAAAAGGGCTGAGGTTTGACTTCTGTTTAGAGTCTTCTTTGTAAAGGAAGGAGAGGTTATGCATAAGAAGGAAAAGCTCATGGAAGAAAAAGCAAACACAACAACACATGAGGAAGAGGTCAAGCCCTGGTGGTTCCTATTGCTGGACAAATAATTTGATTTCTCTGTGTGTAGCAGAGTGATAATGTCTCCTGGAGTGGAGACAGCTTTTTAAAGGAGGTGCTCTCTTTTTCTTCTCATATACATGAAGCTTAGCAACAAAACGCCATGACCTTGGTGGAGGCACCTACACACTTCTAGAGGGAGGTATTATTTGCATGGAATTTGCTTTGAAAGGAAATCATATCCTAATAGTTTTATACCTGTCATTCTGCTCTTTTCTGAGCAATACGAAAGCCTTGAATTTTCTTTGAGTCCTTGAAAAGCATCTCATTTAGTTATTTAATTTATATAATGCTTATGATCTTGGCAGTTGGAAGCTTTGCAGGAAAGAAAGAATTTAACATTACATAAGCCACCCACAACAGGTAACAGAAGCTAAATTACTGCTGTTGATGCTATTGAAAACCTTGACAGTCAAATTAACAAAACAAAAAACAAATCCATCAAAAGCTAAACACAGCACATCAAATTTGCTTTATACACTCCAAGCCACAAAACTTGGTCAGATCCAAGTGACAAACTGGAAAATACTACTGGAAAAAGCCCCACATTTATCTTGCTTGCTCCTGGGACCAGGCTGTCTGGTGAAGATTCCTCATGGCCAGGAAGCAGAGGTAACAGATACAAACCTGCCTCAGAGTTTTCTTGGCTATTTGCTGTTAAACAATGTAAGCAATCTCCTTCTCTGTAATGTAATGTTGGTACCACTCACTCACAGAACAAGGGAGTAAGGGTCAGTGCCCTCAGGAGATTGGATACAAGTCATATGGAGTCATGAGCCCACACTAAGTCAGGCTGCTGTTTCCCTCATCACTGGCAAGATGTGTGTCCTCTCTAATGAGTTTTGCATGGACCATGTGGCTCTCTAGTTCCTGAATACTGGTTTTATGTAATTAGAAAAGAAGAAGGATGTTCAGCTCTCTCGTGTGTGCAGAGAACAGTATGTTAGCAGATTTAACTAGGCTTTCATTCTCTTTAGGAAAATAAAATCTTGATTTGAGAGGCAATGTGATCCTACAAATTAACACTGGGATGAGAAGCAATACATTCAACAGACTGTTACTGAAATGTCATGTGTACCTGGCCCACATTGGGGAAATCATGAGCCTCAGCAAGATGCAACCTACCACCCCACCTCAAACACTTCCCCCTCCCAATTAGTCAGCCATGAGGACTGGCCTGATCTTCAGAGGTGTTGAGCACCTGCAGCTCATTCTGACTTCTGCATCTAAAAAACAAATTCTGTGGGAGGTGTGAATGACTATTATCTCTGAAAACCAAGCTATTTGGGTAAAAAATTCATGCTCTTTTTTTTTTTTTTTTTTTTTTTTTTTTTTTTTTTTTTTTTTTGTTGAAAAAAAAAATATTTTGGTAAAAAAATTTATTTTTTTTTTTTTTTTTTTTTTTTTTTTTTTTTTTTTTTTTTTTTTAAGGTTCTGGCTGCATTATGCCTTGGTTTTCCCCTTTCAGAGATAATAACAGTTTTACCAGCTTCATATGAGCACAGTGTTTGTTACTTAGGAAAATGCTAAATAGATGTTGGATGTGATTATGTTTTCACTGCTTCTGCAATGAACATGTTTCTGACAGCTGCTGGTTCCAGAAGGCACTGGGTGAGTTTGGCTTAACAGGCTGCTCTGGGGGCAGAGATTCCCAGCCTGAAACCAGGTGCCACTGTCAGCTGGCAGAGCCACACTGTGGCCCGAGGACTGTGGAGCACTACCCCAGGCAAAGATCTGCCTATGAAACATTTAAATTTCTATGCATGCTAAACCCAAATAACACAGGCAGTACTCACAGAAGCACAGAAATCCAGCTGTAATTCCATAAATAATTCAGTTTAGGAATCCAGTCATTATGACAGCCAAGGAGCTGAAATGTAAGAATATCATGGATACAGAGATCTAACAGTATTTTTGTGTGTGAGTATTGCAGAAGTAGTATAGATGGTCTAAGAATTAGACCATGATGGTCTAAGAGCAGAACTATATCAAAGTCTGTGGGGAAAAGTGAAATGTTTATTAGACGAGTGTGTTAAAGCTGGAATCAACTAAGAAGTGATTGGACACACAGCCCCCCTTCAGGTCTGAAATAGACACAGCAGCAGTAGAAGATGAAATTAACGCATCAGGCTGTCTGAAAAAAAATGTGGTTAGTATTTAATATTCTGGACAACATTGAAAAATATTTTTTTCCCTCTTCAAGATTAAAGTGATTGTGTTGGAGTGGAATGTGTTAAATGAAAACAGGTTTCAAAAGAGATATTAATCTCTTAGTTCTAGTAAGAGAGATGATTTCTAGTACCTGTTTTCCTCTTTTCAATGGTGTTTCATTCTGTCTCTGTGGATAACACCAAAAATCTCAGGGATGGTGTGTCTGCACTGAGAGCAATATCCCCCACTGGAAGATGGAAGTTTCTGTCCTTGCTTGACTACATGAGCTCATCCTGGTGCATCACAGTTGTTTAGTCTTGGCTATTGTGTCTGGAATGGAATGTGGCACAGTGGATGGGCTGCAGAAATGCCTTGTAAGGGATCCAAGGTTGATTGTGGTTGTGATATGTATTGTCAGACTCAGTGTTTGTTGTTCAGATACAGTGGTACCTGCTGATTATTTGTTCCTGAGGCTGAAGTTAGTGAGGCTGCAGCTATATGAAAGGAAGGAGTTCTGCTTCTGGCATTTATTTTGACTTAGGACCTCATAAATTGTTCATGATTGAATATATAGGTCCCAAATTATGCTGGTAACATTAGTGCTTGACACTATTTGCAGTTCTTTTAACTCACAGATGTCAACCAAGGAGTACTCCTGTCCAGGAAAGGACTTCTAAATAATTAAGGTGATCTCCGTGAGTGATCATTTTGCAGCAAATGTGGTAAGGTTTGAAAAGCTGAGCAGCGGCTGATTTTCTTCAGATAAGCATATTTATGCATGAGTGTTTCACCACAACTGGTAAATTGCAGTTTGGTACTGACCATTATCTAAGGTGATTTCAGTGGAGGTTTATTCAAGAGAGTGTAATGGAGGGACAGTTGTTATTGAATGAAATAAAAATCAGCTATGAGATCCATATTTTTAGTGCACATGATAAGCTTTCATATATGAGATAGAGCACAGCCTTAGTGGTAAAAAGATCTCTTTTTATTTTCTTTTACATTTTCCCAATTTTTTTTTAGGTAGATCATGATAAAGTCAAAATATAATAAAGTTATTTTTATCCTTATACTGTGCCCATTTTTTGAAGAGAATTGATAGAAATGAAGCTGCATGGGGTGAGGACGGACTATATGACATTTGTTTCCCATGGGCTGGAGCACTGACAGTTGATATCTATCTTGGGGCCATACTGAGGACAAAGCAGGATGCTATCAGGGAGTGGAACATAGTGGACAGCCTGGGAACATTCCTGGTAGACATGACAGTACTATAGAGGGTAGGAAGTTATGGCCATTAACTGGTCCACGGGAGAGAAAATATTATTTTCTGCACAGTCTCCTTGACTTCATTAGTCATAGTGTTATCTAATTGCATGTTTGCACTACTTATGATTTAGGACAAACTTTCTTTCTGAGACAGGAAAAAATTGTAATGATAGCTGACTTGTTATTTCTGTTCTGTTTTTTTTCCATAAGTAGTTGATAGAGCAGTCAGGGATGGGATTTTGTCTTGAGACTTCAGACTCAATATGTTTCCTTGTCTTCTTCTTGAAATTGGCATATAAGGATGGGTACTAGACTTGATTTCTGTCTTGTTACAAAAACATGAAAAAAAAGTCAACAAAGTAATTCTAATTCCCTATACACCAGCATTTTATGTGGTTGTTCCTCTAAGGAGACATTTTGGCTTTCAGAGCAGACAGCTCACCTTTGGTTAACAGATTTTTCATTGACTGAGGATGTTTGAATGGTTCTTTATCAGGTAGAGACTGGGGCAGCTGCTGTTGTGTTGGTTCTTGTGATAGTACCTGTCATCTCTATTTTTATAGCATTTTGGAGTCTTGCAAAATGATTAGGGAAACTTCAGAAGCACTTCATTTTAGCCTGCTTCTTGTTTTAGCTCATAATTTTGGAGTAGTTAGATAAAGGAAATAATTTTCCAGGTTTTTCTAGCATTCTGAGACATAAGTCCTACTCTGTACTTGGCATGGTGATTCTTAGTCAAATGGCTACTGATGGTCATGACCTCTGTAAGGCTACCATGCTCCTGGAATAACCTCATGAAGCAGATGAAAATTTTTGAGCTAACAATTTATCACCCCTCCCTCTGCTAAAACACTGTCTCCATTTCACAGCCACCAGCTGCTTTTTCTTTCTGCTAATCTAACTTGCTAACATAAAGAAAGTTCAGAGTAATTGCTCGCTATGTCCATTTATCTTTGAAGGTTGCAGTTTTCATTTCAGACCTGCACAAGGCTTTGCATTCCTGCAACATAACTATTTTCTCCATCCATAGTAGTTGGGCCAATAACAAAAAAAATTACCTCTTTCTACAAATTGCTTTGCCCTAAGCCACCACTCCTGCTTGAAGTGCAATGGCACAATTCCAGGATCTCAGCTGAGGCAGAAGGTCAAAGAGATTATGAACAATTAAAAACATCTTAATCCCCATTAAATGGTGCTGAATGTCTTAGGAATGTCCAGGGTAGATCAAAAGCTGTGGCAAGGGGACAAGATAGTAAAGGGAAGCCCTGTGGGAACACACAGAGGATGCTAGTCTTTCCAAAGTCCCCAAGCAGAGGGTGGACAGGCACCTTAAAAAAGGGAAAATGGGAGTAATATATTTTGGTTTTAAACAGGTATTTTTTACCAGCAGTGATTTTGCCCTGAAAAAAACCAATAAACTAACATAAAGAAAAATTAAAAAAAAATAAAAAAATAAAAAAAAAATCACCAAACCCAAAACATTTTAAGCAGACTGCCTACTCATTGCATTATTCACCATCTCTCTAGAGGCACTGACACTTTGGAATGGGACCTGCTGTCCAGCAGGTCCCCACAGTAGCAGGTCCCCTGTGTGGAGGACCCCACAGTTAACATGTAAAAACTACAAACTAGGAACAAGAGCTTCATGTAGTCATGTCCCAGGTCCTGCCAGCACGTGGGAACACACACGGCTGGAGTCTGAGCCAGAAAAGAGCTAAGGCCTGGGGAGAAGGGGTGGAGAAAACTATTTACAAGGTTGGATAGCCCAGAGATGCTTTTCATATGTCAGCTATGACAACACCTAAGAAGGAGGCATTAAGAATGTTTCAAGAGTATTATTATAGTATTTTAAGGAGAAACTGATGTGTTTATTCATCATGGAAACATCCAGAACTCTTGCTAAGGAGGAAACAAAACACTAGTGCTTTGGCAGTATTGCTGCCTTGATGCGCTATCCCACAAGCCAGGGAAAAATCTTCTGAAACCATCAAGGGTGAATTGTTTATCAATTGCACAACCCCCTTTTTAACTTTCCTTGGAGTACTTGATAATTAAATACTGCCAGACAAAAGATGTTAAGTGTACCTGGCCTGTTGCTTTAGTAGGAGAACAAATTTTCCAGCCCCAAAATCTATGATTGCCTGAAAGAAATGAGAATGTAATGCCTTTGAAATGACTAGCAAATGAAATGAGGAAAACCATTGTTTCAAACTGATCTTTAGCCTGTAGTTCAACCATGGGTAGGTATAAAAAATATCTTTTATTATTCCTACGGTTATCATAAAATGAAAATATTTTTTGTGTTTTCCAAGCATTGTTTCAAATAAAGTAATAAAGGAAGAATTGATGGGGCTGAGGAAGAACTTGCACATCTTTTCTTATCCAAGCTCCCAGATGAATCATAATCACACATGTCTGAGTAATCAATTTCACTAGTACATTTCTCAAACTCCCCAGCTGTAACTACGACAATGCAGTTAGAGGTTGATGTCTTTAAAAAATGAAAATAACTTAATTCACCCATCTCCTTTACACCCTGTCAGGAGTAATTAAGTGCCTTTTAATCAAGGTAGCAGTAGATAACCTTCTAGCACTGGAGTGACCCTTGCAAAGTAGACATGAGGCCACAGGGATGAGTCGTGTTCTGTGTCCACCATATGGCTTTGTAATAATTCTATAATTAGGGAACGCTGTCAAAAATTATATGTTACATTGTAATTGAAGACATACATACATAATACAGCATAAATATAAACATACATGTGTGTATATTGATTTGTGGCTAGATGGGTGGGTAGCACACTTATGTGCACATAAGAGATCTAATTCTGCTGGCAAAGGCCACCTTAGTTGTGGCATTTCATCACTTTGGAGTGTTTGGCTTTGCCACTGTCACAGTTTTGCTTTTATTTATTTAGTGCAAGGGACACTGCCAGGTTGCAGGTCTGGGTGACCTGAGCAATCAGTGATGCAAGAGGACAGCACGGAGATGACAGCCAGGAAATTTCACTCTGCTGGTGACTCCAGCACCACTTTCTACTGTGACCTTGGGTCACATCACCACTCTTCTGGTGAATCCACCTCTAAAACAGAGGTGGCACATATTGGGTCTGTTTGAGCTTGTACCAACCAGCTGTGCCACTTTGACTGTGGAGGGAGCCACTCTTCTTCCAGCGTGTTCCCTGTCCTCCGATGATCTGGGGACAGATGTCCAGGCATGACTGGTGAATTATGCAGTCTGAAATTAGGAAACAGAAAATGAGGCAGTAAGACACACAGTTCTGATTTAGAATTTAGAGAGAACTTTGTTTCCACAAATGAGTAAGTCTAGAAAATATGAGAAAGTTCTACATTAGACTGAACATATCAAAGTATACTACCTGTGTTTATTGGTTTCTGTAGTTTGCTGGAAGTTATCCATAGCTGCTGAGTTAATGGCTTTACTTAACATCTTCTGCAAGACAGAGAATTATTCATGGGAGCTGAGCTAATGTGGACACTAAACAGACCTGATTCTTTGTGACTGGCACTTGTGCTCTCCTGAATTCATCATCAGTCACTTAACCAGGTGACGTGTTACTTTCTCAAGCAAAGCACTGAAGTCATATAAAATGTATCAAGCAGAAAACTGATTAAATGCTTACTAGTACCAAACTGACATTTACTATAGCAACACATCACTATCTTTGGGTCAGGAGAATTTCAAAGGGATATGGTTATTAACCAATTTTTTCCCCCTGTTTCTCTTGTGTATAAATTTACTATTGTGACAACTAGCAACCACTGATGTTTTCTATTTTATGCTGCAAGAATTTTGCTATTACAATCCTTATTTTAAAAAAAGAGAAACCCTTCCCTAAACAGCTTTAACTTCTTCATTTTTCCTCTGCAAATAATGGGTAAAATAAAAACACCTCTCTATGTCCAACTTTTTTTATTGTGTATTGACTAGTCACAACCTCTTCTGAGATGATATTCTGTCAAGCCAGAAGGATTTTAATGTCCCCCATGAATTCTTTTGGAGACCGTTATCTTGCCTTGGGAAAGGAAAAAAAGTTATTTCATTGGTGCTCACTTAAGCCAAAAGACATAACTAGATAACCAGTGGCATTTGAACCAATTTCTTTTTTAATAGGAGTTATGTCTTCCTTATACTCTTGAGCAGGTCTGGAGAGATATTACCAACTTGGCACTTGAAGAGGAAGAGAAAGAGGAAGGGGAAGAGGAAGAGGAAAGAATGCAGTGCATGTTTGCATTTGAGCATCTACAGTCCTGTCTTTGTCTCTCTCTGTCTAAACTGCCTGTACCAGCACAGTCTAGAGTAGATTGAACTACGTGAAAGGTAGCAGAATTAATTTCTGATATTGTCTTCCACTAATATTTATGTCAGGTAATCACTTTCATAGCAAAAATAGGGGTTTCAGAAGAGAAAGAAATCTATTTTATCAGTTAGGAATTCCTCTTATTTACTACTCCAGCACAAAGACATTTTGCACAATGTTTTTTCCATTCAATTTTTAAATTGAAAAAAAAGCTTTTTTTAAAATAGAACTCTACACTGCATAAGTGTTCAAAGCCCCCAAAAACCAGAGTAATTTTGCAACTACTTAAGAAAGTTATGCATCAGGATTATTTTTAAAGTACTGCATTTTATCTAAAATTTTGCCTTCTGTACACCTTTTCTATAACAGATACATAAAGGATTTTATGCTGCAGCCATTGTATGCCCCACATAAATAAAGAGAAGATAAAAAAATTTAAAAGCAGAATAACAAACTATTTCAGAAATAGAGATTTCATGTTAGATACACAATATACCATTCTCATTATCACCATTATTCATCAGGATGACTCACACCAACAACTGATGTCTGTTTATTTGAAATCTTTTTCCATTTATTGTTCTCAAAAGAATCAGAGGTGATAAGGTGACAGAATGTCTGCCTTCTTTTATATATTGATTAAACAAGGAAAACAGAATCTCCCTCATTTCCATGAGCAAGTAAACATAAAATTTTTGTCTGTGTTTCTTTGTTTCTCATGCATTAAAGAATCTGCATAGGGTTGGAAGCAGTCAGCATTTGCCCAAGCACACTGACACATGGGTGTTTCCAGAACTTGCATTAAGTTTATGGTAAATTACAGACATATATTTCTGGGTATGCTCAATAGAAGGTTAGGCACCTATAATCAAAGAAGAAATTTGACCAGACCATACCAGGGGTAGATTTTGCTTGGTTGTACTTTACAGTTTACTTCCACATATTGGGATGGTCTGTGCTTGTTTGTTCTTCACTTCATGTTACAACAATTCAAGATTAATTCAGCTAGTAGCATTGTCTCAGAAGAGAAAAATGAGCTATGGTTTGTTTATCCTTTTAGTCATATGTGCTCTGTGATTTTGTTTAAATTTGAACAGTCACTTTATGCATCTGAATCCTTGCCATAGATCAGGAATTTTCATATAGAACTGGAATCTTGCATGTGCACCCATTCTGTTAAAGGAGGTCTTCACTTGAGGTGGTAAGGGAGGTCTGATACAGGTGCAAGAGATTATTTTTCTGTTATTTCCTCTGGACAGAAGTTCAAAGGTTAAGTCCCAGCTTCCTACATATATTTTGAACATTTTGACCGTTTTACCTAGAAATTACATCTGTTATCTGCAAGTGATGGCTTTGATTTTTTATTTTACTAATGTACTATCAATCTGCAATCCAATTCATCTGGTAAGAAGCTGGCATTGTATTATGATTTTTCCATGGTAATGAGAAAGACATAAAGCATCCAATATATTTTTGTTTAGTTAGTATGTGAATGACTATTACAAGGAAACAGAAGTGCCAGTCTAGCACAGACTGTTCCATCTTCAACACTGCTGCTTTTCAGAAGTCCAGCAGTTGACTTTCCTCATGAACTGCAGAGAACAAAAATTTAAGTCTCTGGATACTACCTTGCAAGCTGAACACTAAAATAAATCTCTACTAGCATGCATTGGCTAAATATTTTATGGGATCTAGCTCTTGGACTGTTGATTTACATTCAGATTTGAAAAGAATCTGGTAGAGAGAAATGTGGTGATGAAAGATGGTGAAATTAATTTTGTGGCATTTTTGACTGAACATTGTTGATGTTGACCAAAAGTGTAAACAGGGCACTTGTGATGCAGGGCAGCCTGTTATGTTGAACTAAACCATACATCTGAGCCCTAAGTGAGGATTAAAACAGACAGATATCAAAATCAGTGAGCTACTCCTGAGTTAGTCATTGCTTGGTCCAGTCACCAGACAGACATGATAGAAAAAGTCCTAAAGTAAGATTGAAAACTGGTGGCTCACTAGTATTTGGTGCTTATTTTCAGAGTTTGAAAGCTCTTTGTGGGGCAGGGTAATTATCTATTTCATCAGAATATTCTACTTTTGAAATCAAATTATTCCATACTTGGAAGCCATAGCCTGAAAGGCATTAACATCCCATCATTCAGACAGCTGTTTTCTGTGGTTGCCAGTCTGCCCTCTTCTTCCTCATCTCCCACCCTGAGTACAGATGAAACCTCAAGAGAAACATTCAGATGAGGCACAGCTCTTGGGTGGTGGCTCATCCTCTCAGGAGTCTTTCAGAGAAAACAGAACCAACAATTCAGTAGTTTTGAAGGACAGAGTTTAGGCTCAGTTTAGGCTCAATCAGCTTTGGGGCTCTATTCTCCTAATACCACTACACATTTTCACATACTACTGCATACACATACTTTCTTTTTGCACATTCTACGACAATAAAAATCTGTTACCTTTCTGTGGAATGAAAAGATAAAATGTGAAAGAGAAGATTGTTGGAAGGATTTGAATTCTTTAAGACATTTAGTTCTCAGTTTTGTAGGAGTTAGACATGAACCTCTGCAATCAGATGATAAATTCACAGCAACATTCAGTGTTTCAAAACAGCAGGTATATCTAAATGCAGGAAAACTGCAAATACTGGTACGAATTGCATTTATATTGCAAATCTTGTTGTCAGGGGGAGTCAGTTGCTGTATCTTGAGTGCTCATACCTTATGAGATAGTTTGCTGAGTTTAAAGGCAAGACCCATATCCTTCCCCTCATTTCCAGGGATGTAATTTGAGCCCACTCTACTTGGGAGGAGCTCTCTTTCTGGTTATTATTACCTACCAAATCAGTATATGAAGTCTCCCTGTCAGTACCTTCAGGATAGCATTAATTTAGGAAATACGTGCCTGAATTTCTAGCATTTTTTTAAATAGCAGCTCTTATTTGTCTTCTGAACACACAGCACTGAGCGTTTTAAGTGTGGATTTCTAGAGAATGGTAACCTTGCATTCATCAGCATCTTAAACTGTGTTCCACATATGGTGCAAAAGCAAATGTCACATTTTTATTTTTTCAAACTGAGGTGAACAATGTGGTACAACCTGAGCAGAAGATCATAGGTTTATCCTCTCAGTAAAGTACAGCACAAAGCTACTTGCTAACTTCATAGTGAAATGGAAGTCTGTCAAAAAACTCAAGTCTGTCCTAGGCCTGTATTTTCACATAAACTTTTTCATTCAGACAGTCAGCTTGAAGTCATACACCTTTACAACATCAGTTTTACCAAAACTGCTTTCCCCAATATATGAAGACTTCATTTATTCAGAGAGTGATTTCAGTAGAAACCTAAACAAATGACTGAGAATTCATAGTGATTTATATTTATGAGTAACTATGCAAGTGTTCATAATACAGCAGTTCAGAAAATTCTGTTGATGGTAAAACAGCAAGAATTTAGCCCCTTATCTAGTTTTTATTTGATGACTGTAATGAGCTACGGTCACTGTGGACCACTACCTACAACAATACCATGTCTAAATTTAGTTATTTGATCTAACAGTTATTTATCTATCCCTATGACATGAGTAATATATTCTTGGAAGTTTTCTAAGACAGATTTCCTTTAAGGTCTATAGCTGGCGATGGGTGTTTTGGGAAAGGGAGAGTCCAGCATGAGAAAGCAACAATAGAATCAAGTGTAATATATTTGAGAATTGATCTAATTCTATGTTTTCTCAAGTCAACAGAGGATGAAGAAGTAATTGCTGGTTAAGACATAAATGTGGCATATCAGTTTCCTAGTTTATGGGCAACTTTGTCTAGGAAAAAGAAGACAAGCAATAGATTCACTGTTATTCTCTCTCCCATTCCTCCACTTCTATCCTCCTTGCTCTGGGCTAGTCACAACTAACAGAAAGGATATTTTTTTACCTACATCTGGCATGGTATTACAAATACATGACTCCATCCATAAACATGCAGATAAAAAGGAATGCCTGCACTTGAAAAGCCTCTCCATGTAAACTGCTTCCTTTTCTTTGACTTGCCACTGAGTGCCTCCAGCACTGATTAATCTGATTACTCATACCAGTTTGGCATTACATTTTCAGTGGAACACTTTCCTCATCATTGAGAGCAAAACTTGCCCCTGTGTAACAAGGAGACAACCTGAACGCACAACCTTGTAATTGTGAGGATGGACTGAGCCCCATTCTGATTTCCTGCTTGAATTCTCAGAGCTGGCAACCAGAACTTAAAGGAAAAAGAGGCAAAAATAGGTATCCTTTCTACTAAAAAAAAAAAAATCACACTTTTTCCCTACTCGTATCAACATCAGAGCAAAGCATCTTCCAGTATGGTTGGAGTAAAAATGCACACTCCTCATACGTTGTTCCATTTTCCTTTCAAGGTAGACAATAAAATTCAAATTACACTTCATCAGTTTTTTATTTACTTCCCAGGGAAGCTACTTCAGCCACTTCTGTGAAGGAAACTTGAGGGAAATACACTGTGTTGCTGTGCTGGGATATTACGGTGATGGGTTTTTTTGTTGACGTTTGCCCCACACTTCTGAAGGAGACACCTCAGCTTTGGAAAAGGAGTGCAGCTGACAACAGCCAACGAGTTGTTTCTCTAGCTGACATCTCTTCTTCCTCCAAACCTCTGTATGTAATTAGATCCCATCTCCTTAGATACTGGACTAGTTTGAATTTTGCCTTTTAGCCACTGGCACATTATATGGCTCATGCAGATCTGCTGTGCAGCAGGACTGTGACCCACGCCCAAGCTGAACCTCTCAGCCTGACTAACTGGCAGGCTGAGAGTGATGTCCATTTACTATCATTTACACAGCTGCATGTGTCTGAATTAAAATCCTTATCTGCAAAGTGCTGCCTTCCTCAGCTGCTCTTTCACATTTGTTACAACCGTGTTTATCACCACACTGCATTGCTGCAGAGACCTTCTGGATCTCAATCTTTCCCCAGCTGACATCTATCCTTGCTAGAGATAATTTGAAACTACAGTATGGATGGAAAAAACTTAATAGAAGTGAAGCCTCACAGTGAAGTGACATATTTCAACAAAACAGTATCTGTAGCAGTTTTCCATAATTACAAAATTGCTTTATCATACCCATTTTATTTTTACTGGCTGTCTTTTGTAAGTATAGGATGTATTAACACTTTATATGTTTGTTGAATTTAATTCAAATACTGAAACACACAGCTCCTTATCTGGCAAATTACCAAGTATAATGGGTAATGCCTCCAAAATTTATTCAGAGATTCAAATTTTTAATAATATCATGTTGACAAGAATAACCTAAAATAGATCCTTTCCCAATTTTAGATGTAGTGTGAGAACTGAAGAAAAAATTCACATCTAAAAGTCAATGTTAGTAAACGTTCCTCTCAGCTAATACTTCAAGCTTTCTTGTGTTGAAGTTCAAATAGAGTTCTGATTGTCTTAAAAAAGTCTGGACCCACCAGAAATAAGAAATATATCCAGCCTAGATCTCCTCAATTCCTAACAGGAATACATTAATTTGCCCAGCATGATTTCTGTCTGTTCCTTTCTCTATGTACTGTTATATAAAGTCTGAATGTTATTAACAACTAAACATGTTCTTAAAGGGTTGAAAGCTTGGCTTCTCATCTTCTTTTAAAATGCACCATTAGCTACACAACATAGAGGAACAAATAATAGAAAAGAAAAACCTATTTTATTAAGCAACATGGGGAAGACCTACTTGTTCTTTGCAAACCTGAAAATTCCCCTTTCACATGGCTTCCCATTATAACATGATGATGGACATAAGAACTTGTATTGAAAAGAATCAGGATTATTAGGTGTGAAATTTTTTTTTGCATAGCAATTCTGATTAATCTTTCGCCTTTCACTTCCTCAGATTGTCTCTTCTGAGCAATTGATATTTTTCAGAGTATTTATTATCATGGCTGCAGGGGAATCACCATTATATTTGTTCGCAATATGAGATAAATAATAACTTCTGGGTTTCAGATATACTATTCCAAAACAAAATTGGAATTTCCTCTTTTTTTTTCAGACAGTGTCTTTCAACAGCATGCAAGTGAGGTGATCTGCTCAGCTATGATGAAGCACTGTCCTTATCTGCCCCTGCTCCTCTGCCCTCATCCTCTGTATTTCAGAGGCATTTCAGCCTCTGTAACTTCCAGAATCACCTTAAATCACCCAAATTTTTCATTCTGTTTCTAAGAAACATGCAGGCCATCAGTTAATCTATTATTTAAACATTTAAAAACACAAGACTTTTCAACAGTGGAACATCTTCACCTGAGGGCAAAGTTTCAAGCTTAAGGTATTTCCCTTTCAGATAGTGACATGGCTTTTTACAGAGGCACAAGGAAAAAGAAAAAAAGGAGGTAAAAAGAAAAATAAAGATCTTGTTTGGCTAGAATCCCAGAAAAAAGATTTTGAGATATATGACTCATACCCATTGCAACAGAAGCTCTGAATGTTGTAAGTGCTGAAAGTACAAATACTTGAATTATGCGCAACCTGAAGAACACTCAAAATGGAAGCAGGGAGATTTTGGCTGCTTGGGAAAGCTGATGGATATAAAAATTGATGTTTCATTGATTATGACAAATATGATCTT
The DNA here is from genome assembly GCA_013400575.1 of Peucedramus taeniatus. NCBI lineage: Eukaryota > Metazoa > Chordata > Aves > Passeriformes > Fringillidae > Peucedramus > Peucedramus taeniatus. The sequence goes on along the minus strand of WBNO01022923.1, from coordinate 215,697 downwards.
GAAAAGCTACATCAGCAAAAGAGGAGCTATGATAAGTCTTTAGAGTGTATGACTAATCCTGCAACATCAGACTGAATGGGCTGTAGCTTCTCACCTGAAATACAGTAATATGATCAGTGCCCCAGGTGCCATCAGAAACTGCCAAGGGGTACTTTTGAGATATTTAAAAAATATTTAGTCAAAAGAGGTTGACAAATTCTTGCTCTAGAGATAAGTTTCCCAGAGAATATGATTTAGTATTTAAATTTTAAATCTCAAAGACCATTTGTTTCTTCTAAAGGAAAAAAAGTCTGAAAAAACCCATTGTTCATCTTTTATAACAATACTTTTGATCATTTAACAGCTAAAAACACTGAAGGTGAATTGCTTACTTCTGTTTTTCCCAACTTAGTGTTTGTCTCCTTCTGGAAAGCATGGGAATAAGAGTGGGGCTGAAGCATTTAAGATACTTCAGTCCTTTGTAGAATACTTTTTAGCTATTAGTTTGAAAAATAGTGCCCTAAGGTCTGAGACAGGTGCCAAAGCCCTATGCAGGCTGGCATGAAAACCTGTCCAGTGCATTTTGTAGCTCATTTTCTGCTCTTTGCAGCAGTGGTGGCTGTGAGCAGGTATGGTCACCCTGCAGGAACCTTTCAGGGCTGGACTGACTCATTGCTCTGCTCTGCATGACTGCTGGTGCTCGATATGTTGGAGCAACTCACCTCCAGGTGCTAACAAAAGCCCCCAGCAAATAAAGAAAGAAAGAAATGGTGAGAATGTTTCTGACAAAACTGCTGTCCACATTTGTGCTGCATTATTAGATAATTAATGCTTTTGTGTGCAGCAAAAATGAATGGGAAATATTTGTACATGTACATTTTGCCACCTAGCAGTGTTGCTAGAAAAATTAAGAGAAACTTCTGTTCATAGACTCCTGTTCTTAAAGATCATAAATTGATCAGACTTTTGCCTTCAGTGAAAAACAGAAATTTAAAAACCTACTGCCAAAGAGTCTATAGGCAAAGCCAAAAAGCTTACACTGTTTTGAGCTGAAGAAGAGTTTGGCAACTGTTCAAAATGCAAAATATTTTGTTTAAATTCCCACCCAAAATAAAAATCCCATGGTTATTTATGCAATACATATTTAACTCCTTGACAAGAAGGGGGTGTGCATTTAGCTGAATGCACAGTGACTTAGCTCTGTAGCCCCCATTCAGCATTTTAATCTTAATGACTTTCATGGGGTCAAACATGCATCCAGCTCCAAGATTGCAGATGATTCCAAATGACTTCAGGTCAAGCTTCATGCCAACAAGGTCTAAATATACAAGGCTTTTTCAGAGTAATTTAAAAGAGCTTATAGAAGGAGTTAGAGAGTGACAAATCTGAATCTTTCAGCAAAGATTAAGCCTTCTTACAGAAAAGGTAAGGAACAGAAGAGTTTTGGTAAGCAGCCCTGAACCCCTGTGACATGTCTTGCTGAATGTTGTTTGAGGGTGATTTAATGTAGTCTTATTAAAACACTTCAGAGTGTTTGCATTTTTATTGACTACTTTGTTTTAATGTACAGTAATTTCTACCATGTTCTAATCTCTCAGCTTCATCATATATTTACGAGCACTCTCTGCTCAAGTGGCTCCATTATGTAGCTGAAGTCTTGTTGACAGGCCCTTGAAATTCTTTTAATTATCAAATTCCCATTAAACATTCCTTACATTCAAAATAGTTAATATAAACGACACATTGAACCTAATTTTCCTTCAATTCAATGTAGAAATAAAAATCTACTTGTGCAAATGGCACAGATCACTCTGCTTCAGATCAGGACGCTGCTTCATTTTGCCACAAAAGAAAAAATAGCGTGATTGTGGCATGTAGCATGTTCAGAGCTAGGCAGGTATGCTTAGTAGTGGGCATCAGAGTAGGGCAAAAATCAGTTTTAAGCACAAGAGCAAGAGCTCCTACAATTCTCATGATATTTAACATGGCTCAAAGTCCAGCCTTAGAGCAGCACTGGCAGCATTGCATCCCACTGCCCACTTGAGCAGTCAGCCCTCCAGACATCCCAGTAAGAGAGAGCCCATTCACCAGTCCATGATTTTCCCCCACCAGAAGAAAGCTAAGTAAGCAGTGGCAAGCAGATGAGAGGAACAGGAGAGAAGATACTGGTCACTTCCCAGCTCTCCCCCAGTCTGTGGTGCTGGTTATTTCAGCTACACTGACACAGGCAGTTGGCAAAGCTCCCAGGGTAAGAGAGCTCTTCACTGTCTGTGCTCTGAACCTCTGTCTCACCACTGACTTTTCTCCTGGCCCCACACCCCTTCACCATCACCCAAGCAGCACATGCTGCAACAGAGGTGAGATAAAGTGGCACAGGCTTGTGTCTGAGCTGGCATCCAGCAGAGGGATGCCACAGAGCCCCAGGATGTGTGTTCCCAATAATGGGAAAGCCTGGACACAGCTTGTGCCATTGCTAGTGCTGCTCCTGTTAGCTCCACTCACTCAGCAGAGCCCGCTTAAGCTGTGCTGATGTTCTATGTACAGATACTGGATGCACCTCGGAAACAATCTCGGATATTTATGATGTGGCCATCACTACCATACCATGAGTAGTCATAAAATTGTACAGAATTTGAAGAACTGCTCATGCAAAAGTGAGAAATAGTTTGATTTTTCCTGACTCAGTAAGGTATTCTTTTCCCCAGGAACAAAAATGTGTATAACAGGATTAATTAATTCTATTAATTCTATTGCAGTAATTTTTAAATTAGGGAAAGAAGACCTTAATCTGGCAGTGGAAGACTTTATAAAGGGTTGTATGGCATTTTTCACACTCAAAATCTTCAACCTATTAGAATACACCTTTTTTGAAAAGTATGCTGTAGCTCAACTTTGTGTTACTTGACCTGACAAAAGACTGCATGGGTATGCTCTGCATCTTGTGCTATTTGAGAGTTCACAAAGCTGAATGACTGGTTATTATGGTCCCTTTCCCAAAAATTATTAATCTACTCTCAACACTTCAAAACATATAAATTGCTTGAGCTCAGAAAGAGAATTCTATTATTTCACTTGAGTTTAATGTGATGAAGTAAAAAAAAAACTACAGTGCAAAAACTTTTTATTCAGCAGACTTTCCTGGATAAAAAGCTATTGTAACTCTCATCTTTTGAATATTGGGCAAAGTTTGGTTGTTTTAGTTATGTTTTTAATGTGACAAATTGTAAATGCCAAGAGGAGGTGCCACTTATTCTGGAGAATAGTTTCTGGGAAGTAAAAGAATTCAAATGGAAAAAGCTTGGGGGACTTGCAAACAGCCATGCCATGTGGTTCTGTCTCTCAAGCTCTTACACCCACACACACTTTCGATGCACATAACTGCATTTTCCAAAAGACTAGTGATTTTCAGCACTCAATTTCAAACGCATGCCAATGGGGGTTTGCCGTTAGGTATAAGTGGATTTTTTTGTTTTGAGGCAGAGAAGTCATGGAGTTTTATGTTTCTGCATGTAACACCCATACAGTTTTAGATTTTGTCATAAGGCCAAACATTTAGCAAATGTGGGGGTTTACTAATCTGGAAGAGAAGTCTGTCGGTCTTTAACTATATCTAGTGGGGCTCCTGATGGACCACTGTCACTGGAATATCTCAGTGCACCTAATCAGAAATAACTTAATATTTCACATGGCCTGATTCTTCCTTTCCTCTTACTGAGGAGAATATATATTTTCTTATAAGAAGGTGTTTTTTTTTTAATTTCTCATAAGTGTCTGTAAGAGGAAAGAATATTACAAAAATGTCCTTTTTTTTAATCACGTCTATGTTCAATGACATTTTCTATGAGAATTTGTAGGTTAGATCTACATACTCAATAAGAATCTATAGAACAGAGCAGCCCCAGGACAAATCATTTTCCATACACATGCTTCCTTCCTGCTGATCTACAAAACATTTGCCAATAGCTTTAAAGTCAGAGAAATCAAATACCAAGAAAATTATTGTAGAACATATGTAGTTAAAAGACTCTTCTTTTTAAAAATGTTATTTCTGTATGTATGAGTCTCCACTAAGTTTTTTTCTAATTGATTTTCATTTGGGACCTTCAAAGTTATAGGATCACCTGGATTTTACTTTTAGTCGAAGCTCAAAAAAGACATTTCTGCTTTGGTGCAGATGTAGCTTTTGCCATGCAATTGGGATAAAAAGCTGGGATAGATATGGTACACCAAGCCACAGAGAAGTCCAAAGAATAACCTGGAAGGTCTGCAGCACACTTACTATACCCTCACCAGGTATCCATGAACACACAGTGGAAAACTTGGCCTTTTACCATGTCCCCAAGGTGTATACAGCACATTTAAAACATACATCTTTTGTAAGTTATGTATGGCATACTATTCTCAATTCTATGCCAGACTAAATCTTAGAATGAGAAAAGCTTTACCTCACCCTTCCCCTAACAAAAAATTTATAGTCCCTCATTAGGAAATATATTAGGAAGTGTATTTATGGAAGCTGTGAATTTGCCAGATAATTCCACATTATCTTCAATAATATTCTCATAAGTTCAGGTTCCATACTTCCCTTCACATGACGTGCAATTAGCTTCACTGAGATAAATAGCTGTTAATATGAAGTAGATTCTGTTCATTACATCCCATATGTGTAAATACATAGACTAGAGTTAAATTTTATTCTGGATTCTTTAATTCCAAATCCTAAATGCCTACATGCAAACAATATTCAAAATATATGCTACAGATATTTAGCTGCTGAAAATCATCACAATAGTCAAATTATCAAATTAGGAGCAAGAGATTGCCATGGCAACAGGACACTTTACCTAAGTTAATATTGGCTGCCTCTCAGCAGAACTCATTAGCCTTGATGGACTTCTTGGCTAACAGAGTTACACAGCAGCTGGTACCCAGGATAATTTGTTTAGAGCTGGTTTGGGTAACTGCACCATACATACTCTTTCAATGTAAACTTAACATATGAGGAACATTTCAATTCAATTTATGTCGAAAACTCCATGGCTTGTGCATCCAAAATGTCAGATTATCCCATTAGAAGAGATAATTTCTCTTTCATTGAGAAAGGTTTAAAGTTCTTCAAAGACAAAGGGAATATTTTAAAATCAGTTTTTACTATAAGTTTTGGAGAGGTTTTGGATGATGTCGTCATTGGCCTTTTTATTTTCCGTTGCTATACATATTTTACAGTAAAATATGCAAAGTGAATGTAATATGTTACAACTCTTAGATGGAAAGATTTGATTTTGCTTGCTGAAGATGACTGGCAGAGAGGCAGGGAGAAAAATACAGGGATATGTAACCCTCTCAGTGCTCTAATTTATACTTGGGATGACATTCAGAAATCTTAGGAGATTGAGAATATTAGCTAGAGCTGGGCAGAACACATTTCTCATGTTGCTCTACTGGCTCTGCTCCCATAAATCCATGTCATGTCAGCATTAAGCATTTCTGCAGGAGGTGAATATTTGTTCTGGTTATGTATTTAGGAGAAAAAGGCAAACTTAAGATGATAGCAGGTAGTCACAGTGGTGTTGATTGCATATACAGTAGGATCAAGATTTCTGAAACCAAACCATTAGAGGCTTAATATTATTCCCTGCATTTCCTACCAGATAGGATGGTTTTGCAAAGTTCAGCCAAACAAAAGGCTGTAGCAAGGCAATGTTGTGTGTAAGAACTAACATCAGAGGCTTGGTCCTCAAGCTCAGATGAGACCTTGAAGAACTAAGCTATCCCAATTATAATTTTAGCACTGGACTAGACTGGCCCTTACTCTAAAATATAGTATGTTAAAGCTTCTCTTGATTTATGCCTGCCTATGTTGATCTCCAAAGATTTTCCTGGAGGTAGCATTCCTCCAGATAGGTCTCCTTTTCAAGTCCAGGTCAAGAAAGGGAGAGAGAAGGCAAGGACCAAATGGAAATATTAAGCAATGTCTAGTAGATAACAAACACAATTCAATAGAGAATAAAATCATGTTCAGTTTCTGTATGCGAGATGCTGCACTTTTCCCTCTCATCCCTTTTCCCTTCTTTAGTCTTTCTTGTTAATGTGAAGTGTTTAGGCAAGTATGAAAAGTAATACAGACATAAACACAGGACAGAGTGGCATGAGGTCTAGATAAGCAGTACTAGTTACACCCCAAGGGACAATACTGAATCCAATCCTATTTACCATCTTCATTAAGGATCTGGATGGTGAAGCAGTGTGGGGAGTGCATTCAGCAAGTCAGCTGATTACCCAAAACTCAGAGGGGTGGCTGATCCACTAGAGGCTTTTGCTGCCATGCAGGGAGATCTCAACATCCAAGAGAAATGGGCTGAGAGGAACCTTATGAAGTTCAACCAGGGGAAGAGCAAATTCCTGCCCCCGGGCAGGAGCAACCCTCTAGTGGGCCTTGCATGGCCCATCTGCAAAGCAGCTTGGCAGAAAAGGACCTGAGATGTCCTGGTGGAGACCAAGAAGAGCATGAGCATTGAGCCTTGTTGCAAAAACGGCGAATGGTGCCCTGGCCATCATTAGGCAAAATTAAGGACATGATCCTTCGTCATCACAGGACTCATCACAGGTGAAGCCACGCCTGGAGTGCCGTGAAGAATCCAAAACATAGGGAGCAAAAAGTCTTTGAAAGGAGAGAAGTCAAATATTCATTAAGTTTAGGTCAGTAGGATTATCTTGAATCTTCCTACCCATTAAGCTCCCTTCTCAAAACTATCCCTTTCTGCAAAAGCTATGAGGATTAAAAGACTGTATTCATTCCCTTTTAGAGCCTACAAACAAAGCACTGAAGTAAGAATTAAGAGACCTGGTTTCTTTTTCATATACTGCTGTATTGCATGACCTTGAAAGACTAGATTGGCGTACTTCCCCATTTCTTTGTTCATCTAAATTATAGGGATAACACTCCTGACTGTATTGTAGTGGGAATTTACTGATAAAAATACTGTGTGGACTCTGTCCTTACATGTATTCCAAAACAAGACACTTTACTGGCACAATGTACATATGTCACGTATAATAGTCTTACTGCTTGTACCAACCATGTCCTGGTTTTTATTCACCCCACATAACTGGATGTGAAAGCATCTGAAGCACGTGTGGACACAATTTTGGGGCTCTTTCCTGCCCCTCTAGGGTGGAGGCAGACAGTGAAGAGTAGTGATGAACAATAAGTCTTGAAGACTTATTGTGCTACTACAAATTTGGGGAAGAGAATGAATTTGACTGCTATGGTCTGTGTAAGATGCTTTTTAGACCTCTGAAACAGAATTTTGTCCTGACTCATTACTGTAACATGTAATTGTAGTGTCCTGCAATTGTTGCTGGTGTCCTGTATCACAGTTACTTGGCTGCAAACAGGTCTCTGTTTAGACTTAGGCAATCATTTGTCTGCTGTAGCTGCAAGAGACACATTTCTGGTCACGTAATAGGGAAATTGCTGTGAGATTGCTAGATCTCCCTTTGTCTTCTTCCCTGGGAACACCTTGGCTGTCTCCAGCATCATTTATCAGATTTTCTCCATGACCCTCGTTCACAATTTCAGTGCAAAGCAGATTTTAAAAATATTTCTTAGATGTCTGTCTTTGAAACTGCTATGTTGTGCCTTTTTACTATATGAGAAATTAATTCTTTTCCTTGAGTGGAGCATGTAGAACTTTCCCTCTTACAGCATGTTCTGTTTCACTCTCTCATACATGTTAATTTTCCAGCCTAACAATAGTAAAGCAGAGAAAAATCATTCTTCAGCATCTCCAAATCTCCAGATGTAAGAAGAGCACTCCTGTGAACTTGGTACACTGTATGGATGAATCTGACCTATGCTTTTAAACCATGAGCCATCTGGATTTGCTTTGATTCCTGATGGGCAGATAGTGTTGCTGAAAGGAAGCATGTGTTAAAACAGAGAAAAATAAATGTCACCAATGTGGAACTTTAAACAGAGATATTAAATCTAAGACACTGGAGACTGCAAAGTGCCTCCTTTTCTGGACAATGAAGAATTTCTATAATTTTTCAGAGACAGGTCTTTTCACAATTAAAAAAACTGAAGCACCTTACACAAAGTGTTCCTCTTAAAAATTTCCAATATCAGCCATTTTTCAGCACAACAGTATGACCATCTATCTTTATTACAGCAAAAACTGACAAGGCAAACCTACATTAGTGGCCCTCTGACCTTTTACCATGTCACTAATAAGGAAGTGAATTGATGTCGGTCTTTCTGTGAATTGAATGTTTTTTCCCTACCATTCATTCAGTAAAAGCAGGATTGATTTTTATCCTACAGGAATGTACACATTAGTTAATCAAGTCCCAAACAGCACCCAAACCTCAAAACTTCTGGGATTTGTGATCTTTTAAATGTGAACACAGTGTCTGTAGGACAAGTGCATCTTTAAAAGTAGTCTCCCTGTGTGGTCATTTTAGAGGCTATAAGACCCAAATTGTGCTTCACCACGAGGACGCTGCAGCAAATTGCAAGAGATACTCAGGGTTATTTCACAGTAGTCTTTGATTCAATAGCAAAAAAGAACTTATCCAGTATTGCCTGTGAAAAAAAAAGCTGTATTTGCATCTGGATATACCCAAGAAATTATATTATGCAGACAGTATCCCAAGCATGACAAGAAAAAGGGCTGCAAACTTCAAACCTGTAACCTGCAAGTAGCCGGATATTTGTCCCTCACATCCAGACACTGCAGGTCAATGCTTCTTTGAAATATCTCAGTGTCCCTTAGACAAGGAGTGCCTCATGAGCCATGCATCATAAACAACTAACTGGATGCAAAGAGAAGCTGGTACAACTTTAAAGTGGGAACCTTGTGTTTTTCAGACACTTCTGTTTTATAAATCACACATCTGGAATTACAGAAATAGTTAAAAGGTAGCATTTGGATTGTAAACCAAGGATCTACTGAGCTGCAGTGTCCTGGTTTGGCCTTCTCAGAGTCTGTCTTTGTCCTCATGCCATGTAATCTTTTTATTGATGACTCAGTATGAAAGTGTTACTGATAAAGCTTGTGGGTGTACAGATACCAGAGGAATTTCAAATGAAGCAGGGAATACATCATGTACAAGAAGCTGGTAAAAAAAAAAGGTGAAGGCAAAATCTGTGCAATTTTAAATGGTTTCATGAAGAAACAGGACACGAAGCCAGATGTCATCCTTACAGAAGAGCAAACTTAGTCGTAGAAAATGATAATTCTGAAATCAATTTGCAAACCATAGTGGATAATCTGTTGAATTTGAGCTACAGTAAAATGTTGTAGCCAAGAGGGATAACAGACTGGGGAAATTCTATCATCTGCAAAATTGGCACTAAGATACAGTCCGGTGACAGTATCCACATTTTGACAAGGAACCAGACTAGAACCGTGAGAAATATAAAGGGATTGGAAAAAAAATCCTAAAATGAATGACTCAAAGACCTGAATTGATTAAGCTTATCAATAAAGGGCGAAGACCTGAGCTGAATTCATTCAAAGCTCTATAAGGGAAATAAAGTCAATGACGGAGGGATATCCAACCAGCAGACAAAGATTTGGAAAGATACTACAGCTGAAAGCAGAGACTCCAGTCATTCAGGCAAAAAAACCAGATCCAGATTATTCACACCTTTACTCCAGTTGGGGTAGCTTTTTTCAAAAGATTCAGTCTAGTGCTCAAACAAATTCACCCAGTAAAGTCCCACATCCTTCCTCAAATGGAGATCAGAGCTGATCACGATGCTCCTCTCTGACAATAGATTACAACTGGTACAGGAAAAATTAAGCATCTTATGAAAAATATGCAAAGTTCTGGCCTATTCCACTGGAAGAGCAAACTGCCAATGAGCAGATGGAATATGATTAGTACATTACAGTGGGGTTTATCTTTCCTATCTTAATTGGCAGAAGATAGCCTAAAGTAGTTGGCTCCTCCAGTTTTCTCTATTGTCACTGGAAAAAAAGGTGTTCTCAGAAGACTACTCAACCCCTCTATCTATATCCTTGATTATAGAGTAAGCATAGACAACCAGATGACTACTTTTAAACAGATTAATTCAAGGGGAAAAGTGGTCCCACCATAAAGGCAAAGGAACGATCAGTCACATGCGAATGATTGCTATTTCCTGGTAAATTTAATTTCACAAATCTGCATTGCATGAAATCATTCATAAAACAGCAATTCACAAATCATTCACAAAGGCCTAGTAACTGAATGCATTTAAAAAATATTTTTAACAGACCAAGAATCTGGGGGCTGGACTAAGTGGTCTCCCAAGGTCCCTTCCAACCCTAACAATTCAATGACTCTGTGACCATTTGCCATTAAATGTGCAATTTTAAAATATTTTCTTTACTTTAGCTTAATGTTATCAAACCCTGCTGAAGCACTGTCCACAGGACTTTGATAGAAGACAAAATTTCATTAGAAAAAAAAAGTGTTTCAAGACGCCATTAGATCAGTTCCTTCACAAGAAGAATAGCAATGTTTATTGTTACTGCAACAATCTTTGCTCACGTCCTGTAACTTCACCTACAGAAGTGGTTTTACAATGTTTCAGCCTATGGGTCAAGCCTTTGAGTAAGATAAAGTGGCAAAGTTTTGCTGAAATCACTGCTATTTCATGCAAGATCATGGGATGATGAATACAATTATAAGACAGTTAATAAATAGATTTCTAGTGTATATTCATTTAAAGTGTTTATAAAATCCTATTTTAAACAAAAATGCTTTCTCAAATCAAAAATCCATTAAATATGTATGACACTAATTCAGTATAAATTAGTCAGTAGGGTATTTCCATGTATTTTCATTTTCGGAAGTGCTGAGTCAAGGCCAAAGCCCCAACTCTGAAGAAATTTTGACTCAGACCTGAATACCGAATTACATTTATAGAACATGAACTAAATGGTCATGGGCTGGAAGCCAGACTTGCAGGAGTTTCAGCTGCAAAGTGGAGGCTAATAGGAGTTATCAGCTATAGTACGTGTCATTAATAGTGCAGGAGCTATTTTGAGCCATACAGAAGCTGACACAGAGCCAGATCTGCCCTTGTCCTTACTCATACTGCTGTTCCCAATACCTGCTGCCCCCATGGTGTCCTATAAAAATAGTTTGTAAATCTCTGCTTTAAACTACTTAGGCTGTATTTGTTACAAGCAGACCGAGTGTGGTAACTAAATGTTCTCCTTCATGGACATGTAAGCCTAGTCCAGAAGTGGTCTTTGATCAGGGATACCCTGATCTGCAGTGGAATGCTCCCTGATGCTCAGAGTCCCAAAAGGCCACTAAAACAAATGAGGATTGCTGAAGCTCCCCACAAGACATTTCCATGCTCCACAGGTTTCCATCCGCAGGAGAGGTCATCAAGAAGCTCCATCTGATGATTTTCTTTCTGACTTGCACCAGCAGAGCAGCTCAAATCAGCCATAAGGTAGCATTTGGCACCAGATTCAATCAGTCAGCCCTTTGACAGAGTTCAAATCTGAACCCCAGTTACATTGCCCAGGCTCATTTCTACCTTTAAAATCTTGCTCTAGTTAAATGAGCCCTTTCTACAAACTTAAGAAGGGAAGTGTAATTTAGAAGAGTGGAAAGTATTATTTTAAGGTTGATTAATTGAGTAGGCACCATGCTGAACACCACTTCCAGAGGCAAGGGATGCACTGTGTTACCAAATGATTATTTAATGACTCATAATCCCTGTGCATGAGATGTCATTCCTGAGGAATTAGTTTTAAATGGGGTAGTGGTGTCTACTCAAGATGTAGAGCTAGATGTCAAATCACTGTAATAGCTACATTTTTGCATCAGCCAACATCAAATTTCGTGCAGCTTGTGGCTGGAATCACTAATGCATATACCCACTGCTAGAATGATTCATGACTGCAGAGTAAGAAAAATGATTTACAAAAGCTTTTGGTGCCAAATGGTATACTTCAATATCTTAAACTTTGAACCAAAATATTTATATTCCTGCTTTTGAATATCCAATTCAATTTAGCGTTTGCCAATTGGTTGGCGAGCTGCCCTCCTGTAATTGTTATCTAGCCGCTACCTACATGCAAAACACACGCAGCATCTCACAGCAGAATATTGTTCACAGGTTTAGAAAAAACATGAACAAGTGGAAGAGATCCAGAAACAGCAAATTTTGTATGCCTGATTTGCAGGATTCACCATTTAATCTGCCTTCTTTTCTGTAAAAGTCATGCAAACTTTTATAGAAATAAAAGAAATTTTAAAAAATGAATAGAAGTGTTTCTTCTAAGAGAAGCAGCTATTGAATTCTTTTGTTGGTATTTAATACATAAGAATTGTGGGACATTAATAATGGCTCCATATGGTCTTTATAAAACACAGTGCATTTTCCTGATTTAGAAACACATTTGAGAATAAATTAATGGATGTTCTGGGCTAGATCAAAAGTCCAGGTAGACCCAGCAACATCTTTCTGACAGATTCTGAGTTCTCAACAAATGTATTCAAATGAACTTAACCATGAGTTTAAAGTAAGCACTGCTAAACAGAGAGGGTGCGAGTGACTGAATTAGAGCCTGCTTCTGAGATTATAAATATGCAGTGTATCATTATACTGCCATGGAAAGACAAAACAGTCATGGATTAATATAGAGAAGTTTCAGTGTCTGCCTTGTATAGATTTAGTAATCTTGATCTGAAGCGGCAGTCAATGGACAAAGGGAAGAGCCTCAAAAATACATTTATTGGTCTCCTAATTTTATCCCACAGTTTCTTTAAGTAAAATATTGTACATGCCTCTTTCATGTGGAACATTGCCATGGCATGGGGCTTTCACTGTGTCCTTTTTAATTGGATTTATCATTTGTACTGTAAATGTTAATGGCTGTGTTATTGCATTATCATTCATACAGGCAGGTGGAGAGCTGCCCAAAGCCATAAACAATCCAAACGGGAGCTTCATGAGCACTGGTGAGCTCTGCCTTACTCCTGATGGTGTATGCCGTGGTGGAGAGCTGTAGCTCTCAGGGCTTTCATCCTAGAATTTGGGTCAAACATGGATGTGTGCCACATATGAGCACCTACAAAAGTAGCAGGATCTTTCAAAACACTGAGCTGCCTTAACTCCTGCTGACTTTACCAATGACTGAAGAAATTGGTTGAAACAAAACTATCAAGACATGAGACCAAAAGCACATGCTGCAGTACATTCAGATAACTGGAGGAGATCAGACAGTTCTTTTACAGCTGCTAATTAGAGAGGTCATTTTGAATAAATGTGTGATGTGTTCATCACTCAGCAGTGAATGAACTATGTGCGAGGCAGATTTTAAGCAGTTTGTAACAAACTGCTTTAAAGACATATTCTCAGTTGTTCAGATTAAAGAACTAAATAAAAAGGATGTATTTAGGCAGAATGATGTGCAGTGTCTTCACTCATTCTTTCAGGATATCAAATCCAGGAAGAGCGCATCATGAAGAAACAAACTGGACATCTAAGTATATTCCAGCAAGTGGGAAAAAATAGCTAAAAATTAAAATTAAACCATGATTCAGACACAAATCCAAACAGGAATTCTATAAAAATCTGTCCATCTCCTGGCAGAGGATAGATGTTTGTATGTAGATATGACATACTTATGTGAGAGACTGATGACAGCTGAGAACAATGGTGTGAGCTGAAGTGCTTTAGACGCCCATTTCAGGAGACTTCCAAAAGTGATGGGGACTCCCTTCCTGCTGGGTAGTGACCTACTGGTTGAACCTCTCACCTGGTATACATGAGACAGAGGTCCAGTTGGTCTTTGGTTAAGGGCATTCAAATGCACAGCTCCTGTAGGGTAAATACAGACAGAAACTAACTTTGAAAGCTTCTTTGAAGATGTGCATCCAAGAATGCAAGATTCATCAAACCAGGAGTTCAAGAGCGAGTCTAACTCCTTAGCTGACTGTAAAATGAGCAGCAAGAACCATAGCCCACACCTCCCACCCCCTGGGTGGTCAGACTCTGAAATTAGCAGGCCTAAATTCCACCTTAATTGTTCAGAAATGCTTTTGTTTTCCTAACATCACCCTATGTTCCCATGTATCCAGACAGAAATCAGGATTACAAATGGTGCTGTTTGGGAAAGCAGGGATAAATAAAAACTAAAGAAAAGCAGAAGGACTCCATTAAGCAGTATTTAACCTGCTTTTAGTGGTTTTGCCATAAAAATTTGTTAAAAGAAAATAGCAATCCTCAGTATATTGAAACCATTTCTTAGTGAATCAACTCTGCTGTATGAGTTACATCCTGAATTCTTCAGTGCAGTTCAATGTGTGACACTGACATGAAGGAGGATCACCTTTATCTTGATAAAAGGTAGTCAGTTGGAGTCTGCATCCTGGCCATTCATGTCGGGTACAGCTCTCTATCTCACCGAATTAGAAAGAGAGACAACCTACCACTCACCATTAGGGAAAGAATCCAGTTAGCATCATTATCCCAAAATCCACTTTGTGTTTTGTTTCCTAACCTCTCACAAAAAGGATTCTCAGAATAAAAGCTTAGCTGACCAACAAGCAGGTTTCACAGCTGACATCTGAATATTAACTAAATGCCTTAAAAGCAAAGTATCACAAATGTAGCCCTTCCTTTAACTCTTTAGATATGTATTGTGAAAGATGGGCCTCATAATAACAAGCTGCTCTTTACTGGTAAACTTGCATGTTTTAGGATGTTGATATAAACATTAATTTAACTGGAAGGAGCTAAAGGGAAAAAATTAGACTGTAATAATAATAATAATAATAATAATAATAATAATAATAATAATAATAATAAATAACAACAGCAAAAAGTGTAATTTACAACTGAATTGTGCAGAGTGTTTTCGATCCATAAATCACAAAGGCATTAGATATTATTAAAGCCATTTTCGAGATGAAACAGAGAAGAGAGATTACTTGCCTAAGGTGGCCAAACAAGTTACAGCATTCAGTCACTTTTGCTGACATCTTACACCAGCATCTGTGATCTGTGCCTTGCATAGCAGCATGTGAGTCACTAAATTATCTCTATTCAGTCTCTGAACATTCTGTGGGCATGAAATCCTGGAAAGAAGCAACAGGTACCCAAGGAAAGGGTGTCTGTGTGAGAGAAAATTGAGACAGAAAATAAACAGGGATATTTTTTATTGAGCAGCAGGCACTACGACATGAAGGAAGAAAAGAACAGCTGAGAACCCAAACATAAATTTTCCAGGATGAAAAAAGGGGAAAAAGGAGAAAAAAAGCTAGAAAAGAGTACAAGCCCCCACAGATTTCAGAAGAAATGGAAAAATGAAGAGGAACAGTGGGAACAATGACAGAACTAACTTTGTTAGAAAAATCAGGACCATTAACACCAACAGGAGTAGAGCCATTCACAGGCACAAAGACAAAAGGAACCTGATGGAAAATCTTTGTCAGCCACAGCTTTGGAAGTCACCTGGGAGCCATCCCAGAGCTGCTCTAACATAATGACAATCCCTGTCCTCCTCCACAGCACAGCCCCTCAGGGTTCAGCTCTGACGTTTGCTGATGGGGGTAGTCACTAGGGAGCAAAGGAACACAGTGGAATTCCCAGTCCAAAGATGGCTGGGAAGACTGCTCAGAAGGTAGGTGGTGCTGGAAACAGATTCCTTCATGGGGAAATGAAATTTTTCAGCTTGTATTTCACTTGCCAGTTAAAGGGCTGAGAAAGTAAGTGGCATGTGGCACACAGGCCAGGGAATGCACCTCTTAAACTGACAAAGGATTCAAAAACTACAGACAAGGTTAAAATCTCTTCCAAGCAAGAGGAAGCAGTAATTTCCAAGGAGGATGCTTGCGGATGAGTAGACTGAAATTGATTTCCCTTGGCTGACTTGTCTTTTGAGTGATAAACTGATACAAAGTTTCACCTGTGAATGTCTGGCAGAGGTCAGTAGCAGCAGCAACACACACTACTCTGATTAAGATGGCAGTACATTGTTCAAATTTCAGTAACTCCAAAATGGTTGAAGTTTAAAACTATCCCATAGTCATGGATTTCCAACAGAAAATTTTTCCAGGCTTCTTCAGAGTAGTAAATAAACCAACCTGAGCTATAGATAACAGTAAAATACTATTTGGTGAATACCAAGTATGACATTTTTGTGATGTGACAGTGCTATTTGTGTGGCTCTAAGAGCACAGAAGAGAATAAAGTTACTGACAGAATTTTTCACAGTGGTTTTGTCAAATGCCTTTATAAAAAATTTCTAGGCACATACATGCACTTCAAACAGTGTGACACTTCTAATACTCCCTTTTTGTTTCTATGTACTTTTCCTCCTTACATTTTTTTCTTAAATAACATGAAAATTCAATGTCAAAATTCTCTGAAGTTCAAGAGCGAGATTGTTCTAAATATTCAAAAGTTAGAGCATTTGACTCATACCCATAAGCATATGGGCACATGAGTCCAAAAAACTCAAAAACCTCTGAGAAGGTTTCATTTTACATCTAATGAGTCACAGCGAGTTTAAGATTTTAATCTACATGAATGTGATTCTGAAGCTGAGATTTACTGAAAAAGCAGAATTCCACTGCTCCCATAGAAGTCAATGGAAGTTTTATTAGTAAAAAATAATAATATATACAGACATGTTAAAACATGACATAAAAATTATGGTTGGAAGTACCTACCAGATACTTTCATGAAACTGTCAATCACAAAGGAATGATAATCTAAGTACTTCTTGGAAAAGACAAAATGAAAGGTCATAAATAATTCATCCATAGCATCCCACATACTATTTTGAGTACTTGAGACAGCATTTCACCATAAATGTATACCAGGGCATGAACTAAATGCTTTGCAAGCCTAATATAAAAAAAATTAAATAGAACTGTCCTTATTGCAATTTGGGCCATTCTATTTATAATGATCCCTGTCTGTGAAGAAGCTCAAAATGTCAGTCTTGTCTGATTTTGGATCAGTCTGGAAAAATCTTTTCTTCGTGGTAATCACCTTCTTTCAAAGTTGGATCTGTTCCAGAAAGTTCTCAATAGACAAACCAGGGAGCCTGTTTTTATCCCATAAGTGAGGATCCAGACACCACCCCCAGGCATTACCAGCATTCTAAAGGCAACTTCTGCTGCTTCATTTAGTCCTGTTCATTAAGTAGATTACTTAGGACAGAGGTCCCTATTTAATGTATTTCTCATATATTCATTGGCCTCTTCTTGTTTCTGGGACTGGATACAAGAACCACATCATTCTTAAAGACAAAAGCTACTTACTGATGTGTACTGTCCTTGGTGTCAGGTAAGAAATCTTAGAATTACACAAGAAAGTTAAGCAAAGGATATTTTTTCTTGTTTTCAGTGTTCTAGGGAGGTCTGATCCACCCTCTGATTTTAATTTGGCTCAAAATATGTTTTGAAATTTCCTGAAGTCACTTATGGCAGAGGCAGTAGACAAGCAGAAGCACCAAGTCTTATTTCAACAGATGGATTGGTATAGAAGTGATCTCTGTAGTCATGTGATGTTGACTGTCAAATCAATAGATAAGAACATTGCCTGCACTGTGAATTCCTCACATTAAAAGGAGGTACTTGAGCAGGATTTGTCTATAATTTGCTTAACTAAGAAGGGATTTCTCCAGATTGGTTGATACTCATCAACTACCTTGCCATGGGCAGTAACTGTTTCCTTAGGGTTTCCCAGATCACATGGGAGATCTGAGTAATTGACACACAAATCTGCTGTGGGCTGCTTACATTCTGTGTGTACTTAATCTGAGGATTCATTGCTATCTGTCATTATTTTTCAACCATTAGCTTATTTAGTGCCACCATTTTTCAAGGAAACAATAGCATAATAAAATATTACTTCACACATTGAGGATAATTGTCCTCTATCTATTACCTCATTCTTCAACTTGTTCCAGTGTTGTTTCTTCAGGTTGTTTTGCTGTAATGCTCACTAGTATCAATCAAACAGCAGTCAATTGCAAAACTTCTCACAGCCCCTGAAATGATTTAGAACCACTCCGTTGCTCACAATAGCATCCTTTACATGTGTTGCTCTGTCATCCTGTTCTTGTCATCCTCACCACTCACAGTTTATGCTAATTAGAATGCAAGTCTGTTATTTCTTTATGTGCCTGTACCTCACCCAGCATCACAAGATATCAAACTCTTGTGCTTTGCAACACAAGTGGATTGTTGACAAGGCAAGCCTGCCCTATATATATTTATAAACACCGGTCACTTCGTGTCAATGCACTCTAATCCATCCCAAGGGATCTACTAACAAGAACCTCAGTTACCTTTGCCTTCAGGGGTGGGTTGTAGCATTAAATTGGAGGATTACTCTGAAAAGTGCTGAGCATGTTTTTCTACAGGGATAACAGCCAGAGCTCTGATTTTCCTCCGAAGTCCTACAAAGGAGGACTGATTTCTAGTCAAAGATGGAATCTCTGGCTGAAGAACATGGCAATCATGGCTATGTCTGATCTCGACTGCCCCCAGTGCTGTAATTTTTCTCTTTTCAGTATGACCTGGACACATCAGACCTGTTTAAAGGTTTTGTGGTGTAACCTAGAGCTGTTGCAAGATTTTATCCATAAGAAAGTCAAGATGATTCTTGGAGAAGGTAAATGGGGAGAAAAAAATTAACCCTTGCTGAGTTTATGACCAGTTTGTTATTGAACCCCGTGAGAATTGTTGTTTCTCCCGTGCACTGCCCAGAGTAAATCAAACTATCTTCCCCTAAACCTATCAAATAGGCTGGGGCATTACAGGATCCCTTGGATATGAAGGAGTGATTGGTATGTTCCAAAGCTGTTGTTGAATTTTCTGGCGTGACCTGGATCTGTTGCATGATTTTCTCTGGGACAAGTCAAGTCAGCCCTCAGAGAGGGTACCGGGGAGAAAGACACTGACCCCCAGAGGGTGACTGAAGGGTAGTGCTGAGGGGGAGTCAATGGGGGCTCTCCCCTCATGATGAAATCGTAATAACTTTTCTCCTCCCAGTACAGCCTTCCCTCATAACAATTGGCATGACCCAGAGGTGAATGAAATTACAATTCTGACAAGAGAATGTAAACTGAAATCTGGCAAAGAAAAGGCAGTTTGTCCCATTTTGGGTGCTGCCCTTAAAGGACTGGCCACTGGCTACTCAGAAATCTGAGACTGAATATACATATAAACACTGATCATTCACTCTTATCTGCCCCAGAGGATCTATTAACAGGAACCTGAGGCACCCTCATCTACAGGGCCAGGTTGTAACACCTTATTTGTGGTAAATTTGCAAGGAGAAAGGCTGATGCATACATTATACATCTTGACAAAACTCAAGGTCACAGCCCTGTAAAGAACAAGCACACACAAATTATTTGTTTCATGAAAGTATGCAATATAAATATGGTAGAACTTCTTTCTGTGTTTCTGTGTGTGTGTGTGTGTGTGTGTGTGTGTGTGTAACTTTTAGCTATCTCCCTAATGCAACAGTAAGTGAATGTATATGCCTATGATAGTAAATGAATGCATGTTTTGCCACTGAAGACATTCTCTATATGTGCCTTGCCCTCTCCCCTAAGTCTGATTCAGAAAGCCTTCATATCCTTTTTCAGCTGAAATGGTCATCTCAGGATAGTGTATAGATGGACTTGAACAAGTGTAAAATGGCATGAACTGGTTTCTTGAACAGACAAATTGGATGGCACCTACACTGTAGTTCTAGAAGGAACACAAACTTAAACTACTTTTCCCCCTCAAATGTCTCTGAAAAAGAATACTTTGATGTTTAGCAAGAAAGCTACATTGACTGGAAATACACAAGATATTTGCACCAGCCTCTAAAGAAAGACAAAATGCTTTTCCTTTGCTTGTTTAATAAAAAAAATATAAAAAAAACACCTCAAGTAAAACTAAAGTTTCCAAATAACTCTACATTAATTCAAATCACTGGAAATCAGTTCCAAGCGAAAAATGTGGGAGAAACAGCATCTAAATCCCAGATCATATTGCAGGCTTAGACACAGAAGTAGAACAACTCATCTTTTTTTTTCCACAAAGTGTGATCTTCAACTGTTTTAGGAACTAAGGACTATGACTAAGCCCATGAAGCTCACAGCCAACCCATTCACCACTATTTTGCTTGTAAATAATTTTTCATCAAACAAAATGAAATCTTTCTACACATAATCAATTTACTTCATTAGTGTTGCTTGTCTAATAATTTATAGTAAAGTAAGTAACAAGGCACTGAGGAATGTGTAAGTAATAAATTAAAGATGCAAACCATTGTTGATCATGTGACTGTTAAATGAAGGTAGTCTCACCACTGGAACATATAAAAAGTACAACCAGTTAAAGGATGTTCTAGTTTTATCTCTTACCCATGGAATGTATATAAATCCTTTGACTATTTTCTTTCTATCATTCTAATAATTTTCCTGTACATCTGACATTATACTATTTGTTTATACTATTGAGAAATATCCCATTGTAGATTATCTATTTGAACAAGCTTCCATTGTAACTACAAATTCCCCATGTTGGAATTTTAGTTGACACCCATTAAAGGAGACAAAGTAAAAGTGCTTCCTTCATGGATATTTCAATTCAGCCATTCATGACTAAATCCTTACATTTGATTACATTTTAAAAGGAAATATGTATGTATTTTAATCCTGTTTTCTCCACCTTGGTTATATTTCCTTTTTTGATTGTTTGGGATAAGTGAAATCTTGCATAGCCTCAATTAACCAGGAATTTTGCTAATGGTACAGTGGATCCAACCCAGTATCTTTTCATTAATGTGGATAGCATCAAAAGTGTTGTAAGCAAAATGAACACACTTAATTTTATACTGGATTGCATTAAAACATTTTTTCTTTATTTTCTATTTTAGCATTTAATGGATATGAATGCCTAGTTGTTGCTGTTGTTGTTATAGCTAAAAATGATCTGCATTTGCTGTGTTAGTAATAGCACTTATGTTTTAGACCCTGTTGACAAAAAACAGAACAAAGTGAGTTTTTAAGGGCAGAAAATTAAAAACCAATTCTCTTTCAAGACAGAAAGAGAGATAAAGAGAAAAGGACAGGGAAATGGGAAGAAGGCCTCATTCACATAAACTGTCATATGAACAGAACAGAATAAAACTGTGGAGGCAATTTCTGTTAAAATGAAAGCTGAGTAGAATGTAACTATCTTAAGAAATTAAGATATACCATGGTTTCTTTTGTACAGACACAGGAAAGCATCTGGCTTCTTCCTGGAACTGCAGACAGCCTTCAGAAACTCCTTCAGACATACAGGCTTTGCATATGCTGTGTAATGCCTCCCAAAGTACCTTAGTGGCTAACCCCTTTTATTTCCTCTGCTGTCCCCTGCCCCAGAAGTCACCCAGGTATGTCCAAGAGCAGTAGAAGCTTCAGAATCATTATAGATTCTTTTTTGGCCCTCTAGCAACCCTTCTACTCTGCACCTGAGCTTCCTGCTCTTTGCCCTGCTAAGTAACACAGCTTATCTCTTGAAAAACCTCATGCAGGAATACAGCTCTTTCATTAATAGAATCATAGACTGTTAAGGTTGGAAGGGAACCTTAAGGGTTATCTCATCCCAACCCCCATGATGGGCAGGGACACCTCCCACTAGATCAGGTTTCTCGAGGCCTTATACAACATGGCCTGGAAACACTGCCAGGTTTGGGATATCCACAACATCCCTGGGCAGCTTGTTCCAGTATCTCATCATCTTCATGGTAAAGAATTTCTTCCTAATACCTAACCTAAATTTCCCCTCTTCCAGTTTGTGCCCTTTACTCCCTGTCCCGTCACTACAGTTCTTCATGAAAGGTCCCCCTTCAGCTTCCCTATAGACCCCCTTCAGATACTGGAAGGTTGCTATGGGGTCTCCAGATAACCCTCCCTTCTCTAGGCTGAACAACCCTAAATTTCTCAGCTAGTCTTCATAGGAAAGGTGCTCCACTCCCTTTATCAACTTTGTGGCCCTCCTCTGGACTGGCTCCTGCAGTTCTGTGTCCTTCTTATTGTGGGGGAACCTGAACTGTACACAATGCTCCAGGTGGGGTCTCACAAGAGCAGAGAGAGAGGAAAAATCGCCTTCTTCACCCTCCTGCCCACATTCCTTTTGATGTAGTCCAGGATTTGTTTGCTTTTTGGGCTGAGAGCGCACACTGCCAGCTCATGTTGAGTTTTTCATCAACCATCATCCCTGAGTCTTTCTCTGTACTGTAGTTCTGTAGGGCTGCTCTCAATCACTTCTTCACTCAGCCCTTAGGTGTACCTGGAATTGCTGGAACCCAGGTGTAGGACCTTGCAATTCACTTCATTGAATTCATCATGAGGTTTGCATGGGCCCACCTCTCAAGCCTGCCCAGGTCCCTCTGGATGGTATCCCTTCCCTCCAGTGTCAGCTGCACCACACAGCTTGGTGTTGTCAACCAACTTGCTGAGGGTGCATTCAACCCCACTGTCCATGTCACCAACAAAAACAGTATCAGCCCCAGTGAGACCTCTAAGGGACAGCACTCATCACTGGCTCTATCACACATCCACTGAAGCTCATCTTGTTATCAGGATGAAATCATGCACCATCCTCCCACAGATCCATGAAAGCCCCATTCCAGAATCATAATTTAGTAAATGTCAATCTCAACACCCATATTTGGGCAAAGAACAACAGAAGGCCAACAGAAGAACCCTGAGAGCCAAGGCAAGGACAGAAAAACTAAAGAATATTTGCAGCAGGAGCAAACACCTCAGGTACTTCTCTTGACAGACATTTGATGTGAAAAGTTATTGATGCAGAACACTGCTTTGACTCCCTAGAGTCCCTAAAGATTAAGAGGCTAAAAGCCTCATGCAAACGAGAAATGTCTTTGTCAAGGAAGCAGACATCCTTCCTTAGCTAGGTAAAAACTGAGCCGATTTGGTGATCAAAGGGAAGCAGTTCAATACTTGCTGACATACTTTTAAAAGATGCAGTTTACATAATACACAGTTATACCTGAGACACCGTGCAAGTGTAACCCCTGGGTGCACTGAAAAAGCAAAAAGATCCAATACCTTCTCTTCATTTGTGTTTGTCTTAATATACTTAGAAAGCATTCAAAATTTTCTCCTGCAGCTGAAAACATTCTGTAAAAGATCATGTCTTTTATCTATTTTTAAGATCCTTTCTAGCCAGCCAAAATTCTCAGAAAGGAAGTATCCTTAAACTTCATATTGGCAACAAGCTCTGACTCAGTCTCTTAACACATCTACAATATGGGTAAGAAAGCATTACTAGCTTTTTGGTGCTGCTGATTCCTGTTCTATATTTTATCTTAAAAGCACACACAAGTATGAACTTATTCTGAAAGTTCTGCTAGCAAACATTTCCTTTACAACACAACTGTCCCAGGTAGATCTTTCCTTTCTGATTTCTGAATAGCTCTTCTTTGATCACAACCTTGGCCTTATTCAATACAGGGGCATGGCTTGTTAGTTGGTTTGGTTGGTTGATTTTCATTATTTTCTACTCCAGAATTGTGGTGGCAAAAAATGTTTTGCCATTTGAGACCTATTTCCTTTGACTCTCACCTAACCCGGCCCCTGAATGGCCAAGCTACTGAAGTCCCACCTGGGAGGAAGCCCAGAATGGGCCAAGCATTTAAGAAGCCTGACCACAAGGCAAACACGTTGTCCTTTAACTCTACCTTCATCTTGGAGTTTTACATCACTGGAACCCAGGAGTTGTTAGCTATATGTCTGATTTTCTATATCTTTCCCATCCTTCTGTTTTTCTTCCTTTCTTCTTCTAATTCTCTTTTCACTGAACATAATATCAAATGGGTTTAAAGGTTTTCTATAATTAGTGGGCTAAGTCTATGCTAAGTGTTGTTATGTTTAACTGAATCATTTGCCAAAGTTCCTTGATTTTCCATAGTTTGCCAGTAAACTTTTGTGTGAATTTTACCTCTTGAGGACATCTGGTTGGTATTCCACATTTATGTCTACCTAGAGCAACAGAACCTTGGTTTAGCCCTTTAAGTGACTGGGGTGTGACAGCTGCCCAGCAGAAAGGGGCTTGGGCATACTGGTCAACAGACAGAGGAACATGAGGCAGGTGGTCAAGAAGGCCAATGCTAACCTGGCCTGTATCAAGAACAGTGTGGCCAGCAGGACCAGGGCAGTTCTGTCGCTTTGTACTCAGTGCTGGTGAGGCCACACCTTGAATCTTGTGCCCATTTCTTGACCCCTCACTTCAGAAAGGCCATTGAGGTGCTGGAGAGTGTCCAGAGAAGGGCAACGGAGCTCATGAAGGGTCTGAAGCACAAGTCTCGAGAGTGGCTGAGGGAGCTGGGGTTGTTTAGTATGGAGAAAAGAAATTTCAGAGGAACCTTATTGCTCTCTACAATCACCTGAAAGGAGGTTGTAGCCAGGTGGGGGCTGGTCTGGTCCACATCTCATTAAGGAAATGGCCTTAAGTTGCACATGGGGAGGTTTAAATTAGATATTGGGAAATAATTTTCAAGGGAGGTGGTGCACTCAGCATCTCTGGAAGTGTTCAAGAGGCATCTGGATGCAGCACTTGGGGATACAGTTTAGGGGACATTATGGTGGTGCTGGGTTGATGGTAGTACTAGGTGATCTTGAAGGTCTCTTCCAAAGTTGATCATTCTATGATCCCTGTGTGTTGCTGCAGGATAATATTCTCATAAAGTTCAGTTATGGGATCTTTTTTGTGCACTCTTAAACTAATGGAACTGCAACACAAAACAAATTAGTCTTGCCAGGTTTCATGCTGAAATTAAAAAGAAAATATTGAGAGGTCAAGATTAAACTTTGCAGCTATTCATAAGCAGAGCTTCCAGAGAAGTTAGACAAATGTGGTCTTACCATCTTTATATTGGAATACTTTTTAAGGATACAACAAATGACATCTAAAGAATTCCACTTTGCCAATATTTAACCCCTACCTGCAAAGGAAAAACAAACTGCCTGAGTGAAACAGGGATGGAAACTCTAACCAGCCCCCCAGTGAGTAGCTGTGAGTCTGCAGCTCAAGGATCCTCAAGGGTTTAGGAATTTTATCTAAAAGACTAGTGAGGAGTTATTTAAAGTTAGTTCCCATTTGTAATGAAACAACCCACAAATGTTCCTGTTCCCAGGAATTTATAATTGCCTGTTATTGTCTGGAAATTGCTCAGATAATATGATGAATGGTGGTAACATGAAACCATGAGCAAATTTAGCAGAGCCAAAACACCAAGCTGCAAATAGAAACATAAATCCCATAATTACAGAAGGAGTTTGTTTTTTGAGAATGTACCTTACCCACAGGTACATTTGATAACTATTTTAGAAGTAAGTTGATCAGTCTGCATTTGTCATCAGCTTTTGGAGAAATGAGTTGTCTTTTATCTATTGTTTCAAAAGTAATCCACAACCCAGCAAACAACCCATATGCATATGGCCACTGTTTGGATCACTAATCTAGCTGTGAACTATTACAAATACTCTCTCCATGGATAATGAAGAATAAATTTAGTCTTTGGATTCCTCAGATGAATATGAAAAACAGTGTAGCTGTACTAATATTTACATCCACCTGGGTATGTGTTAAGGACATAAAATCTGCACCGCTACCACAGCACTGAAAACATCTGCTATTATGGTAATTCAAATAATAAATTAAAATATGCTTTATTGTTAAATATGTATTAAATTTGCATCTTCTAATAATAACTTTTAAAACACAAAAAGATGTTTTAGAAAGCAATGCAAATTCTAAGATGTTGCAGTAAAATATTAGGTGCCATTTCCTTGGTACCCTAAATCTTCATGCCTCAATGAAGATGCCTCATGCTCATGTCACAAAAGTGCACAGGATTCTTACCTCACCAAGGTTTAGATAACAGCCAAGAATCTGTCTTCTCCACCTTTAAAATAAGAGTGGAGTCAGTTCTGTTTTAACTGCCTGTGATGATGATTAAGGAGGAGAAATACTGGCCTCAGATAAGCAGCCAATCTGACAACACCTTCAGACATCTCTGAAATCCAGACATTGAAACTGCCTTTTATTCCAACTCCAATGGCACCTCCATGCAATGCTCCCACTTAAACTGAGGTTCCTACAAGAGAAGGCCCTACAGTCTCATTGCATTGCATTAATGAAGTCCATGAGTGTAGGGAAAATAAAAAAACTACTGCTTGCTTGTTCCTAACCTCACTTTACCTTCAGCTGGTGAAAACTCACCCTGTTCAAACTCACTTACACAGTACTCACTGAGGAGACACAGCACTGGGACAGTGCCACACGTCTCCACACATTTTTATATACATCTGGAGGAGAGAAATCCATCCTGCACAGAGATTTTGAGAAAGTCCACACACAACAGAATGTCCCCAAGGTTTAGCATCTCAGACTTACTGCAATTGGAATCGCTGCCTAACACAGAGAACTAGGTATTAAAAAAAGCCGGATGATTACTCTGATTTAGATTCTACTTGACACTTAACCACAACTCCCTGTACATAACATCATATAAGCAAATTCTTCTCTCAGCAAAGTCCAGCAGGGGAGTATGTAATTAGATCTCAGCTGAAATTAAGATAAGTAAGCCAGTCTGATACTGTTGATACACCATGGCCTCATGATTTAACTAATTCCATTTACAAAATGAAAAAAAAAACCACAAAACCAAAACCAACAAACAAACAAAACCCAACACCAACAAAAAAGTCCCACCATGTTATTATGCAGTAAAATACACTTGAAAATAAATCCATTAAAACATCATCTTGTACTACACACATGAGCATAATATTTTCTAGCTTATCTTTGACATAGATTTCATTTTCTGCACACAGGTGGTTTTATGTTTTAAATTATATCTCCCACTGGTGGAATTCTACATAATCCTGGAAGGAGATATTTTCCAACAGTAGATATCAAGATATTACCTTCATATTTTTAGAATCCTCAACATCTCCATTCAGCATCCCCTGTGCCATGTACCCAGGACCAAGCATACTCTGTTTTTGGTCATTTCTGCTGTAAGACAGCAGCCACCTTTATATCCTTTACAGCTGGCAGAGTCTGTGTGCCATCAGATACCCTATAGCATGGTATTTGGCCTTAATGGTGACTGGGCCAGGCTTACAGGTCTCTCATGTAACAAGCAGACCGCACACTGCTGTCAGGAGATGCAGGGTCAGTCCTGCCTCACCCCAGCATCACAGACCATTACATCATCCTGTTCATTTTGGCTTAGCTTGCTATCCTCAGAAGGCTGCATGGGTTTGTATGTAGGAGAAAAGGAGAGAATGTACAGAAAATCTTGACGAATTTCCCTGCTATTTCTGGAAGGTAGCACTGCGAAACTGTGATCATTCCCACGCAGAAATAGGTCCTGGTTCCCTACTGGCAGCTTGAACATGTTTCAGCTGAAACCCCATGAAGAGTGGTTGCTATGAAGAACCACTAAATAATACCTAGCTTGTAATTTATAATTATATTTATCAGAAATATAACAATAAGGTTATTTCATAACACAGTATCTAAAAAGATGGCTTATGCAATTTCAGCATGCTGGGTCCAGGCTCCCTGTCAAAGTTTTATTCAGATGTTACACTGTCTTGACTAATCATTGCTAATCCTATCATCAGCTACCATTGTGTCAAGATATGTCAGCCTTAAAAATGAAGAGATACGTTAAGGAAATGATGCCTTGCAAGGAGTAACGCTGAGTTTGGATCTAGTAGGAAGATAATGACTTATTCTTTGTTGAAGAACCATCTTACGCAACTGGTTCCAGTTCCCAAACACATTCTTAGTTTCTTACAGCTGATCTCACAGGAATTTCTTTCCTTTTTAAGGTGTTTCACCTGAGATGCTTCACCAAAATTGGGCTTCAAGATAAAAAAACACCCAACAAACATGAGGTCTGGGAACTGATTGTAAACGAAACACAAGATTGCATGTGAAACTGAACTCTTCTGGACTTACAATATTTTGTATCAGAAAAACTTTAGCTCAACTTGGCCTACAACTGACTTGTAGTGCAAGGACTGGCATGCTAGAGAGATTGCTTGTTATTGGTGTGGATTGTCATGGTACTCACAGATTCACCTATATCAGTTCTGAAAAGAGGGATGCTTTCAAATAATTGGTACAAGCTGATTGTTATTTGTAAAAACAGTTCTCCCAGGAAACTGTGCAGTTTGTTTCCATTCTGCTTTGGACAATTATTGCTGAAAACTATTAATTTGAAAGTATAGCCAATTAAAAACAAAAGAATCCAGAGGGTGAAATTATGGGGCCAACCCTTCCAACCTTGCCAGAACCTGCATTACGATCACACTAAAGAGAAAGGACTTTTCTTTTCTATAAAAAAAATCTATCACATGAAGATGAAGAACTAGAAGAGTGATGTTGATTTTGCTTGAAGATCTTGAATCTACAGATACTGAGAATGATCAAACACCTATGTCAACTATACTGTCATGTTCCCATAACCACAGAGAACTAGGGACACCTGGGTTAACGATTAGTCTCATAATATTTTTTCTGCTTTTTAATGAAACACTCCAAACCATCTTTTACTACATTTCCACGTTTCATTTATCAAAACAGCTAAAAATTAGTCCAATTCTTCTATAAGCCCTACACCCCATTGAAGAAAAAAATGGTATGTGGTATTTTGTCTTTCCTACATTGCCTTTTTATCCATCAAGTGTTTTACCCATTAGGTGATAATTCCACAGTACTAAAGAAAAGCATTGTCCAAGAAATCCCCTAAACTTCTGAGTATCTCTGTGCAAAGAGAAGCAGATGGTTATGTCCTAGCTGCCAGCTCTCCAGGGTTGCAACAGGTGAATCACCTTCAATCCCAGAGTTGCTTAGGCACATTAATAGGTGATCATCTGTGCTACTGAATCTTGTCTCTTGTGTTAGTCAGCACAGTGGTCTGACATCTCCAAACTGCATGATTCCACCAGGGATCCCAGCAGAAAATAACCTCTCATCAGATGCTTCATAATTCACAGGGTAATGTATGAATATCAAAAGAAATGTGGAAAAGGTTTAGATGGTTTGTTCTTTGGAATTGTTTTCTTATTCAAAACCTAAGGATGATGACAAAAATGCAAAAGACCAACCTTTCCATTTCAATCTCCTGTCTTTAATTTCAGAGAGATACTTAGGCCCAGTCCTAGTTTTCACTGAACTAGTTCACATAAAGTTGGGACTGAGTAAACACATAAATTTCATTATGTAGGTATAGAGTATTTTAATCTAGAGGCGGATGATAGCATAAGGAATGGATCTCAGGTAGTTAGAAAACATCAGAGTGGTTATTTAGAAACACTTATATTGAAAAGAGGGACCAAGAGAAGGAAGACATTTATACCATATAATGTATGAAAAAATGAAAAAAACCCAGCTGTTTTTTTCCCTAATAGTAAGCCATCATTACTTAAATTCCCTTAATATGGCTTTTCTGACAGATTTAAGATGTTCTCTGACTTGAATTTTAATATTTCACACAACTGTCTAGTGACATTCAGAGCTGCAACAAGAAAAACTTAGCAATATTTTCTATAATATGCTTTTCTATATATTCTCTCGGCTGCTTTATGTCTGAAAATTAATCACCAGCTTTAATTGTTGTCAAGCCCAGAACACACTACAAGATTGATGGAAGCCACGGTCTAAAATTCAGTTAGATATCCTATAATTTTTTAGAAGACAATTTGCTTACAGTAACTTGCTTGGACTCACGGAGTATTTTGGTAAAGATCTTAAATGCCACAGACTTTTTCTGCATGCATCACAAATCTGATTATCTCCTTCTCTACCCTTTCTACAGACATAGTCTCTCTTGCCAGTCCCAAGCATATGGAAATCATGAGTCAGCCCTAAGCCATTGAATTATAAGTTTGGAAGAAGAAAGAAACTACAGCATTTTAAAAGAGTAAGCAGAGATTCTTATCTTGTTTCTGAGATCTCTTTTATAATTTCTTATCTGGTTAACAACTAGATAAAACAAATGTTTTCCTTATTGTCTTGTGTCAGAATGATTTGGGGAAAAAAATAAAGAAGTCATATAATGCAGTCAAAGCTGTGAAGAAGTAAGGATACTGAGACCTGCAAGACCCATAGGCTCACACCAACAGCTGTCAGACAGAAGTACAAAGGGAAAAATTTATACTGCATCCCTGTCATTATGTTGTTGAGCCTAAACATTATCAAAAGGAACCTCCTTAATCACCCTGAAATGGGCTGCAGCACAGCTAAACGCAGACAGGAATAAATAACAATAATAACAGCAACAACAAAGCTAACCAGGCTGTAAAGCCCCGTAATTGGATTCATCAATCTGAATCTGTTAGAAGGTTAGCACTCGGGCTAATGCAGCTTGACCTGGAGTGATTGTTGATGCTGCACCAGCTATATGACTCCTGAGGGTGAGCAGTGAGGGGGAAAATAAATAAATAAATCAACGAGGCTCTCGGGAGCACTTTAGGAATCACCCTTTCTGCCTGCCATAGCTATCATTCAGCCTGCAGCATCTCAGCACTAGAGACAGCAATCTAATCTTTACACTGCAGCAAGCGGGAAAACAGCACCCCGGCTGCTGGAAAAGGGAAAATACTTCACAGACAGCAGTGAGCTGATAATTGGTGATGTCAAACAAGCTTATTAAATGGAAAGATTTCATCCACTCCACCCTCCCAGCAGCCGCACCCCGTGCAGCAGCATGATAGCAGTCCCCAGCAGTGATCTGAGACACTGCAGTTTACAGTGCCAGCCCAAGGCTCCAACCTGAGGAGCACCAGCAAGATTCCCCCTGCCAGCAGCCTCTGCTGCCGTCTTGGTCCCCGAGACATCACCAGCAGTAATAAAGTTTGCCTTTAAAAGGGCTGACATTGTGTGAACCCTTGCTCTGCAAAGCACTTTCTACAGAGCAATTATATCCTGTTCTATTTGCCTTTATGTTGTTCTTACCTGAATTAATTTTGGGGGATATAATAAACCTCATTTCTGTTAAATGAACCATCAGGACATAACATTTCTGCAAGTTATACTGCTCATTAATAGCACCACCTGACACAAATTACTACATCAATCTATACAAATAACAACAAAAATAATAATAATAATAGCATTTTGATGGCTTTATTAACGTACAGTTATCTAGCAGCTTGTACAATATTCATGCTGACTTCTTGGCACTCTGTGACTCAACAGTGCAAGGTCTCCTTTTGGTTGGCCAACAGCCTGTGAGTTTGGGTGATCATTGAAACATGACACTGAAACATCATCTCCGTGAAATTACAAGGAGGTGAAAATTAGTCCAGCTCTCAACATTTCTCAGCTTTAGACCTGTTTCTTCATGTTATGGCTCAAGTATCTTTCAAAGGCCTAGGCTTGAACCACCCCTGAGAGCATCTGTGTACAGGTCTCTGAGCACCTCTGGATGGTTTTGCTCACTTTCTTACAGCCATAATACTGGAAAACAAACCCCAGTTTCTGTCCAACTGAGGACATAGTGGTCTGAACAATGTATGTGCCAAGCCTCCAGAAAATTCCTTAAATTTCCAATAAAACTTTTGTGATATGTAGGTTATTGTGAAGGGTGTAGAGAGAAGTTTACTTTGTAAACATTTTGGTACAATCCCAGTAATGCCCCTAGCTTGTGAAGACAGTTTTCAACTTAGTACAAGATCAGAAAAAGGTAAAATCCAATTTTCCTCCTCATCCCTCAAAAGACTATTGAAATCTATTTAATATTTCTTTTAAATCTGATCAGAATATGTTTTATAGGTCAGAATAAACTTTCCAAGCCTTGTAAATAATTAATTTAACTCACACTTCCATGGCAAAACCACCACAAATTCTTAAGAATTTTGCAAAAGTTCATTGCAGAAGCTTCTCCGGAGAACAGCCATTTCACCCATTTCATGTCTCAACACCAGATGCAAAGTCATTTTTTAGTATTTACTAAGAGTAATAAATGGCATTTCCAAATACCGATAGTATTCATAGTGAGTTCCAAAATACTCTGGTATTTTTTGGTTGGATATGCTTTTTTTCCGATGCTCAGATTTTGATCACCCCATATATATCTATATCCATATCCTACACAATCCTCATAAAGTTACTTCCAGAATCACCTTTTTTTTTTTTTCTTAATGCAACTTTCCATCACCTCATTAAAATACCATACTTGTTTACATTAATTTGTACATTGAAATTGAGTTTAGGGTTTGTAAACTCTCACTTGGAAAGCTCTTAAATTTTAATGCATTGAAGTTCTCAGTTACCTCCAGGATAGTGTTTTTGTTAATCAGCTACTGTTACTCAGTTTTGCTTTTGCCTTTTCTTATACTTGGAAATTCTTAATGCATCAAACTTTAGCGCAAGTATCTAAAACTCCAGAGACAGAGGCAATGCAAAATTCAAATCATTCATGACTTTGGGAATCATGCAAAAAATGCATCTGACAAATACAAGAAAAAGAGGGAAGATAGGAAGTATAAAGCATGTTCTGAAAGTAGCCTTCTTCTCACTAGCAGGGAACCAAATATTCACCTTGCTCTTGGAGAATAATCATTTAAAAGTGTCAGAGACAAAGGCTACACAGTATTTTGATGTAATATCTTATATTTATCATTTATAATAAAGGTATTGTTTAAAAGAAGAGATAGAAAATGCCAAAACCATTCAACTATTATTATTACCAACTCAACCTTGACATAATTGTAAGAGGCCTCAGACTTAAAATTTTCTCCAACTTAGGTCTTTAATCTACACTAAACAACTCCTGCAGAACTACTATCTGCTGCTGAATCAATCAACACTACAGAAAACAGGATGAGAAACACCACCCCAGGTCATCAGTGCCAACCTTTAGAAAGTTCTTGGGAAATATTTTACTTTAACACTAAGCTACATTTTCTGATTTGGGTTGCATTTGTCTCCGGCTCACTGATATGCCTAGATAGGTCTCACCAAAAAAGAGGTACCTGTAGATGTTTCTCCACAGATACAACTCAGATGAAAATGCTGCCTGCAGTAGTAAAAGAATCTCTACACTAAATTGACTGGAAATATGATGTGCCTTTATACATGAGCAATCTGCCAGTACACCAAGGGTGAGGTGATCACAAATTGTGAGTAACAGTGGAGGTCATTTTGACACATAGAGAGAAGACCCATTCTTAGGCTCCATGGAGATATTTTGACATACAAGTAACTTTTAAAAAAGAGCATTTTGTACACTGAAAGTTGTACAAAATGTTCTTTTCTTTTATAAGTGAACTCTCAGAGGGCCTGATTTTAGGAATGCTCACCAGTACCAAGAGCTTTACCCAAAAATTAAAAGCAGATGGCATGCAGTTTTGTTCTGTAACATTTCTGTGTATACATAAAAAGTTGTTTACTTTATTTTCTAAACATCTTTATGACTTTCACAGGCAGAGATTTCTGACCTCTTGGTCTAAAACTAGTAGAACAATATTTCATCATTATCCTAACTCCATCCCACAACTCTAGGTTTTGGTACATGAAGAGGCAAAGAAGAAAGCAGGAGACTTTCTCTGCAGACATTCATAGAACATGCCATGAGTTCTCTGTGTTAAGGAGATGCTCAGAGAAAATATTTTAAAAAAAAGGAGACTCCCAAGAGCATGATTTCCTACAAAAATTTGTCAGGTTGTGAAACAGTGCCTTTGTTTTGTACAGGCCCAATTATTCCAAGCAGTCCTAGATCCTGCAGTGCTACATCACTCAAAATGATGGATTGCAACTGGATCATAAGTTTGCATGTCTCCTTTCTAGGTGCAACTATCAGACCTAATTGATAAGGTCTGTGTTAAGTGGGAAATGTATTTGGCAGTGGCAACTAGTACATGCAAAGATGAGTTTGTAAAAGACCACCAAGTCAGATAGAGGTCTACACAGCAGGAGCTGTGTCAATCATCTCCCTAAAGTCAGCTCCCCAAACAGATTTTTAACCATTATCAACCCAAAACCAGTGTCTCAGAGTGCAAATGAAGGTTTACAATCCAGTCTCTCCCTCTGTGTGGTATGTCTGCTGATAGGACTGGTTCCAGCAAATCCAGTGACTCTCTAAAGTGCCCCAAGTACTGCACAGTCCCTCGGTCCCCAGCAAACTTAATTTCTGTTATTTCTGAGATCTGACTATTCATTATATCTTTCCACTGCTCTGACCTCCCTGCAGAAGCCCAGCCCTGGGATCTAGCCCCCTTGGCTGCCAGCCCAGTTCTTTCCTTCCATGACCAGCCCCCATATCCCTCTCACTGCTTTTCAGGTGGTTCTGTAAAAAGCTAATTACTTTTAATCATCAAAAATTAGCATGAAAAAGTATGAAGAAATAAATTGAGTGCACTGGGTATTAAAAATCCATATTCCACACAGAATCACACACAGAGAATATTTTCCCTTCAAAGGAATCCAGGAAAGATAAGGAAATGTCTGGTTTCAATCAGACATTCACTCTCAATTTGGAGTCCACAGATCCACCAGAAAACAGCTGGGGGTAGCAGATCAAAAAGAGAAAACTACTTGCCAAAGATTACTAATGCCTGATGACAAGATGATGTTATCATGGTTTCCTCCATCATAGAATGCCTTATAAACTGTCTCTGTTCTTCTGTGAGCAACAGTTAAGCTCAGCGTCCTTATCTCACCACACAGAACAGTTAGGAAAAACACATTCCTGTATTAAAGCCATAACTTGGGGTTGGTATAAGATACAGTAAGTAACAGAAATCAGTTAGATTTTTCTACCAAATTATACAAATCAGTTATATATTTCTATCAAATTACCCTTACTTAGGAAGCCTTTTGTTAAACATGTAGCAACTATAATTGCTCAGGAGGCATGAGCAGACTCACCTCTTTTTCCTTTTCCTCATTTCGCCCCTGTGGGAACTCAGGATATCCCTCTAGCTGCTGTGGATGGGCTGAGCCCTGGGCAGGGGGCTCGGAGGGCTTGGCACAGAGCCCAAGACCCTTTTGCCTTCAAACTTGAGCCATGGAGAAAATTACCAACTTTATATGAAGATCTACAAACCAGGGAAAGTTAAGTAGAATGATGAGCTTATCACAGGGTGGAAAAATAGAATGTTAAGATTTTTATGATAAGGGTACAGGGGGGTCAAGATGGAGGAATCTGGGCGTGTACTGTCCTCCTTCCTTCTTCTTCCTTCATGGCCTCCATCTTCTTGGTGATGGTGGCACTTTTGGATTGGTTTAGAATAGAAACTGACTGTCTAACATAGGTGATAGGTATTGGGGAATAACTGTAAATAATGTCTACGTAGTGTATAGTAAAGAAAGACAACATGGCCCTGGGGGTGGGCAGTGTGCCTTGAGCTGACCTGCTGAACACATCTCGGCTGCTCAGGGAGAACATGTTATAGATAAGAGAAAATAAACAACCTTGAGAACCAAAGCCAAGGAACTCCGACTCTTTCTTCGATCACCTGGCTGTGAAAAGGGGCTCTTGGGAGCATCCTAATCAGGGGAATCCCAAGACCCCCCCAGTTTTTTTGACACAATACCCTCAAGCTCATTTAAAGGACCAGGAAAATTAAATTATGAGTATTATTTAGAGCAATAAGAACTTTACTTTGAGCCATTCATCACAAAAAAAAAAAAAAAGGTTGTTTGAATTTATTTGTTTGACATTTACATGTGCCATGTTTCCCCTGTTAACCACTGTCAATCTATTATTTATGGAAACAAGAGACCAGAAATAGGTGTACATGGTTTCAGACAAATCTACTGGCCTGTGCTAACACTCATTTCCTCCTTCGTTCTGTTTAAAGCCTCTCTACTTTTGAAAAATAGATGATTATTACATTGAATAGCACCTAATGATGCAAAATCATTATATTCCAAAGGTTGGGAAATTAATACTTTAGCTCTCATACAGATAGAGTACTAACGTTGATATCAAACCACTATATTTCATGCAAAGCATCAGTATTTCCTCTTGGAGTCGTCAGCCTTTCTAAGATCATAATACTTAAGTGACACCAATTTTCAATTAACCTTTTTATTTATTTATATATTTTTTTTTGTAACCTAGAAATTGCTTCAGAGGGCTTCTGAATTTCCTGGCTCTCAGAAGAGTTGAGAGAATAATTTTCAACAGGCAGCTCTTCTATTCATTCCCACTTCTATTTTAATTGCAGATATACCTGTATGTGAAGTGTGTGGTTTCTTCCCACACATGCATTTAACAGAAATGAGTGATTAGTCTACTAATTAGTCAACAATGCTTCTACAAATCATATCTACCTGATGGGAGTTGTCTGTGAGATTACTCTATTTTGGGCCACAAATGAAGGAAGGCTGGGTACACCATCCCCTGTTTGTGGTACACAACTTCATAGCCTGGAGCTCAGCTTAAGTAAGATACATCCTGTTCCCCAGCAGGATTGTGCAGATCTGTTCTGTCCCACTCACGCATGAAGCAAGGAGGAATGGCTCTCTCGGGGAAAAGAGTCTGAGATATGAAGTCAGAGTTTCGAGACATGACTCCTGAGACCAACCAATTCTGACCCAAAATGTGTTATCTTACGCTTAACTGTGTCAGGGCCATGAGAGGAAACATGAAAGTGTAGTGCCTTATGCATTCTTAGACAAGCTCCTTTCCCTTCTGGCCACAGATGAAACAACCAAGATGAGGAAAAAGAACTCTATGAAAAACTTTCTAGGCCCTCTATTAGCACCGGCCTAGAATTAATTTCTGAGCCTTTCAGCTATCTCATCAAAAAAGAGAAAAAAGTCTGACTTTCCTCCTCTGCAGCTAGGAAGCTAAACCTAACAGAAACAAACCAACAAACCAATACAAGCCGTAAGAACACAAGCAGGCTGAACCAGACCCCATCCACCCTGCCCCTGATAAGAGCCTGTGCAAAATGCTTCAGCAAAGAGTAGAAGAACAGACAAGTTTCCTCCTTTTCCTTCTCCCAGCTCAGGGTGCAGGTATAAGGCAGGTTGAGCCAATATAAACACAAACACCACCCCAACAATATGGTCCTGCTCACTCCTTCATCAAGGCATTGGCATAGACCAGTAAAAGGAGACAAGAGAACAGTAACCCTACAACTAAGAGACTGATGGTGCTGTATTTCAGAGACCTGAAACAGCCTCAGGTGTATACCAATGCCCAACAGGAGGGTTGTGGGCCAGGGGCAAATGGACCTCTGGCTTGGTTGGGGCAGGACCACAGCAGCGCCAGTCAATTAAGTGACACTGCTGTGGCACTGTGGCCACAAATTTCAACTGACATATCTCCATATACTGGTTTTGCAATCATTATTTGGACCCACGTACATTTTTAATCCCCACTAATGGCAGTGAGGCCCAAAACTAATTCTGCCCTGAATGAAAAGGCACATGTCTGAAATCTGCTGCCCAATGATAGCTGTCCTCTCAACCCTCTCCCTTGCTACCTGAAGCATATCAGGGATCTCTCCTTGTACAGGATCTGCTCTGTACAGCAGCAATCCTTACCACATTATATAAGTAATATGTAGTGTATATATATATATATGTCAAAAGAGAGATCTATGGTGTTTTTATAATTATGTAACTTTTTTAGAAATGCAAGGAATGATGCTCAGACCTCCACAAATTTACTCATGATGCAGATGAACTATGCTTATTCAAATTATCATAATAGGCAAAATAGTAAACACCACCTTTCCCCCCCCCCAATAGTCTTTCTTAATGTTCTGTCTTAATGTTCTGCTTTTTTTTTGAGTAATGCTGAGCACTGAATCAATGTTTTTAGAGAACAATCCCCAGTGACTCTGGACTCTCTGTCTTGCATGGTAATGTGGTGCTGATCTCACTGTGGGTGTATAGACACAATAGGTTTTCCTCAGTGCTTCACTTCTATTTGTAGACACAGAATAGGAACTTCATGTTACATTATCTGTATATTCAAATACAGATATAAGTATACATATATGTATATTATACAGGCACACACACTTCAATTATACATGTATAACTATTTACTAGTATATTTAACAGTGAATATCTCAGCAGAGATGCCTAAAGAATTTCATTACTTTCCTCTCTTGTGAAATAAAACTCTTTATCCCTACTTTACATTTTCTACCTTTCAAACAGTTATTAACATGCAGAGGACTTCTCCCGATCCTACCTCAATTTCTTTCAGAGAATTCAGCAAAGGACCTTGTATTAAAGTTTTTTTGGCAGAATATCAACTTGATCACTTTTTCAGTGTGTTCAGTGATGATCAAAAAATCCAAATAGATTTGAAAAATACTATTCCCCTCACAAAAGCTATTTCAGTCCTCTCTCCTTATACTGTTCTCACCATTTTGCCTATTAGTCCTAGGATGTCTTCTAACAGTTCACACAACACCAAATTTAAAGATTGTCTGAATTCCCTATCCTACCTTAATCCTTTTTAAAAGTTACATTTATATTTGCCATTTCACTCTCATCTAGTACCACTACTGATTTAATCAAAAGACTCCATAGCATAGCTAAAGGCTATAATTTTCATATTTATGTTCCCTCAGGGATCCCAAATAAATACCTCCTTCTGGTAATTTGTCTGCATTCACTCTATCTGTGTCTTCTAAACCTTATTCTTTTGATACTTTCGTTTGAGAAAGTTTTGTTTCAAACTCTGATCCCTGTAATACAAAGCCCTCTGGTTTCAATGTCTTCTTGGTGGTGACGTTCAGTGAAAAGAATTGGTTTCATTTTTCTGCATTTTTATCCTGTGAGAATTGCTACTAAACAATTATCATCTATTGGCCCCACAGTCTTTCTGGCAGGCTTTCTAATATGCTTGACAAATAACTACATTTTTAATTTTTATGTCTTTAGAAAATTGTTGCCCAAAGTATTTTTTTCCTACCTTATAATTTTGCATTTGACTTACACTCTTTTTCCATTTGACTGTGATGTTCATTTTAGCCTCTTAACTCCTAGTAATCCCCCTTCCTCTGATGTTTAACTTGAAGACTTATTTGGAGTTGTCTTCCAAGTTTTCTTTTTCCATAAATAGAATACATTTATTCTGACATTCCAGTATATTATATTTAAGCAATCACCATATTATGTCACAATTTTTTTTTTCTTTTGGCAGCTCCTTTTCATTTCTTTAAAGTATTTTCTTCATTTTTATGTAGTTCTGCATTATTGCAGGGAAAGGGCTAAATGTGAGCCTACCATCATAATTACTGTGTTGCAGATATCTAGCGGTAGTGTTCGGACTCAGTCCCAAATCAGGATAATTCAGGACTTGGTGCTCCTGACATTGCTCCTGACTGCTTTAAGAAGCTTTAAGAAGCAGGCATTTTCAGGGCCTAAAAGCTATTCTCTGCA
Organism: Peucedramus taeniatus; assembly: GCA_013400575.1. Taxonomy (NCBI): domain Eukaryota; kingdom Metazoa; phylum Chordata; class Aves; order Passeriformes; family Fringillidae; genus Peucedramus; species Peucedramus taeniatus. The sequence goes on along the minus strand of WBNO01022923.1, from coordinate 176,295 downwards.
GAACACATCTCATCCTGACATTCACCCTTCCCTCCTGGAGCTACACATGTGAATCTTTTCTGTCAGTGTGAATCGCTGCCATCTCCATGAAGATGTCTTTGTCATTGCCAAAAAATAAATAAAAATTCAGAGGATAATTTCAAACTGTATAGACTTTAGCTTAATTCTCAATGGACGTAACTTGTTTACTTTATTTGATTATAAATAGTCTAGAACCAAGACTAAAACCTGCATCTTCCAACCTCTTTTTTTTAATCAGCATGTTTCTGCTCACATTCATTTCTGTCCCTAACTTTTAAGGTCAGTACACAGATGAATAATCAGCAGTAGGAATTTCATGTTCAGCTGAAGGGATTCTCTGCCAGCAAGAGAGATTCCAGGAGAGAGCTTTACCAGTCTTGTGGCTGCTCCCCCAGCAATGCCCCTGAAGCATCCTGAGTCAATAGAATCCTTGCAAAACAATGAAGCATGCCAAACTTTAACAGTATGAATTTCAGTTCCAGCGCTGGTTTGAGATCCTGGTCCTCCAGGGTGATGGACCATTGCGGTCAGACATCTAAAGCATCAGAAATGATGCTTAACAGTGTAAAGCTTAGTCCCTTCTTTCGTCCATAGCACAGCAAGGAAACATCTGACCTCACCCTGTGCTTCTTTTCTGCCTCACCCTCTCTGCTGTGTCAGCCACGAGCGGGCGGAAGGAAGGAAGGAAGGAAGGAAGGAAGGAAGGAAGGAAGTTATTTGCTTTTTTCAGACATTAGAGGAAGCAGAAAATGGAGAGTCTATCTTCACTGCAAGTATTAGCTTGTAAATTTGTCACTGCAGGATAGCACACAGAGAGCTGAGCCCATGAAAGGCACTACCGCTGGCTGCATCTGGCACAAAGATTTCTAAAGGGCATTGCACACAACTTTATCTACTGCAATAAGTAGAGCCACAATTTCTTCTTTTCCAAGAAGGAACCAGGGAAGAAATTGACTGTCTTATTGTATCGTGAAGAAGGAAATTGCAGCAAACCTACGCATGACTTGCTGCACCAACACAGATACAGTCCACATCCACACAATCTAATCAGCTACACTAACTCCAGACAAGATCAGTTTGGGTGATTCAGATTAATAGTTCAATCCAGAAGTACTAGCACATATTAAAGTAAGGCATTTTCCTTTTGTACGGAATTTGAGTTATAAATTGAGCTAACACCACCGAGAAAATAAGCCCTAGGCCATTTTCCTATGGAACAATGAAAAATGTGAAAAACAACTTCAAATAATAATTATTTTATTCTAGCACCTGCATAGCCATGCTATGCAGTGAATGTTGCTGATTAATTAATGAAGTCCATCTGATGATGTCTCCCTGTGAAGAGCGTACAATCTATATTTCAAATTACTTTTGAAAATTTAATCATTAGAAAGTAGAATTTGCTCATTAGTTAGTAATAATATATTAAGTTCCTCTATCTGTCCCCAAATCAAATAGATAAAGCCTAATTAATAAAAGGCATGCCACAGAATATGTGTAGTCCCACTGGTGGTATAAAATGTAGCAAGGGAAGCTATAAATCCTGGATGCTAAATGTGCAGCAATGTGTTAATGGAGCACTGGAATAGACTGCCCAGTGAGGCTATGGAGTCCCTCACTGGGGATGTTTAAGAACTGTCTGGACACAATCCTGTGCCATGTGCTCTGGGATGACCCTGCTTGAGCAGGGAGGCTGGACCACATGACCTTCCAAACTTACCCATTCTGTGATTCTATGACAGCCCTTAACTAACACAGATACTTTATAAAAAAATTAGAATGTATTTCAAAAATATACAGTCTGAATAGAGATCTTCCTCATCCTAGCTCCAACATTAAATTTCTCTGTGACAGGTTTTTTTCTAGAGCAGTGCAGCACTCAAGCCTTTAAAAGCTTTTAAAGAGATATTTCTGTTCTCACCCTACAGTCAGTTAAGGTGATTTTTATTGGTAATAGAAAAATCTCATGAAAAGTACAATATATTTAGCTGGAATCATCACTCTAACATAGCAGTCACCATCTACCTGGCAAATTCTCAGGAACAGTTTGTGGTATTTAGCCACAACTGCAATAAGTATCATAGCCACAGTGTCCTGCAGGAGGGAACAGAAGAGCTCCTCTCTCACACCTGGAGGTGATGCCTGTGTCCTTGACTTTCAATGGAGAAGGAAATCAAGCCTGCCCTACACAAGTGGCCATGTGCAAACAGAGCACTGTGTCCTCAGTGACTTGCTCCTAGGAGGCACAGCCTTTGCAGCCCTGAATTAAGGACTGTCCCATCACAGAATGTAGGAGACTCTGCTCTGCCTCTAGAATGCTGAAGCCTAACCAGGATTCAAGTTAATGATGGTGAATTAAAATCTATAAAGGTGCTTTATGTAATTCCTTTATCATGTCATGAAAGACATTTTTATATATTTGCTTTAAATTCCTCAACATAATTCCAGTGAGTAGCACAAAAAGAACATTACTTCTGATATTTCTACTTTTGTATTATACTTATATATTTGAAAGCAACCCAATTTAATTTCACTTTGCAGCCATTCACATTTGGCAACCTTTCAGGGCAGCATAATAAATTCCGATCACCATAGGAATTATATCCAAATTCTAAAAGGAACAAATAGCATTCATGAAAGTAGTTACAGCACATAAATCAGAAAATCAAAAGACAATTTTTCTTGAGTATTTTATTTTGTTATTTGAATACTGATTTCTACAGAACGTAAGGAGGCTACAGATACATCTGGTAAGCTTATTTACTTCACAGACCAATATCATATATGTTAGTCTGAAGACAACAATTCTTACATTTTCCTTTTTGCATTCATTCCATGTCTCACTCCTCTTTACAAAATACAGCATACACATTTCTTCATTACCACTCTTTACACGTCTGTCAGCCATTATTCTCGCTGACAGTGGAATACCTTTCCTTCCCAGCCACAGTATGGGATTTTTAATCATAACTGATTCTCATTTTCATTCTTCTCCCCTGACACTAAACACATTTGCCTTAATTTGCATATTAAAATCAATGTTACAGTCAATCATTAGAAGTTTATGGAACTCATAATAGTTGATATGGGTATTTTTTTGTCTCTTGGCTGCTGTGTAACATGAATGATCTTATAAACTTCCCATTTGCTCCTCATAGCGTATCCCCTTCCTGCAGAGCAATTTAAGACGTTGCATTCCAATAAAACAGGCTCCCAAAAGATTGATTTCCAAAGGAAGACAGAATGTGCCTCTCAAACACATCTACAGGAGTAGGTGGATGTCAGTCAAGCCATGACAGAGTTCTCCCTGACTCCCACACATTCCTCTGTCTTTGCATTCCAAGGTCAAAGCCAGCTGCTTGCTGACTAATCTGCTCCCAGAGTTCAGTAATGAGTGCTCATTTCTGATTCTCCATAATAATAATTTTTAACAAACAGGTTTCTTCCCCACTCCTTGGCTCTGAATGTCAAAATAAATTCACTGAACCCAGCAGGAATATGATCAAGTCCAGAAGAAGTTTTAAATTCAGAGGGCTGAAAAATCTTCAGCCACATGTTCACTTCACTAGTGCTCCTTCATTCAAATTTCTCCTTTTGGAAATGTACATTGATTTTGAAACACCTCTATTTTGGCCAGTTCTGTTAGCATTATCTCCCATTTTCTTGTGAAAATTCATGTCTGATGTTTTTTATTCTTCATCATCAAATATTTGTGGTTTTTAATTTGCATGAACTTCTGTACTTACATCAAAATTTCTTTCTAAAATCTTTTAAAATAAAATGTTAATACTCAAAATTATGAGAGTCACCAATTTTGACTTCTTCTAGTGACTGGCCTTATATACTGACAGATAAAGAACACACAGCTTCAATCTCATTCTCAGAACTGCCTCCATAAAATAGTTTCAAGATTCACACACATTTTCTACTAAGGTGAATTGATTTAAAATACAGGATAGAGATGATATCTGCAGGTGTTAATTGGCCAACACTTCCATCTCTTTGGAACTACTACTTATAATTCCTACGTTTCCTAATAAACTGGTGCTTACTAACCAAGTACCAGTGTTCAAAATAATTAGTCCTCTATTTTGTGATTTTGCTGTTTAGATCTCAAATGCTGTCTCTTTTTCACTTCCTTGATCAACAGAGCTGAGTCCAAGTAATGCTACCTTATCTCCTATCAAATCTTTTGTTGTCCCTTTTTTTGCCAATACTCTGGGCTGGCAAATCTGTTATTTTCAGCTGCCCTAATAACAAGACTGCTGCACACACCTCCCTGACTCCTTTCTGAATTCATCACTGTTAGAGGGCCAAATATAGAAGGCATCAACGTGCAATACTCCAAATGCAAAGACTTTTTACTCACAAGACTGGGTTGCGTGAGAACAACTTCCGCTTGCCAGGATGAGTTCTGTGTCTTGACTTGATCCCCCTGTAACTACTGCTTCCAGCAAGTGAGATTTCCTCTGCTCTCTTCTGTTGTAGCACAGTCTACTCCCACTCTCTTGTCTGCCCATTAAAAACACAAAGGGAAAAAATAAGGGCTTTTACCAAAATAAAAAGCAAAGAAATAAACCAAATCAAATAAGCCACCTAACAGAGAAAATAAGATCCATGTCTTTTAATAAAATTGCTTTCAAAAGCACTTACCACAATCACCCCATCTTATCTAGTATGGCCTATTGTCAGTGTTCATACTGTTATCGGTCTAATTTATATAGTAAATTTTATAGAGCAGAATTTTTTTTTTCTTATTACCTATGTCTGCTATCCTGTGGGCTAGTTTGTGCTTGGCTTTTACAAACACCTTAAGAGATGGGGATAAAAGCCTGTTCTGCTATCATGTATCTCCAAATTCTGCAAGAAGTGCTTTGTTTTGGGGTTTTCTTGACATAGTACAAGCTCCCAAGTAAAAGGAGAGACCTGGCCAGTTACCATATGTCTGTGGGGAATACTTGATGCCATGTAATGAGATATCACCATTTTGAGACTTTCTTCATATAATCAGATAGTTTTGTGAGGCACCAGCCAAAGTCATGCCACCGCAAGAGCTGACAGAGGGAGTGTAAGTTCTTTCAGTCCCACAAAGACTAAACTTTTTTCAGCATTTTTAAATTGTCAGTGATCACAGAGATATTATATTTATACAATGCTTTTGTAAAAATAAGAACTGAATAAAAAATACAGCCGAGATTTAAAATAACAAAGCCAAACAGCAGAGAAACTGTTTTACCTCACATGCAGCAAGGGCCACATGCTCACCAGTGGGGGTTACCTAATTTCTTCCACTGTAACAGCGCTGACTGTTGTGCTGGGGATTTGCTGTGAGCAGGCAGGCTCATAAGGGTTTTATCAAGCAGCTGTGGGATCCTGCTTGACTGCACAGAGGACAGAGATACTGAAAATTCCAAAAAGTTCTTAAATCCCAGTTTCCCTAAACTGACTGTAAGAATTGCCTCCCCCATCTCAGAGGTCACAGCTCCATCTCCCCGTGGCATGCTGCAGAGCTTGGCTTGACATCATTCCTGCTGGCCTCATCATTTTGATGTGTACCTGACTCTGTATGAGCCTGAAAGGTAAGAAATACAGGAAAACAACTTTATACAACTTCTCTTCCAATTCTATGTGAAGGTGTCAAGAATTTGTCTTACAGTGAAAACTTCTGCAAATAGCATGGGGGAGAAGATTATGTTGTTATTTTTTTGTTTGTTTTTTCCTTTTTTTTTTTTAAATCTTTCTGGTTATTTTCAAGATAAATAATAAATCAATACTTCTTTTGGAACTGAAAATACTTTTTCAGTCAGTTCTATTTTTAAATTCTTAGATAACTTCAAAGATGGAGTTTATCTCCTTAGGGCAGTAATTTGCTTATGAAAACTACCTGAAATCAAGAGGATCCACCCAATCAGCCACTTCTCTGACCCTGGCAAATTAATGTATCAGAACACATGAAAGTAGAAAACATAGCAGAGCAATACTTTTTTCCTCCTAGCTCTGTGCTTGCTAAAGCACTTGAAGTAAAACATCTATTAATCTTTAAAAACATTGAATTTAATTACCCTGACTAATGTTAGCTTGTACCAAATGTTACAGATATGTTTTCCTTCATAAAGTACAAAATGTTCTTCTAATTTTAAATTTGTGTAACTAAATTCCAGTCCTCTGAGCAATTTTCTACCTAATTTTGACTGCCAACTGGCAGTAAAGCAGCTTCTCTGCAGTGATCCAATCACCTAGTTCACTTCTTCACCCAAACAAATTTATGAAATGCAATAGTTCGATTTTTTCTTTTTGAAAGTCCATTAGAGTATGGGTTTCCATGAGATCACTACACTTTTTACTGGAAACTCCACAAATGTTCTTCTTGCACTAACTATCTGGGATCTGACTTGCTTGATGTTGTCAGGTGATCCAGATTTTCTGGGGAAGGGCTGCAGAACACAATACTCGTACACTGACAAGTTGTTGCAGGGTTGGGCTATAGGCAACTTCAGCTCTCAGGCAGGAAAACAGGTTGTAAAAGTGAAAATAAATCATCATTGGTCCTGCATTGCCTCCAGCAGATCTCCAGAAAGCCAGACTGGCTGCTGCTTCTGCCACTAAGGAATCAGTGGTAAATACTGAGTGAAAACTGGTCCTGAAGAAGTACTTTTTGCAAAGACATCATCATTCAGAACAAACAGTTCCCATTCTGACCCTTCCTATTCTTCTGTTAGCTGTGGCAAAACGAAGCCAGTCTCACAGGAATTCTCCTCTTCCCTCAAGTCCCCTTTGCACACAGGTGCAAATTAGGCTGGACTGCAGGCAAAAACAACAGCTCTTTCCTGCCAGAACAAAATGTTTTCTGCTGTTTAAGCTCTTGACCAAAAAGAAAAAACAAGCATACACATACACATACACCTACACCTATAATGTTTTAATATTATTGTTGGAAGAATGTAAGAAAAGTAAAATTCAAACCCAGCAGTTACAAAATATAGGGGAAAAAAGGATAAAATATAAATCGGTTCGCACAGCTAAGCACAAATATGTGAATTATTAAACTTTTTTGAAGCAGAGATATAGGCACAGTGGAAGGGATGGAGATTACTTTTGTTTTGTATAATCTTGGCCCTATGGTACCAAGTCCAGCTGGGATTCTGAGGCTGTCCTATAGAGGGCCGACACATTTTCACCTCAAAGAACATGAAAGTCCTTTTAATCCAGTCATAAGATATGGAATGCAAAATGTTAATGAAGTCCCTGGTTCATTAAACTTATCTTTGATCCAGTCTGAGTTATGATTATTCTGTAAAAACAAACCACAAAACCAAAACAAAGTCAAATATTGCTGTTAGCTTACTCTCCGTACTGAGAAGTGATCCCTACAACTCATTACAAAGAAAATCCGCATTGCCAAGCGTATTAGTTTGGCATGGTCTGGTTTTAGGTGGTGGGGCCACAAAGGTGGCCCCTGTGAGGAGCTGCTGAAAGCTCCCACCATAGCTGGCAGTGCCAAACCCTGATGGATCTGAAGATGGACACACTGCTGGCCAAAACTGGGCCAATGAGAGAGGCTGGTAATGCCTCTGTGATGACATATTTAAGAACAAAATCAAAACAAAGTCATAAGTTTTTACTTCTAGTCAGAGAAGAGGAGGAGGTGAGAACATGTGAGGGAAAACAACATGGAGACACCAAGGTCAGGGAAGAAGGAGGGGAGAAGGTACTCCAGGCACCAGAGCTGAGATTCCTCTGCAGGCTGCGGTGAGACCTTGGTGAAGCAGCTCTGACCCTGCAGTGCATGGGGATCCACACAGGATGCAGAGATCCACCCACAGCCCATGGGGATCCACGTGGGATGCAGAGATCCACCCACAGCCCGTGGAGATCCACGGGGGATGCAGAGATCCACTCACAGCCCATGGGGATCCACATTGCTGCAGCAGGTGTGGTGTGGCTGCTGCTCATGAGAGCAGACCCACACCAGGGCAGTCCATGGAGAACTGTCTCCTCTGGGAGGGACCCCACAGCCCTCACAGGGGATGGGCTCCTCTCCAGGAGCAGCAGAAGAAAATCTTGGTGATGAACTGACCAAAACTCCCATTCCCTGTATCCCTCCACTGTCAGTGGGAAGGAGGGAGGGGCTGGACAGGAGAAGGGCTTCTTTTACTTCTCTTTTTCCTCCTCTGATTCTGTCAGCAATAAATTTCATTTTGCAACTAAAGTTGAGTCTGTTTTGGCCTTGAAATATTTCTGCCAGTCCTTACCTCACTCATCAAGCCTTTGTTAACTTTTTTTTCCTTTTCCCTCCTTTGCCCAGCTGTGGCAGGGGAGGGTGAGCGAGTGATGCCCATGGGGACCTGGTGTTGGGCCAGCATCAAACCATGACACCAAGAAAAGTCTAAAATGCTAATGGATTCAATGGACCATTCTTAACTGCAGCCTAAAATTGTTGATTATGGCTCACACACACTCTCAAAATAATACTAAACTCTGGATCAGCACTAGTAAATTCAGACATATAAATTGCTTGAACAAGAGCCACAGAAAAGGGAGAAAATTCCCTTTTTCAGAAATGCATGTCAATCTGCCAAGAACTACTATAGGTACAAATGAACATAAGAGAAAATAAAAACAGTTATAAATGGCAGAAAATCCTAAGATTCAAACTTACTCATGTAAAATGCATGACAGCCACAAAGAGAGAGAAATCACTTCATATACGAATGAGAAATCTTTGTTCAAGGAGCAATCCCTCATCGCATCAGTATACTTCTAGGATGATTCCACAAACATACAGAAGAACAAGGTACAGAGAAGGATGCAGAGAACAGCAACACCAGTCAAGGCAGAAAAGGCATCTGGACAAGAAAACAGTACATAGACCAGAAGTCTTCAGCCTGGATGAACAGCATCAAAGAAGGATGAAATAAAGGTCTACAAAATCATAATTTAGAAACTAGGAGCATCAAATAAAGTGTTCAGAGATCAAAGAGAAAAAGAGGCATCTTTCTGAATTATATGTGTTTTAACTTCAGAACTCATTGTGCCTGGGTATACAGGAAAGTTTACATAAATTAAAGAAAATTTTAGACATGTTTTCTGATGAAAAAAATGCACAAAAGGTTACTAGGCATGAAAAGACACTCTATCTCAAGAGGTGCCTAAGCCATGGTGTCTGGAAGTTCAGCAGACATATCCAAGGGAACATGTTGGGATTTTTTTTCCTCTGTTTTTTATTGGTTGCTGTTAAAGACAGAGTACTTGCCTATGTGAACCCCATGTCTGAATCCCTCAAGCTCACACACTTCACACACTTCATGCTTCAAAAAACTTAACACTTACCTTCCTGCCTGTTGTTCAGACTTTATTTTCTCATCTCTTATTTTGCACAAGCTTTATCACTGTACAACTATCAAAATACTGGATTAACATAATTTCCACATTATATTGATAAAAAATGCATAGTCAGTATTGTCTTTTATGAAAAGGAGGACCTAGTCGCAGACCTCAATAGATAGCTTTTAAAAACTTAAATCCACTGGTGGAGGAAGGGAAATCCCAGAATTTCTAAAAACACCCTTAGCTTTTTGGTGGATTAGCAACTGAAGGATTTTTACACAGAGACAAATTTCAGGGACTAATTATCTAGTGTACAGGAAAGAGAGAAGATGGTAAGCACCAACCACAACGAAGATAAGGGACAGGCAGACAAGAGTCAGAAATGCTACACCATTACCACAGCCACAGCAAGGATTTTGGGGGCCATAAACACATTGCCCCAGCACACAGCAAGAAACTGCATCCAAAAAACTGCTTCACATCCTTGATCAGTGAACAAGGCCAGTCAGATACATGGCAGTATCACAGAAAAACACTGCACAACTGCAGGTCAACCACATGGGTAACATGTAATTAGTGCATTTTTGCAACATCCAGGGTCCCTGAGCAGTGCAGTATTCAAGCAGATGACCAAAGTTGGGCTTGGAGGAAAAAATATGATGTTATATATGGTTTTCATGTAGGAAAATGTCATACATCAGTCATATATCATAAGACACATGGCAGTGCTTTCACTGGCTGCTACTGGGGGTCCTTTCAAACTGGAGGATGAAGCCACTGCCTAATATGTAGTTTTGTAGACCCACATCCATACACACATGAGCACAATGTTCCCTCAGTACAATGTCTCTGGCAAGATACTGCCAAGAGACTGTGATGGAAGGTCTGATTGCAGCCTGATCAAATAACCGAGGGGGAAATAATGTTAAACAAAACTTCTGACCCTATACAGACACTTGTTAGCTCATGAGGGTCCAGTTTTCTTCTGGAAGTATTAGAGGGAGGCAGAAAAAGGATAAAAACTTAAGCTAACTAGAAGACTGAAATAATGTCAGAATTAGAGAAAAGCTGAAATCTAGCACTTACTAAAGTTAGAAGATTAAATAATAACAACATGAATATGGAAAAATATTAAACATTAAGAGCAAATTTGGCATCAAAAATATTCAACACAAGAGGAGAATAAAGATGATCCATCACTCTTCCCTGACCCAAAAGACAGCACAAATGAATACACGGAACATCTTAAAATATTTAGATTCTCACTGTTACATCTTCACTTTTTTTCACATTTACATGGAGATATAAGTATATTTCAGTATAAAGACATGCTTAAATGACCACACTAACTTGCTTTCCATTAGCATTTCTCACTGTTGCCATCAATCTCACTGTTGCCATCAGTTGCAGATGATCCATTACCAGCTTCTGAGATGAAATGTAGTCTCAGTACTGCCAGGCACACACCATGCGATGGGATACTGATTAAACCTTAAAATGTACATTAGAAAAGCCCAGCATAATTTTCAGAAGAAGCTATCAGTCTCTAATGCATGAAAGGACCCAGTTAGTAACTTCAGAGTTACATTTTGATGTAACCATTTTCTGCCACTACAGGAAGTTCCCTTTTATTTTGATAATTTTGCTAAGAGCCTTTTGCAAACTCCCTAAACCTTGCTGAGATTTTACTTTCTATTAGCTGCCACAATTTAACCAAAATATTTTTCCCCTCTGGTGAAAATGAGGTTGGGGAGTCACATTCACATTTTTCATCAAGACCCTGATGGGAAGCAAATGTGCCTTTAGGGGTCCCTGGGTTTCATGTCACAGCTTTTCCCAAACCTCTGGCATTCTTAGGCTGCCACCACGCTGCAGGACCAGAGCGAGCCTTGCCTGAGCTCACTCGTGCCCTTCCTCCTGTGCGAGGTGGATGCTCCTGGCGCTGTACTCAGGGACCCTGGGGTGTGTGTGTGCACAGCCACACACAGGCAGTGTAAGAGCCAACAGCAGCACACCCCCAGCTCGCAATAAATATGTGGGCAGTGTGTGGAATGGCCTTTGCTGACAGGAGCATAAGCTGAACACAACTGACAATTGGTATATTCAATTATTAAATTAACAAAATAAAAACTAACCTACATTGTGATATGGATTACCCCAGAGACAATGAACAAAAAACATTAGTTACACCTTGTTGTTAGCCAATCCACCTGACCTCTCTCCCACTTTCTGTAAAAATTTCTTCTGACCTCTAGTTTAGGCTTCAAAATACAGGCTTCATCACAAAAACATGTTTCTTATTTTTCAAACAAAACACTGGAAACTGAAAGACAAACCCAAGAAAGCTTTTAAAGAATTCAGAAGCATTCTGTAGTGCTGTCTTTATTCTTAAAGTGGCTACATGGAACAAAAATAATATGCTTTAAATTACTGTATGAATGAAAGAAGTGTCTCAGAAAAATAAATAGCAGCTGCAATACTTTTGGCTTTTAATGTTGGGGAAATCAGAAGCTTTGGATTTCTGAAGAAGTCAACCTCTCTGTTCCTTATTGGGCACAATCATACAAAATTATGCCCTCAGCACAAGGCCAATTTAAAATGAAAGCTCACTGTAATTTATTAATACAATCTGTCAAGATGTTGTTATACCATGTCCCAAACAAAGAGAAGTTGATTATTGTATGACCATGCTTCTTTTCTCATAGGAACATCCCATGACTTGTAAGATGGCAGCAGGGCCTTGTAAAACTACTCAATTAGTTTAGTCACCAAGAGACAATTCTTTGGAAGAGGAGTTGCTGTGGTCAGTTGAAGTGGTCATGAAGGTGCTTTGCATCATTGGGCTGGTCATTATAGAGGGAATATTAAGCAAACCTAGCCCCCAAAGGCTAACAGGGTTTTTAATTGCTGCAGGACATCAACCTGCTCTGGGATAACCGTGACCCTGTCCTGTCCAGGAGTGACTTCACCAGGTGAGCTGAGAGGGCTCTGGCCCCCTCTGTACAGCACTGTTTAGAGATCAGGATGCAAAGGCTGTCATTGCCCATAGCTGCCACCCTTCCTCCCCACTGCAGCTGGCCACATCCACCCTTGTCCCCTACACCCAGCTGCTGCCACTAATGCAACTTCAATTATTGCTATCAGTTGCTATTTAAGTCTGAAATCCAAGGGTGAAGTCTAATGCAGGAAAGAATGAACAACCTTAAAACCTACTGTAATCAAATAATGAATCCCTGAAACAATTTTTCTACTTTGTGGGATGGGGGGGGGGCGGTGTTGTTTAACATACCAAAGTATCTATGTTCACATTTCTTCTGTAGGAAAGAATTTGAGTAGCATGCCATGGAACAGGCAGGGAACTTGAGGTATGTCATGCAAATTTATGCAGAGCTGACTTAAAAGAATAGAAGCAGATTTTCTATATATATGCATGCCAATTACACCATATGATTCCATTTTTATTTCCTCTTCTGTGTCACCCTCCCTTCAGTTTCCTGCTTATCATTTCACACAAGCACATATGGGGGACCACACCTTCCACTGGCACAAACCAAACAAAACAAACCAGCTATTTTTAAGAATCCATCGGCAACTATTCATTCAAAGCTGTTCAGAGCATGCATCTGGGGTTGCTAGGTGACAAACTATGTATTCACCTCTCTCTTTATTAGCAAAAGAATTTAGCAAGAAGAGTAAGAGACGTAACTGATTTAAGTACTGTCCACACAAACTGTGTCAAGCCTGCAGGAACTTGGGCTGTTGACTTGCTCATAATTCTGTGAAACTTTATCCTCCCCAGCTGCAGGGAAGTACAAGTGTCAATTAGACAGAAGCTCCATCACACTCCTGAAAATGTTTTTTCATTATCCTGATTCAGAGTCTAAATATTTGGTTGTAAGTGACACTGCTTAAATGAGACATGTCAGTTTATAACTTGCTGTTGCAAATTCTTTTTTTTTTCTTTTGTCAAATTCATTGTTGTTGCCAATACCCTGATCATGAAAATTTGAATGGATGTGAATGACTTTAAGGCTTGTAACTTGCAGGAAGGCAGCAGTGCTGTTTGCCATAGATCTCTATGTAAAACAGTCCTACCATTGCTAGAGATACCTTTTAAAAGAGTGCACTGCTACACATCAGATCTTAATGGACATTCAGCCACCTTAAACTTTGTGATAAAGTCCTTCACATTTCACAGCCTCATGGTATCCACACAGCTTGGTGTTTGATGTCCTCAAATATCTTGATAGCTAGAAAATTATCACAGATGTTTCACTAGGCTTTTATGAGGTTTACTTCCAAGGCTGCAAGGTGCTACTACAAAAACACAGATGGTCTGAGGATGGCTCACTTAATAAGTAAAAAGGACAGGCAAGATCATGAGCACAGGGTAATGGAATTGTACAGCAGAGCAGTCATCATTCATCCAAAACTCCCATTGCCCTCAATGCAGAGTGAAATCACACAGTGAGGTCCTCAGCACTGACCTGGTCACCTGAGCCTGTCACATTTCCTTTTTCACAGTGACATGCGCACCAAGATGTTACACAAGGTGCAGTGCTGCATTCATGTACCTTTCTTCTAGGCCTGTGTGGTGTTAAATCCTTACTGAAAAACCAAAGAATATGATGTGCAGTTCATGGTTCTGTATGCACACAAACTGGGCTCACTCACACCACAGATATTTGGAATAAAAAGAGCTTGAAAAAGGACAAGCCACATACTGCCCAGGCCATTGCTTTGCACGTAAGGGCCCTACAAATCTCACACAAAGCCAAGGACAGATTTGGTGTGTTTGTTTCCAAATGACTGCAGGCTAGATATTGTAGGTGCACGAGGCAGGAGGGGAGAAAGGCACAACAGCTGGTTTTGCTCTCTCTGGACTGCAAGCAATGGTTGCCTCAACTTTTGGTGTGAACTGGCATCTTAAGGACAGTGTGAGGGGAGGGGATGTTGGCCTCCATCCCATTCACTAAAGAGGCATAACTGTATCAACACCAGCTTGTATTTAAGTGTGTGCTTCCATGTGCCTGAGGGGTACATTTAGAAGCACTCTTCAAGTGTGGGTATTGGAAAGTGACTCATCAGAAACAACATAAAAAATTAAAATCTGAATACTGATTACCCTTTTCTCTCACCTCACTGCCTTCCTAAAAGGAGGTTTTTAAAACCTTGTATATATAGTATTCTAAGGATCATGCTTCCAGTCCTTCCACCCACTCCAAGCAGATTTACTTGAGATCTTTTACAAGCTCTGGTTTAATAAATATATGCATAAAATTATTCACCTTCTTCCCAGCTCTGCCTCTCTTATCTGCAGATTTCTCTGACAGCACTCCTTCATTTCTTTGTTGAAGTCATGTCATCCTGCATTCCAAATCACTGATTGTTTGAGTCTTCTAAAATTAAACTGTGTTAAGTTGGTTTGTCTTTGTTTGATTTGGTTTGCTTTTCTTTTCTGAAACCTCCCAGATTCCATGTCTCCTAATAGACAATATTACTGGTCTCAGTCCACAGCCTTGCTGAATCAGAAAACTCAGCACAGAAAACCAAGCAAGCAAGATGTCAAAATTCTCAGCCTGAAAGAAAAACAGCAGCACCAACCATTGATTTTTCAGGTGCCACATCTTCCTGCTCACTGACATATTCTGATTAAAGGCTTTCGAGTATAAATCCAGAATGACTTCATTGACTCTGGCAGAATAACTTCAAATTTACACAGCTGAAATAAGGATCTCAGTCCAACTCTCATTTTGTAGAAGATAGCTCAACCTATAGCTTTGCCTAGATAGAATTAGAATGTATGAGCACAAAACTAAAAAACAAACAAGAATAACCCCAGGAAGTAAAACACTTTGGAGCCTGTATCCACTCTAGTGCAGTTCTATTTCACAGCATCAGGGATGAATTCGTCCCTTTTTGCTGGCTGCAGTAACTCCTGGTGTTATTTTACATTGCTACATTTCTTTTTTTTGTTTTCGTTCATGCCAACAAGACCACGAGTAGGTGTCATATAAGATAAATCTCACTAATTTTAAAAAAGCAATGCTAGTGAACAGGAGGTGATAAATGCTGTGCTGCCTACTCAGGTTCTGTCACATAAGATGTCACTTCTTTATTTTAATTATATTTTCTGCCAACTCACAAAAGCCAGCAATTTCTACTGCATGTGATCCTACCTTTTGCTATGAAATAATTCTACATAGCCAATCGCAAAAAAATCTACTTGTTTCTGTCCCAAATTTTTCCATATTCATTTTATGGCTGCTTCCTGATGTTCTATAGAAATTGTCTCTTCAGGAAATGTTAAAACATAAATAACAGCTTGTTCATTGCAAAATGACTCAGACTGATCACAGAATTAATTCCTTTTTCAAGTGTTAGTAAAACACATAGGGAGCCTAAAAGATCATCTGCATTTTAGATGCAGTTTTGTTACTATATGCTCACAGCTACCTAGTTTTGATAAAAAATTCTACTTGATTAAAAAAATTGAAAGCTAAAGAACCGTGGTATCTAGAATGTACTAACAGTAAATCCTTATCTGTTTGCATGGCAGGTAAGAATTCTTGTCATCCTAGAAGGTGAATTAAATTCAGCTTCAAGCAACACCAGCTGTTTGATCGACTGCTGACATTGGCAGATGCTTTGAGCAGAAGGGCCACCTCTCACAGACCTGGGCTGAGCAGTGCCTGCAGCTGAAACAGCAGGATGTGTACATGGACCACAGAGACAGGGATGAAATCCCTTATTTCACCAAATTAAAATTCACTTTGTAAATGGGAATAGTTAAATACAATCAAACAAACAAACAAAAACAAAACTCATTTGTTAAACTAGATGAAACCAAAACCTTAGGAGAGTGAACCAAGACTCAAGTGTAAGGATTAAGCCCTGGAGGAGTCATTAACAAAGTTCACACCAGATTTAGTGCTTCTGTGAGTGAGGGAGGTGGAACTGTGGCTTTGACTAATTTTATTTAAAGTAACACATTTTAAGGATTATTTTCAGTAACAGAGTGAGAAGCAATGAAAGAAATTGTTGTTTATTATTATTATTATACTAAACTAGAAATCAGAAGCTGGAATGAGAGAATGGATTTTAGGAGAGAACCTAATCTAACCAGGAGAAGAAAAAGAAAGAACAGCACAGGAAGGCCAGATAGCTTAATCGCACACTTAGGGGGGCATCAGATAGCTGAATTATGCTGCAGACAATTTCAGATCCAAGCTTGGGTAGTTCAGCTAAATCAAAACTGGTCAGATCACAGCCTGAACGCAAAACCACATTTCTGAAGTAATCAGTTTTGAGATTTTTGTACTATAACTGTCCAGCCAGATTGGTAGTATTTCTGGTCATGTATCAACCTTGAACAAAGGAAGAACATAACTGCCTTTTCATTTGACCATTTATATTTCATTAACCACAGTGTCCTTATTATGCAGAAAATTAGACTGAATTAGAAATTGAACATAAAATTGAATTATATCTCAAGTAAAAATATAGATTCCCTAGTAGTTTATCCTTGTCAAACCAGCAATTCAATGATCTCTTCTCTGTGATGGGCCTTCTAGGGACTCTTCACTCAAGGATAAATTAAGTTCTCCACCCTTTAAGTGCCTGGAGCACTCCTCTGTAGAAATACTGATCAATTCAAACTCCAGCTTTGCATAGCAAGGAACCTGAGGATCTTTAAAACCATAACCTGACTTGGTTTCCTGGATCCATCTCTACTGCTAGATCTAGCAGAGCACTACTTGCACACTTGCACAGGCAAGTATAACTTAGGCAAAAATTGCTAAGAAGCCTCAGCATTTTTTTTCTTGATATGTCAAGTCTCTGTATGGGGAGTGGTGGGGAAGCATCTGCTTTACTTGACTATAAAGCCAGTTCTTTCTTCTTCCTTTAGGAAAAAAATGTAATGCAGCATTACTTACCTCACAAGATTCTTTATTTAATGTTTAATTAAATTTAGAACAGACATTTTATGTCCATCTTTACATTTGTACATTTTGAATTTATCAATAAATTACCCATGTTATCTATGTGAAATCCATATTTGTTTACAGTACAGCATGTAAGCCTTAGGCAATATTTTTCACAAATCATTTATGTTTCTCTGAAGAAAATTTTCTTTTACTATGTATTTATGCAAAGTTTTTTGTAAGTATAAATAAATCTTCCTGGCCTGCACGTTCTCTGTGTGAGACAAACATTGGGCCTATGCATAACTGTGAGCTATTTCACAGATATATCTCCTCACCAGAGGGGATCTAGTTTCTTTGTCCCCCAAGAATCTTGCATTTGGAAACATACAGAGCCCTTATTTTCCCCATCTCTGTTAGGATTTGGAGGTCCTTTCTCCCCTCTTGGGTTCACTATGTGCCAAGCAGGGCCTTGCTGGGGGAATTTTCCTGACTTTACACTCCGGAGTCTTGGGCTCACAGTTCTACCCTACAGTGAACAAGATGGTGATGGGTTAATGGTTGGAGATTATGACCTTAGAGGTCTTTTTCCACCTTAATGGATTCTATGATTCTATTGTTCCTCACTATAAATGGCCTTCATGCAGTTCACAGTGCTACAATATTCTGCATTCCCTGTGTATCACAGGGAATACTCTGTATGCACATCTTATGCAACACGCAACCTCCCACTTCTGGTTCTCTGTAGGGGTTCCTCCTGAAGCAATACCAGGGATGACAGGTTTGCTATCAGAGACCTTTGAGTACCCTTCATCACTTTAAGAGGTTTGTACACACTTTAACTGTACATAGCTCTCATCTGCAGTAAGTGCTTGTTGAATGAACATGTCAGCATTGCGTGCACTGTGAATGTAATATTTATTTGGGGATCTATAGAAGCTTCAGGAAGTCACTGTGAAGTTGAATCATATTTGCTTTTATGTGCTAGGAAACCAGCACAATGCTTGGAATGAACAAAGAGTTCCAAGGTGTGGGAGACTGCACTCAGTTGTGAAATTCCCCTCTCCCTGCAGGGAAGGTCTGATGAGGCACTATTTGCTTAACTGTGCTGATGTGAGAGACAGCTGGGGAGGCACCATAAATCATCAGGGACCACTGAAGCACCCCCAAACCCATTCCTGAAGTCTTCCACCAGAGAACTGCATGTGATCCAAAGGTGTTGCAGCAGATCCAGGGCCTTTTCCAAACAACCGTGTAAAACTTCCCCCATGCACAGGGGGAACAGGGGAACCTGGGTGTTCTTCCCACCCAGCCTGAGTTAACCCATCAGACTTTTTGTTTTGGGGGCTTCTTGGAGGGTGGATCAAGACAGATCAAGACCATCACTTCAATCAGCAGCAACAATTAACTCTCATTGCACATCCATGGGTGGTGATTATGCATCTTTCTACTCTTATGCTTTCTTTTTCTTTCTTCACCTTATACATTTTCTCAAATAATATTTTGATGCTTTCATATTGATATATTACTATAGACAATAACAACTAAAATGGCCCCATACCTGCTTTCCATTGCAACCAAACTGTTCTAAAATACCCTACACAAATATACATATATACTTACAAACACCAATCATGAGGTATTGTTTCACTCTAATCTGCCCCAAGGGATCCATTAACAAGAACCTGGGTTACTCTCTCTTTCGTGGGGGCAGGTCATAACACACAGTATGTCAGAAAGTCTTCATGAAGTGCAGATCTCCTCTTTACTCCCATTTATTTAGTGCATGACTCTGAAATGGCTCACTCGCCTCAAAAGCATTTGTAGGGTATAAACCGAACTCTATATACTTACTAGAAGTCTTCATGGGTGAAAATCATTTTATACAGAAGTATTAATTTCTTTTCACCTTGAAAAGCCTAACTCCGGAAACAGCTGTTCTGCAAGTCAGATCCTGCTCGCATTGCTGCTCTCAGGAGTCCAGCTTGGTAGTTCAGGCACTTTCTGCCTTATTTAATGCACAAAAACTACAGCCCAGTAGGCTGCAGAGAACCAAAATGGCTCCTTTTACCATAGTATCTCAAGCAATTTAGCAAATTATTAATGAGCAGCTCAGTCATCTCACCAGGGACCTCTGGGGACAAGGCAGCGAAGGAGAGCAGACACTTAGCTGGTAGGTTAGGTGGTATTGCTGCTCTCTAGAGGGAAACCTGTTCTATTTATTGATTGAAGCCTTGGGCTCCTTGTCTACATGCATGGCATCATACACAGGATTTGAACAGTTCCACTATTCGGTCGATGTTACTTTCTCCTTTTTTTTTTTCTCTGTAAGTTTGCAGTCAAACAAAGTTACCACAATCATAGAATATGTTCAAAGAACAGGTTGGTCAGAAAAGGGGAAAATATTGAAAATTTAAATCCTGGAACAACCACACCCTTCCTCTCCAATGACAAAACCACCAAACTTGAAAGAGGCAAAGGAAAGATCTGACCCAGCACCCAAAATAAAAAATCGTTGCTGCCAGTTATGTAACCACATGCATCCTATAACCAGATCTTGTCCCAAGTAGAGCTGTGATGAGACTGATGATCTCATGATTCATTTTTTGCAAAATCCATCTAGCATGGACAAAGCCTAGTGGTATAGAGCAGAAGTTCATTTCTGCTCACCAGTAGTCAGGAAGACCACTATAAGCTATAAAATGTGCACCTTGGTAAATGAGAGTTGTAGCTGGTGTATTATCCTAGCTCCTTCTGTTCAACAGTCCTACGTGTTAATGAGGAGTCTAATTGGACAAGTGAAAAAATTCTCACATCAAATATTCCCCTGCCTTTGAATAGCAAGTCTGTTGTCCCTCATCAGTGCTACCTGCCTATTTTGTTTGTCTGAACTAAAATTAGAGGAGCACATGGAAGCAGGGTTCTGCTGAACTGTTACCTTTTCAGGGCAGAATTAAAGAGACAGTAAAATGCTTACCACAAGAACTGCTCTGAAGCCAGCACTGCCATATGGTGGAAAATTGTGTTGGGGGGATTTTTTTTTTTTTGCATTCTCAATAAGAAAAATTAAATCAAAATGTTAACATTGCACTAGCAAGATGTAAATTTGTAATCAGCCCATTTAATTTCAAAGAAATGGACCACTTTTTTGAGATACAGAAATATTTTTGTGATTTCATTCTCTCTGTTCTGTAAAATAAATGTTTTTACCACACAACTCTTTAAATGAGTTTGCAGTAATGTAGCAATATTGAGAGAGAACAAGAATATTGAATAAGAACATTGAAAATGTTGATATCCTAATTGGTATTCATTACAGAAATGAGTCATTCTCAGTGATGTGGCAAATTCTGCTTGGTTTACTTATTAACAGGTGGTACAGCAGCCTGTGGAATATAAGTCTGAAACTCATAATTCATGGCTGGCAATTTCCTATTAATTTGTCTTGTATTTGTATTGATAAAAAATACAAATATAATTCCAAAAAATGCAGCAGGTAAGGCATTTTCATTTTAGTTGAAATTACCAAGGCAATCAACACACTTCAATGAACACTCTGAGTCTACAAGTCTTTTTTTTTTCAACAGAAATTATGTACAATTTATTACACGTTGTTTCTATCTTACATAATATCAAATTTCATGTTTAAAGCATAAGGAATAATGGATTTACTCAAATCCCACAGAATTTCTCTAGAATTTAGTGTTATAAAGCTAAACCCTCTGTCTGTACCAGGATAGCTCAAAAAGACACTACCTGCAAATGAGTTAAATACTTACCCTTTTTGAAGATAATGAGCAGAACTTGAACTGTTTCTTGGGCCAGATTCCCCAGCTGTTCTGGAAGACCCAGTTAGGGAAAAAAAATCATATGACTAGGAAAGTATACAGATATTTGGCCATATATTCCTACCAGATTTTGGTATGAATACCAACATCAATAAAGTCAATAAAGATTTACTTGAGCATCATTCCCATTGTTCACCACTCCACTGCTCTCATCCCTCTGTCCTTTCTACTTTCTTGTCTATTTAACATCATTATAAACTGTGGACTTCTAGCACATACTTGTAAGTTTTTTCCAAGACTGCTTCTTGTGTTTCTTTCTACTTCTGATTTATCTGCTTATAAATTGTCACATTGATAAAAGTTAAACAGATTCAAATTTACTATATGTGGTCAGATTCTCTCTGATGTTATTTCATTTCCCAGCCCAACTGAAAATACTATTTCTAATAAAAATACAGATAGAATATTGTTTAAAAGAAGTCACTGTGAGTGCAATTTTTTTCTGTACCATTTTTATGACCCAACTGCCAGTGTAGAGCTGGGTTTGGGGCTTGTTAAGTTATCTAAATGCAAGGGAACAACAGGAAAATTCCACTGAATTTGCTGGTAACTAGGAGAATGTCACTAAAAGTGATCCAAGTCTTATTTCAAATCTTTTTCAAGGCGATTTAGACCTAATTCTTCTTCAGATGATCCATCTACGATTTCTCAGTTTCTTTTCTGTCTGCCATTTCTAAAGACTCTTTAGCAAGAAAACTTTCAAAAATAACATTTTCTTTTTATGACGAGAGTCTTCTTTTAAAAAGAAACATCTTTCAGTAGTTTTGCAGCGCAATTGGGACTTGGAAACAATGGTCCTATGGCTGCTCCTTCTTGCTGCTCACTGAGTGACTTTACACAAGTCTCAGCATGTCTCTGTTACCTTAGCTACCCCTTTTTGTCCTCCCCTGCTAAACTGTGCTGTCATTGTGGCAAGGACTGTGACATACAATCTATTTCTATGGTCCCTCACACAATGAGAACTTGATCACAGCTGGGGTCTAGAGACACAGTGTGGCAACACAAATAACAAAAGAAACCTTGAGTACAGGGGAGGAGCAGCAGGGCAAACTGCCCTCACATTCTTGGATAACTTATTATCATTTCCTACAAGAAATACAATAGAAATTGACTTAAAGAAGTGTCAGAATATCTTTATCTCAATTCCAACCAGTACTTTCTAAGCACAGGTCTCTGCCTGAGGTACTAAGAAATTTCTGGCTTCAGGCTTGAACCTTCAATGAGTTCACTGAGAGGAAATTAAGGAAGAGCAAGCTCTGAATTTGCATGAAAAATAGTATTTCCTGCAGATCAATATTCCACCTATGACAAGGAGGAATATCTGAAAACCAGTCCTTAGGGATGTTTTTTGGACATTGGTTGGGCTCAATTGCCTCTGAGATCTTTTCAAACCATAGCAATTCTAAGATTAGACATTAATATTTCACCCACCTTGCGAAAGTCATTTGACAGTGTCAATGCAAGCTGAAACAGAGCTATTGACAAATGTCAGTGGGGCCCCTTGCACGGGATTTCAGCTGTCCCAGTGATTTCAAGAAGAGTAGGAAAATGTACAAAAATATGCATGCATTGAGTTGGCAGCAAGGCAGAAGGAACCTGAAGCCATGCTGACATCATCAGTAGCAGCAGGGGAGAAACTTCCCATGATTACTGCTTTTTTAGGAAATATAAGATAATATTATGTACCTGTAAATCATGTGAAACCTTACAAGATACAGGTTTCTTAGTGTATATCTGATATCTGTTTATGGAACAGACACTTCTAGCTCACAGCATGCCTGAAATATCATGAATGCAAAGCTTTTTCCTTCTAACTTTTGTTTAAATTATTGTTCAAACTCACTGGAAGATGCTCAGTTTACACAGATTTCAAGGTCAATTTCAACCGAAGTGAGAGGACTGATGCGACCAGTAGAACCCACAGCTATAACGCCACTGATAATATGCCCTTCTATATTGAGTTGTCTTTTGACATATTTAGCTAATTTATGTAATTTATGTACTGAATGTCACATATATGAAGCAACTGAAGCCTCTGTTACAATTATTATGCTCCGGTACATTTAAAAAATAAATGTTTAAGAGCTTTGTAATGAAACAGATTTGGAAAAATTCATTTTCCCTTGTCACTCTTTCCATTATTAGAAATGCTTCAAGTCCCCTTTGTTTTTTTTTTCTGCAAGTGAGTCACCTAAGCCATTTCTAAGTGCTGTAAAGTATCAGGAGAACAGCACCACCACAACAGACATGCAACAAAAGCAGTTAACCAGCTTTTCTGATGTGAACCCAAGATTCATGTGCAGTGAAGTACATGTGCTTCAGCATTTCTATTTCTGCACAAAACTACAGCAGTTTTGCACCCACAAGTATTTTAGCTTCATGAATCACAGGAGGCTTACTTTTACAATTATAGATTCACGTGTGAATGCTTTTTCCACCAAAACCAGAATCTATTTTGTTATAATTTGACTGCATAAACCACAATGATATTTTTCTGAGCTAAAAGTAAAGGCTTTTCTCAGAAATCCACTGTTATTTTTCAAACTTTCCTGCATGTTACACAGGTATATGGTATAAAGTAAGTGTTTAAGAGCATGGAACAGTGAACCAGTGAACACAGAATCAATGTTTCACATATCAGTGTTTCTCTGCAACTATAAAGAGCTAAGTATTTGCTTAAGAAACTCATACTATAGCTTTCCTAGCTGAAAGAATCATTTAAACATAAGAAAATATAAATGAGTTTCCCTAGAGATAAGGCTTCTAATTTTATTGGCCATATGTATGGAAAAACAGCCCAGCAGCCCTGATAGTTACTAAATTTTAGGCCTTGCTTGTGACGCAGTGAACACGAGCAACTTCATTTCACACCTTTAGGTAATTGCCGTGCACTTAAAATATTTTTAAAACACTTCCATATGTGTAACTGTTGGTAAACATATTTTTATTGAGAGGTCTCCCTTAAATTGAAAAGTAACAACAACTTGTTTTCATTTAATTGACAGTAAGATATCAGTGGCTTTAGATACACAATGGAAGCTCTCCAACAATAAGACCTTTTAAAATAAGCTTTAGCAATCTGGAAAGAACAAGCCAAATCTGTCAGTGTGCAAGCCTGCAGTGCTCCAACTGTATGCTGTCCTATCTTAATAATCAGCTAGAATTCAGATTGCAAAGAAGGGACGTACATCCCATCTGTGAAAGAAAAGGCCTCCCAGAGACCTGGCCTTTCTTCTTTTCCCCATGGTGGAAGGGAAAAGACTCTGTGTCCTGGCCTGGCCTCTGCATGCAGCCCAGCAGAGGTATTGCTGCCTGCATTCCTTCATGAGAAGGTGTGGGGGTTGGAAGACCATTTCCTCCTGGGACATGCACACCATGTCCTCCCCACAAGGATGTTTCTCTGCACATGGATCCATATGCTCTCTCTCTCTCTCTCTCTGAATATTGTGCTTAAATAAGCAAAGCTAAACTTGAGTGCTCCCTTTAAAGAAAACAAATATACACTTTTGTGATGGAGCACATAATTTTAAAGGTTTTTCAGATGGGAGAATATAATTCAGTTTATCAACACCAAAGAACAGAGCTTCCACCTATTGCACATTTCTTTCCCTCACTGTCCAAATAAAATGCACACCCATTACCACAAAGAAGGAAAGAGGTACATGAGGGACAGAGACCAAAGAGTACCTGCTCCTTGCAGAGATGGTTCTGACTCTTTCTCAGCCAAGGAATCCTTTTCTCTCACAAGGCTTGGAGATGTTTCCTGCCCACAATACTACTGCATCTTGGAGCAAAGCCACCAAGGACATCAGTTTCTCCTTCTCTGGCCACCTCCTGCCCAGGTTCCGAGGAGGAACAAGGACCCAGCTCACACAGTCAGGCTGCTGATCTGGGCAGGATAAGCCCCAGGACTGCTCATATCATGCCAGCACTGACCCCACTGACTCAGCACTGCCTGCTGCTCTCCTCTGAGCTATGGTGGGCTCCCTTTTTCAACACAACTTGGATTTAAGGTTATCTGTTCTAAGCTGGCCAGTGAATCCAAGCTGTATAATCTAAAAACCAGTTAGAACATCTGGTTTGATTCCCAGGGACTAGCTACAAGGAGTGACAATTACACAGTTTTGTGCACAAAATGTAAAACCACAAGAATTATAACTTATAACCTAAAAAGAGGTACTGAAAGAGATGTAAAAGGGGAAAGATATATCCATAGGTAGCAATCACAGAATATTCTAATTTTGCATTTTTGACAGTTTAAAAAAGTTTGGAAGTTCCTTGCTGAAATCAGAATAGACTAATTCAAATGTAAAGGAGCAATGACAGGAAGTTAATGTATTGGATTCTGTGGTTTGGAAATGCAATCTTTGAGTGTATCACCTAAAATATCTCTCATAAATTTGAGTAACTATGCAACAAACAGCTAGAAAACAAAGCCTAACTTAGTCACCAAGCCACATCTTTTCAGCAGCCAGGAAAAGTCTTCTCTAAATTAGTCTTTTGTGTACATTTCAATGAAAGTTAGACACCCACTTACCAGTATGTGTGCAAGAGGAGGTGACAGCAGCAAAGGTAACATCAAATCAGCAATACTGTGAACCTCCATAAACCTTATGAGTTCTGTCACTTTAATACCAGGTGGAATAGGACTAATCCAGGCTCTGGCTGAGTAGTCCTGGGAGTCCTGCAGGTAACAGGATGAAGAACTACCAGGTACATGGATTTTAGCTGACTCAAACGCATTCACCTAGGCAGCCCCTAAAATCATTGTTTTCTTCTTTCTTTGAAAATGGGAAGACTTATAGGACGTGTTTTCACAATAATGTTCAATCTTAAGCTGGTGATTAATTAACTTTACTCAGGTACAATACCCTAATGTGATTGCTTCCTAAAATGTTAACATCAGAAGGAGGGGTTAGAAAGCAGAGTCAGCAACATGATTTCAGGTGAGCACACCTACATGCAGCTTTAAAAATCTTAGGACAATGTGAAAAACAGCTTTATCACCCTAGAACAATATTGCACACACACAAGCATTGTTTTTTAACTTCATCTGTCACTACTTACTGTCTCACACGCCGCTAGTGCTGTCCAATACTTTGGTATCTGAAATAAATGGGTATTTTTCCACTTCAAGAAAGATACTAAGAAAGAGAACTCCATTTTTACACCATGTTGTTATAGAAACAAATTTTTCTAACAATGCCCCTTCCACACTCCAGATCCCACTGCTGTTCCAAACAATAGAATAAAATTTGTAATAAAACCCCCAGAAGTTGGCTGTTCAACAGCCACCTCATTATCAGGTGTTTTCTTTTAATCATTTCCATCAGACTGTGAGGAGAAAACACTAAGCGCTGGAGTTGTAAAATATCCCTGAATTGTTTCTCTACCAGTAACAAAAGGTTTGCTATTGATCCAATTTTTTTATGGATTGCTAATTTACAGGCTGGTTTAATAGAAAGAACAGAATGCAGCACACAGTGGTGACAGGACCTTGTTTATCCATGATTGCACTGCTGCAATCTTGAGTGGGGTATTATGGTGTTATTTAGGTTCTCTTAAGTGGCAATTACTCTGCCTAGAAATACAGAACAGGCACACCAGCACATTAACAATCCTTTCTCCCAGAGGTGATGAAGGTTATCTACAGTCTGATGAGAACTCTGTACTAAAGCATGTGATGGTCAAATCTGGGAAACTGCTTAAAAACTTCAAATGCCAGCAAGGAAAGGAAAGAGCCTGACAACAAAGCAAGATGGGGAAATCACTTGTGGCATGTGGACAGCAAAAGATGGGAGAACGGGAACTGTAGTCTGAACAGATCTTTAGCAACAATATCAAGGAAACAGTCTCAGGGTCACACAAAACAAAAATGAAGAAAGATTGAAGACAGCAGAAACAGTACAGCATGGGACACCATATAATTGCAAGACCTTCTAGACAAAGTCCTGTTCTCTTTCAAAGAAAAGTTAATATTTTTTCTTTTGCCCTGAACTTCTCTATGGTGGAATAGTGATTATTGCAATTCAAATCTCATTTCACCCACTCCCTTATTCTCCTGATGATTAAACCATCAGATACAGAGAAAATGTGCTCAGTGAGGAAGTCGAACCAGGTCACCTCCACTACCAGGATGTCACACAACGATTCCTAATCATCAGTATTTTCTGGAACTGACATTTTATCTGAAGAACATATTCTTGCCATTATCTATGCAAGTGCTCATTGTCCTGGGAATAATAATGCAGACACAAAAGAAGTTGTATATGTATTCCCATTAATTCATTACTTCACATTGCAGTATTAATTCAGCTTCTAGTAAAGGGAAAGCTCCTGAATCCTGAGCCTGAAAGGGATGAATCTCATGTGAGGTAAACAGTTATTTGCAGGAAACTCACATTTACTTACCAATACCATATAAATGTGCTTTCTTTCACTATGCTATGTTGTTCTTTTCCATTAGAATCAAGGAAACACATAAGTAGAACATTTATTATACTCCAGCATCAGTAGTCAGTTGATATCTTTATCTAAGCTCAAATTAAAAAAGTGTTTCATAGCATCTGGACAAAAAAATTGAAATGCTCTAAAAAGCCAAGATCTGCTGCTGTTCTACTACTGAATGTATTCATGCTCCTTAAAATAGGTATGACGCTCAGTTTTGGTTGGTGTCCACATCTCCCAGTCACTAGATACTGCTGTGAGAAGTCTGCATTTGTAGACATAGGGAGTATTAAATGTCTTTCCTAAAAAATGTGTAATTTTGCTACAAGTTTGATTCAGATCTCAAGACTGTCATGATCCAGGCATGCTCAAGATCATGAATGGGGTAGCTTGAAAATAATTACCAGGATTGGTACATTGTGATAAGTGATGAGTTGTGTGTTTTAAGAAAAAAGAATAGTTGCAAGAAGAATTGTGTATCAAAAGAGAGAAAGAATCGAAATAGAGAACATGAGTCTTGTCACTGATTTCAATACAGTTTGTATCGGTTTGAGGTTCAGTTTTAACGGTCATCTTTACCTCCATTGAAGCCTACCATCCTTCAACAATAGTTTTACTGGATTTGGTGGAAATCCCATAGTTGTATTTCATATTCTGAAAATTGGCTGCTGTTTGTCTCCCACAAATCCTGTCATTTTCTCATTTTATTAGCTTTCTTCTTAAGTTTGAAGGTGAACTCAAAAAGACACCTTTCAGCTTATCACGTCAGTAAGAAGAAGGACCACATGCTATGCCAGAATCCAAGTTATATTGGTTTTGAACTTTAAACATATACCTACCATGAGTTTTACCAGATAGCTTTCTAGCAAACAATTGCCTTTGTAAGTTAATTTAATTTTAACTGTCTTTCCTTATTGCCAGTGTATTTGTTTAAGATGGTCCCAGAAAGAGTTGCCTTTACAGTGCAAATGAAAAATTTACTCTGTCTTGGGTTCTGGATATTATCATATACAGGCCACTGTATTGATTAGAGTCTAATTTTTTTAGGGATTTAAATGCAACAGACTCACAGTTCATTGTATGAAAGTAGTATATCAGTGATCAAGCAAATACAGAG
Organism: Peucedramus taeniatus; assembly: GCA_013400575.1. Taxonomy (NCBI): domain Eukaryota; kingdom Metazoa; phylum Chordata; class Aves; order Passeriformes; family Fringillidae; genus Peucedramus; species Peucedramus taeniatus. Next base: position 147,610 of record WBNO01022923.1, on the reverse strand, counting down.
TTAATTTCTAATATTTTATATAGAAAGAAAAGAGAATAGAAAAATGTTCATCTGTGTCATAGGTGCAATATATTGAAGGCTTGAAAACATCAGGGCGTGCTAGCACAAAACATTTGGCATTAGCCAATAAAACTGAGTGTAGGAATCTCACTACATTAAAATGTCAAATTTCATACTTTATTGAGTTATTTACTAAAAAATAAAAAAAAAACAACTTATGGAGCTAGACCAAAACTTTATAGTCACAGCTTACAGAACATCCTCTTTACTGATAAACATCTGCCCGAGCAGAATTACCCTGAGCTATGCACAAAGCACACAGCCACAATTTGTCCATCTGCTATTCCTATACATCTGGGGGCTGATTAATCTCACCAAATACAAAAAGGCTGTGATGTAGCATCCACATTGTTTACATTTCTCTAGGTGCTGCCAGGGCCTTCATCCCAGCAGTTTTCTGTGACCACAGCATGATTTCCCAACCAATCAAACTAGAGGAGCAGACACAGCTCTTCTGGATTTTGGTATTAACATACAAAGGCAACAGGACTTCATTATCACAGATGGTTAGTTTGCTGTTTGTACAGACGCTGAACCGGTTCTTTTGAGCTGAATAGCAGTTCTGTTATCATCTCGAGAAGAAGCAAGTACACAACAAAGAAGAAACAGGCCTGTATGATCATTTGCTGGTCATTTGTTGGTTGTTAGGAAAAGGAAAAAGATTTTGTAGATGAGAAGGCATCAAAAGATGCAATATAATCTGCTTGTTGATGCTGCAGTATATCTTTAGAGTTAGCTATCATGGCTGCTTGACTCTGTTATCAATAATTAGTTTTTTTAGAACTTAGCAAAGCCCTAAAAAAAAGAAAAAAATTAATCGGACAACTTGCTTTGTCTAATGATAGGAAGCCAAATGGAAAAGAGGTATGATAACAAGCATCTCATAATCTCATTATGAAGAACAAACCCTCTGTTGAATGCTTGTGCTTCTTAGTCAAATGGTCTCTCATGAGTCAAACAGGCTCAGGCACAGCAATTGAATGTCATCAAACCTTTCTGTCCCAATTCTCATAGACAGATCATTTTTCAAAGTGTCTTAAAATAAATCTCTTATTTCTCAAGGAAGTTCTTGGCAGTTATTTGGGCTGATGATAAACAAGCCTCCACTAACTGTATTTAAAGACAGAAGAAAGATGTTCACATACTGACTTAGTTTTGCTTAAGCGGGATGAAGGAACAAAGCAATAAAAACACAACTACACTATTTCTTTCTTACAAATTAGTTCCAAACACTTTTTCTTTGTATGAAGAAGCTTGTTGATCTTTTATATAGAAACTATTAGGTGAGTCAAATTTTATTTTTTATGAAATCCTCATCAACAATTTTGTTTCATTCCAGAAGAAGCTATTCTTGAACTGAATACATCCAACTTGAGAAGAAACACAACAAACCTATTTTTTCCTTGACACCTCATTACATTCACACCCAGAATGGCAATAATCAGGACTCTGCCTTCTCATTCCACCTGGAAATAATTAATTTATCTGCTGCTCTGTGAAGTTATTAGTGGCAAAAAACCCACAAATTACTAAACAGCCTTTAAGAGACCTTAAATACACAAGAACCACCTGCAGTAGAAGGAAAAAAGTAATGGACCATGTGAAGAAATTCAGTTTAACTACAGGCTTGTTTGAAATCTCACCAGGGTCAAGTGTTCATAGTCATAAACATAAACTACCTATCATCACAACTATCAGTTTGAACACACACAAAACAGAAAAAATGACCAAGAGCATCAGAGAAGTCACATGGGGTAAAAGAAGTCATGCTCATCTCTTTCCCAGCACACTTTTTTTACTGATGGCCTGTTCTGCAGTAACCACCCTGCACTTTCACCTTTGCTCTGGGATCTGAGTTGGTGCAAGGCAGAAAGCTCACTGACACTTCTTTTGTACCTCTTCTTTGAATACAATACCTTACACTCTGTATGCTTGAAAACAAGATTCTGGTAGGTTGCATGATTTATAGATATACAAAATTCAAGTCACAATCTGGCCTTCAAGTACTATTAAACAGTCTCTGAAGCAGAGCTCTTTTATATAAGACATTTAAAATTGAATGAGACTTATCACTGGAGACTGTAGAATAAACTTGTGTCCTGATCATGTTGGGAGCAAGGAAGGAAAAAAAATAATGTCCCAGTTAGCAAGAATATACAATGTTGTGCAGTGACAAATAAATTTGGCATTTCATGAACAAAAGTAATAAATTCACAAGAGAATGGCAGAGAGGCAAAGACTCCAACAGGAGAGAGAAGGCAGTGGCTGTCACGCAAATTGCATGAAGAGCACATAATACTCCAGTGAATTACAGTGCAATGTGTTTTGTTTCTGCTCAGCACATTTCACGTGCCCTTCCTGAAAACAAAAAAAAGCACTGCTCAGTCAACCACTGGAAGCCAATGAAAACAAGCAAGAGTTGAATCCTATCATCTGTGTAGAGATGCATTACAACATGACAAGCATCCACAAGCAATGAATTTGTAATGCAAAACCAAACCATAATTCAAGGACTGCCCCAGCATATTTCAGGTTAGAACCTGAAACAGTCAGAAAGAAAGTGGTTCAAAATTTTTCAGTGCAGAAAAAAAACCAAAACAAACCAATTCTGAAATAGGGTCATAGGGATAGACAAGGCTGAAATGATGTGCTGCTCAGCTGTAAGAAGCAGCTTTCACCTTAGTTTCAGAGATTTAATAGGCATCAGGGACAAAGAGTAAATGCAAGAAAAGGGACCTGTGAATGAAAACAGAAAGAATGAATAAAGGTTAGTTGGGATATTTCTCTCAGGTTAAGGCCTTATTCAAAAACAAAGTAGTGTGGTGTGGAACAAAACATTCTGGGCTGAAAGACAGGCAAAATATTGTCTGTGATTTGCTGTTCAAGCATCATGCACAACCCTGCAGTATCTTTTGATCTACAAAGAGCTCATCTCAAGTGAAATAACTTCCAAAAGAAAATTACACAACATAAAAACCAGTTCCATAATTGCCCTTCTTAGCCATATGAGAACACCATTGTAAGGAAAGGCATAAAGCACAAAATAAAAAGTTCTTCAGCATTTTGTAAAATCATTAACATTTGTTCTGAATAAAAATTAATACAAGAAAAAATAAATGTATAATGGAAACATACAAAAGAAGACTAGAAACATATCCTTCCAATCTCCAACTAAACAGCATGGTTACAGTGGTATCTCAAATTGAAAGTGAAAACTCATAAGAAGTGTATTCTCTGGAGTGATTACTGGTTTTTAAAGTATCCCATATATAGTTCAGATGATATTTCATAATATTAAGTGTTATTATGCATAATTATATACATCCATAACAATTCTGTTAAGAATTCTTGAGGTGAGATACCAGAAAATTTACAGATCCATTGCTTACAGATAAACACGTAAGCCTGGAATGAAGCTCTGATCCCTAAACTTCATTTTTCTCTGAAGAAAACTTTCTAAGAATATTGTGTGTTTTTCTTGTAAATCCTGATTCAAGATCTTTCTGACTATGCCAGTTTGCTGCAAATAGGCAATTCATACCACTTAAAGAACTAGTGATATCAGCAAAACTGGTTTTATTGAAATGTGATGCTATAAAACTGCAACTTACCAACATTTGATGGCAGGGTTCACTCTGTTATGGTACTGCACAAAGGATACAACAATGATTCAAAAGTACCGAGGCAGAACCAAACTTTATCAAAATAAAGATCAAAGTTACCAAGACAAAATCTTAGTGTACTTTAGTACAAGGCTATGCATGATGGCAGTCACCTACCAAAGCGTCTAGGTCACAAGGAGCAACCTTGAGTGGCTTCCCAGCTCAAGGGTAGCTCACTGCCATGCAGCCAGGTTGCTTAGCAAGGAGAGCTCAAAGATGGCTCCCTTAGGCTGTCATAGTTATGGGGATAAAGTGGTTGACTCAGTCAAATTAAATGTCATGGGAAAGGTATGCATGAGACTACTTATACCCACGACTTTCTTTGCCCCTTGATAAATGAGTCTTGGAAAGCCCACAACTCTGTTCATGTGTAAATCACATGGCTGGTGTTCCAGCCTCATGTGCACTGATGCTCACTGGGCCATTCTGCCTCTTTGTGGCTTTTGAGAGAACAGGTTGGAACAAAAGGAATTGTTGGCCCATTTAGGGCTCAGGCCTTTACCTCCTTCAGAGAACAAACCAAACCACCACTAGTTTGGTTTAGGAGTCGAGTGCATCAATCACAATTTCCAGGGTTATTCTTCCAATACATTCCAGACGAGGTATAAACCTTTCCTAACTGAAGTCAGTAACAGTTCTATTATTAAATTCAGTCATGCAAGGACTCAAATAAAATGATATGGAGAGGAACATTTACTAATTTTTTGTTTTATTTCTTGACTATTCAATCTGCCATCTGAAGTAAGTTACTCTTAACATTCAATAAAAAGGAAGATTCTTTAAGACTTATTTCAGCACCATTCTGACTATGGAAGAATGTAATAAAGAGAGCAGTTAACTCTCACAGAAACTGGAGTACCACAGAGTGTAAAGTACTAAAAATCTGGTAGTATTTGTGTGTGGACAGGCAAGAGTGGGTTATGCTAAGAGGGTTCAATGTTGAATGCCCATGAAACTAATCCATTGTGTAAAAAAGCAGTTGATTTTTCACAAATACTTTTTCTAGTAGATTGTGAAAAAGCCCTTTTCTCCAGAACTAAGCAAAAAAGTATAGCTGCATTTGAGCATGGGGAATTATACTATATCTGTTGAAAACAATTATCATATCTACATTCAGAAATAATAATACTCCTGTCAGCTGCTGTAAGAGGATGGCTCCAGAGTTATTGGCAAACATGTAATTATTGAACCAGTGTATATTTAAATATATATATTAATAACTTACTACTACAAACCCTTTTACCCACAGCAAAATGTTGTGTCCATACTAGATAAGACCACCTTCCCTTTGACCCAACTCACTGTTTCATTATCTGTAGACAGCAATGACAGAGGGTCACACCTGCTCTACTTATGCAAGAATTCTCTCCCTTCTTTTCTGATTTTCCTTTCACCATCCTCCTTTCTCTCTAATGCCTCTCTCCTTTGTCTTATTTTCTAAAGTTTCACTGATCTTAAGGAAGATCCAAAAGAGTAAATGGTGATACTCTGTTGTATTAAACAGTGTCCCTTTCCCTGATCCCAGAGAGCTTGCAGTACTGCAGACCTATAAAGGACTCACCTCAAGGAGTACCATCTGTCACAAAGCAGTGAGTCTGCTGCCTCCTGCCTAGAGCAGAAGGTTGAAACCAAGCAGGAAACAACCTGGAAAAGCCACAAACCTGAGAGGATGAGGAACCCTGAAGGTGCTCCTACATCATATGCCTGGCCAAGAGAACTCCAGCCCTCTCAGTGGCCCTGGTAAAACTGTATTCACAGGGAGACAGGAATAGCAGCATACACAGTTGTTCAGCAAATGGTACCAAGAAACCAAAATAGCAATGCAAGGCAGCTGGGGAGGTTGTCTCCTAAAAAAAAAAAAAAAAAAAAGACTCTTTTTGAAGGGTATTTTTGGGTGGTAAAGAATGTTTTCGCCAACAGATTTCTGGCAGCCTTCAAAGCAAGACCGTGTAAGTAGGACATGGGCTGAAGCATTCTTGTGTCCCATTAACTCTCAACAGCTATAAGAGGCCCCTGGGCAATGGGCAGCTGGATCTAACACACAACATATTGAGCCTTCAGAGGAACCTCTCTAAACCACCATTATCTGTTCATCCATTAGCCTATTATTATCATCTCCATAGAGGCAAATCCTTTTCTTCCCCTTTGAAATTATTCCTGTTTATGCCATCCTTTGTCCATGCTCTTTTTTTTTTTTGACAATTCAAAACTTTTTAAAATCAGTAGTACTTCAAAAATATTGACAAAACTTTCCTGAAAGATGTCATTTAAGCATAAGCATATACCACAATTGAAAACTGGAACACTGAAGAGTCAAGAAGCTAGGGAACCATTATTAAAAAACTGTCTGGGTTTCCAAAAGTGATTAGGCCTCATTGTCTTTTCCATACCCACTTTTTCCCCTTCTCCAGTTATTGATTGCAAAGTTACACTATAGAGGACAACACAGAGTTCCTGATATAGTCTTTTTTGTAAGCATACAAATAACACAGCTACATAAAGGAACCTGAAACCACGGTAATGACCCTAACATGGAACTGCTTCACCCTTCCACTGGAAGTGTTGTACTTGACTGAAAGGGAAGAGCAGAAAGAAATACATTGAAACATGCCTCTTTGTTTTTAGCACGTATTTTCCCTATCTATGTGCAATAACCCTTGTTGTCTTCCATCTTGTACTTTGATTGTAAGTTTTCCATGGCAGGAACCATTTTCATTCCCTGCCTACCAAAATGGAGTACTCTCTATGATGGCTCTAGTTCAGGAGCTATAGTGGAGGATTTTTAGGATTTAGGTCATTATAATCATAATCATGCTCAGAACTGTTATTATTTACAGGCAGACGCTTCTTCCTCCATGTTATTTGATATAAAGCCCTCCCTCCAGTGTCATGCAATTGCAGGCATTGCATAAAAGGGCACCTTTTCTGGTGAGAGGCATGAGGAAGATAAAGGAGATTATTCATTTTCTAGCAGGTAGATGTTAACCCACAGAGATTCTATGCCCACCTGTATGACTGCACATGGCTGCCTAGAAATATTAAAGAGTTGCAAGTCTCAGCCTAGTCTTGGGCTCAGACTTGGCATTTCCAAAGGGAAATCAGGACATGGACAGATGGGAAGAGAAGACAGAGCCAAGAGTCCAGAGAGAGGAGAGCTGCCAGTCAGAAAACAAAACCTTGGTTAACTACATAAAAGAATTCTGTAATGTTTCCATCTGTCTTCCTCCCTATTTTGTAATTTTTCCACATTAATAATTTCACCCAATATGGGGCAACAGCGTACTTCAGAGCTGAAGTCTGGCTTTCAGTGCTCCACTGAAGAACCAAAGAAAAGAGCCAGGGATGTTGGTGACTTGGGCATTTCTTAGCAACAGTGGAAAGATCACAGCTTAATTCAGTTGTTTTTCCCTGAAAAACAAACAAACAAAGAACCAGAACAAAATGAACACCCATGCCACAGAAAGTCCACTTCTGGTGTTTACCTCTTTGCTCTGTTGTTCTTTCCTTCTAATTTCATGTATTGTGTTTTGCTCCCAGGCTGGTTCTGAAGTGAGCTTACTAGAAGTCTTCAATTTGCAATCTAGCGCTAGTTCATTCCAGCTAGAGGCCACTGTCTGGAGAGTGTGCATAATTCTTTGTAGCACAGGCTATCAGAGTATTTAAGGCAATTTGAACTGGAGGGAAAAAAAACTGTGTATCTTAAAACCATCTAGCCATTGTATGCTGGCCGGAAGAAAATCCAGACATGCTCAGTGCTATGGAAAGGGACCTAGTTGGACCTAGAAAAAAATCTGCCAAAAGAATGTGGGTGCAATCCTTTCTACCTCCTCCTTTTTACCAGTACAAATACAGCTACTGACACATTTGTTAAGCTCCTGCTGTCAGTTGTCATCTGGAGGAACGTCCCACTCCACTGACAGAGGGAGCTTAAGGAGACCAGTCTCCTAAGCTAATCATCTGAAAGAATTGCCTCAAGAGGAACATTGTGAATACTTCCTCTGTGTGATTAAACTCATGGCATTTATTCCAGTTAAAATGAACATGAGAAATCCAGACAGGATTTTGCACTGGGATGTAACCAGGACATTATCCACAAGAACAGCTGAAAAAAGCATGAGGAAGATTTACAGTATCATTTCTTTATGTTGGACATCTTTAACTGTAAACTTCATACAGCATTTTCTGCTCTAGGATCTAAAAGGGTTTACGAAATAAACCTTTGGGCAGTTGGTGTCTGAAGGGAGTATTATTCTTGTATCTAGTACATGGCAAGCCAAAGATCACAAAGCAGGTTTCAGGCTACACTGAGAGTGAGAACTCCTGATTTCCAAAGCATACTGTTTTGGTGTGAAGACCATTTTATCTCTGATGAGCAAAACCAACATGAAATGTGAAACATAATACATGATTTTCTCTCCAACAAAAGATTCACAAAAAGCTTTTAACACACAGTCTTTAGAAGGAAAAGCAAACTTCCTGGTAAATTCAAATATTTTAAGCATCATACCTTGGCTTAACCAAGGTTATATTAGGTAAATATGTCTAGCAAATTTCAATAGTCATTTTGGCAGTTCTGAAAATATTCCCGAAGAAGATATTATTTTTTGTATTTTTTTTTCCAAAAAGCCTCAGTGCCATATGGAATGGCACTAATTCATTTAGTAGCAGTGATTAGACAAAGATGTGCTTAGTTTAAGATGGAGCTGGGAAAAAGAAACAAAACAACATTTAGCTCACTGAATGTAACAGCATACATAGTTTATATTTTACCACAGGGAAATCTGTCAGCACAGTGACTTCACAAGTGTCACTGTGTTAGACCAAATCATTATGGTCACTTATCTCAAGAGTTTCTGGAGCAGAGGAAGAAGGGCTAAGGAGAGGCAGGGCACTGGAAGAAAATCAAGGCACAACAGAGTCATGAGAGCATGACATGTTGGAAAGATCCAAATCTTATAGACAGTTATTGGAACCAGAAGGTAGAGTTTTACAGAGCTTGATGGAAAGACAGGAATAAAACTCTGAAACAAAAAAGCAAAAGGAAAAGGGACATTTCAGAAGAGTGCAAGTACTCTGAAACAGATGGTCCTTTCAAAGAGAAACAAGTCTAGGAGAAAAGAGGGTGAGCAGATGTTATTGATGTTTCATCTGAATGATCGCTATTACTAAATTCTTCACCAAAACTAGGATTGATGGGGAAGATTACATCATCATCAAGGGAAGGAATGCGTCATTACCAGAGCACATTCACATGTCTAGACATGCACTTGGGTAGGCAGAGCCAAATACAAATTTGGAACTCAGATGGAATTTAGAGGAGTCAAAATAAGTGAAGCAGAACCAGCCATATGAAAGCAGATAGTTTGAAATGCTGCTGGACAGAACTGATTCCTGCGTCAATGTCATTGCAAGAGTGGAGCTGTGGGGATGCAGAAAGGGACAAATTAGAACACTTCTCTGCAAGTAGATTTTTTTATGTTACTGATGCTTCATTTTCAGTGAGTACAGTAAGTCTTAAGCACATAGTTGGATTCACTGTAAAGAGTTTTCAAGAAAACGAGACATTTTAGTCTGCTTCATTTCAAACTGTGAAACACATAGTGAAATTTTTATTCTGTCAGAGCCTAGACACGGAGAATTCCCTTCTCCTTCATTTCTTTTTTCAGGATTCTTCTCAGATTCTTCCTTTCCAAAGGCACAACTATTCCAAAGGCTTTAGAGACTTGATTCAGCACTGAATTAGCTACTATTGGAAGTTCAACATGAAGTGTTCTTGAAGTGACAAACACAAGTGGGACTGTCAGAAACTGTCGTATGTGGAACTCCCCTTCTCTTTTTAAGCTTAATGAGCTTTCACTATCCCAAAGGAATTACTGACTGAACTCCCTGACGTCCATCCCTTACTCTCCTTCTGGCTCGTGAAGAGCAGCATGTGAAGCATATGCAGGCTTTTGGTTCATTCAATTCCTTGAGAAGAAGAGCCATATTAGTAGAATCAACTCCCTTTTTCTGGTTTGACTTTAGTCACAACTATAAACACAGCAAAGCACATGCCCTGTAACTCCAGTTCTCTGCAGCAAGCCTTAAGAGGCTCTCTCTTTAGTGAGGATTCAATTGTTTAAAGCAGAAAGCATATTTTATTCTTCCAGAAAATCAATTAGTTGGTCCCTGAAACCAACACACTTCTCATATTATTCTTCTGTTAATTAAGGAAAAATTCAATATTACTCCAAAAGGTACACAATAGTTTCTACCTACACTAGAATTTTTTCACTAGCTGTGTTCATTTTTTTGTTAATTTGAGTCCTGCTCATAGAGGGCAAGTATTGCCAGGGCCCTTGGGAAATAACAACTTCAGGCACTGGCTGGATTTTTTTAGGCTACAACAGGATTCAGTTCTTTATTCTCAGAGCCTGATCCCCAGAATGTGTCACCCACAGCAGCTCTCTTTATTTGCCAATCATCTTTGCTGCAGGACCAGGACATTACATTGTGACTAAGCATTATTCAGACCTTCCCTCCAAACTCCCCACTGGTCTGTAGCAAAAGGATCTGCAAAGAACAAGGCAGCAGCCCCATTAAGAAAGGCCGCTCTACTGAAACTAAGTCACATCACATGACTGGTCCTAATGCCATCATCTTATGGCAGAGGAAATGTCGTAGTCTGTTATTTTGCAGTTTGCTCTCCTGTAATAGGTTTTAAATATTTCTTGTTGTAAGTTTGTAATGGTTTGTTCTGTGTACTCCATTTGGCTTCCCTGATGGTTCAGTCCTGAGTTGTTTACCCCAAAATATCCGCCAAGTGTATGTATGTCAATCCACCTGTCTGTCAAAAATAGCACACCCTTTTGTTCTGGAAGGTTCCCTGTCCTTTATCCTGTCCTTGGAGTAAGATTGGATTGCAAGATTTGCTCCTTCCCCTTGTTAGCTTCTATTGGATAGCCTTTACCCTGCACCCTTGCCCTGAAAACCCTCTGTTGTAAAAAGTTGTGTCCTCCCCTTATATCCTCCTCTCCTTAAAAGCTGTCTTTTTGCCCTCCATTACTGTCACTTGTCCCTGATTCCCCTGAGGAATAAACTTCCTTGGAACTCAAACAAGTGGTCACTCCCTATTTCTTCGCCTCGATTCTCACACGGGGTCACTGCTGTTCTGCTGTGACACAGCCCACAGCAGCAGGGAGCTGAGACCTGCACGCAGCGCTACCCGGAACACGGATCTGGGAGCGGCCCCTCTCGTGACTGCGTGGGTCTCGGAAGTGAGCAGCCGGAGAACATCTCCCTGTGACTGCAGCAACGCAGTGACAAGGAAACCAATCTCCCACACCCTGTAAGAGTAGGTGAGTATAGCAGAGGACCACACGCCTCTGAGCATGTTGTTAGCAGTCATATCACTGTATCAATTGAACTCATATTTTTTAAGAGACAAATTAATATTTTTACAACTATTGCTCACAATAGGCTGCAAAGCAGAATAAATGTGGGTTAAAAAGCCCTCTCAGACTGCTTCTGGTAGGGTTGGATCACCAACACTTGCCCCTCTGGGATCAAATCGCTCCCAGACAATTTCCCAGTCTTGTGAGATATTTATAAGGAGGGAAGGGGAAGGAAGTTTC
>WBNO01022923.1:116320-134579 GCA_013400575.1 Peucedramus taeniatus | reverse complement strand
TTTTTTGGCTTATTAAAATTTTATTTAAATTAGAGGAAAAAGTCGTGCAAGGACAGGCCTTTACTTATGAGTTTCAGCTTGATAATATGCACTGGGAAAGCTTTCAAGGATGAAGCAGAAATAGTCCCAAGTGTCAGAATACTGAGTAGGAGGCAAGTGGCAATTTAGAGCTAAAATAACCCATTTTTTAGACACAGTAGGCATCTTTCATTGGGGTTCCAAAAAAGAGCTATTGTTAAGTACTGACTTTTAGTGAGTTGATAGGAGTCTTGCTCTTCATCTGAAATACAGCATTTGAAGGCCATACTGTATGCCACTAAGTCTCCCTGACTTACACAAAGTTGATTTAAATGATTGGGACTTCTAGTTTTCTGAGAAGAGACAAAGAATACAGGCATGTTTTAGTTCTATAACTGAAAAATAAGTAATTCAGAAAGTCAAAACTATAAGAAATCATGGCCAAAACTGCAGTGTTTTTCCTCCTGAATTTTTACAGATACTGTTAACATCCCATCTTAAGTATAGGAATACTTACTTGAGTCTCCAGAGTGGCCAGAACCAGATTATTTTGCATTTCTATAAGATCAGAAGGGCAGTTTCAGAATGTCACATTTTATCACAATTAATGTCAGATACAAGCCACTTTTTGGGTCAGTTAGACCTGTTCTTCCTGCCTCTCAGGAAAGCTGGGTAAGCAGACAGAAAGGAAGTGGTGCTGTTCCAACATTTATTAAACAACAGAATTGACCATCATGATTCAGGGTCAGACAGTAAAATGGGCTGATTCAGGTGTCTTGGCATTCTGGTGTTACACCATTAGATGTCTAAGACTAAGGCTCCTGCACAATTCTTGCCTAGTTAAAAATTAGAAAGTACTGATCATTATTTTTGGTCCTGACTGGGAAGGGGTCAGAATCAAAAAACCAAGAAAAGCTAGGAGGAACATGAGAGACAACCTGGGACTTGATGCCCTGCCTCAGAGCTCTGTCCCTTGCAAACCGGGTTGTTAATACCCACTGGTATCCATCAAACAGCAGCAACACCCCTCTCAGAACCAATGATACCCTCTTTCCCCTTCCTCAATGCATCTCCTTGAGATTTGCTCCAGAACCTTACACCACAATGGTTAGAACCTTTTTCCATATCAATTTATTCAGGGCTACTTTTGAAACCATCCTCTAGATTAAATCTTCTATTCTCTTTGGCACTATGACATTGCCAGCTGCAGCCATAAGTAGAGCCATTCTGCAGGAAATCTCAGTTGCCATCCCATAACTCACCAACCTCAGCAAGAGATCAGTAGGTACCACTCCAGCACCTGCTGTGGGCTTCCTATTTCCTTCTGCATTTGGTGGTGCCTCCCTGGAGCATCACTAGGGCAATACAATTCTTTCAAGCTGTGCAAATTTTTGTGTTCTCCTTTCAAACGCTAAGGACTTTGGGGTTGGCTTGCTTATGTCCTTTCTTAGTAGGTACAGAAATAGGACACTGTCATGCCCTTGGATCCATCACCTCCTCCAATTCCCATATATTTTGTGCTATCTCCTTATTCCAAATTGACATTCCATCCTGCACATCAGAAGACAGAGGAATACAGTCAAAGTAGGAACTTTGGCACAAAATATTATGGGATTTATTACACTGAAATTATGCAGCAGAGGTTTCTCAGTTTAAGGCAAGGAATCTGACAATTTTAATTAATTATGAATAAAATAGCTTGCAAAGTACATTAAAGTTTTACATATGAACTGGAAAAGTGATTCAAATAGTAATAAATTGCATTTATTTTACAAAAACAACAGTGTTTTCCCAGGATTAAGAGCTCACAAGCAAGTTTACAGGGATGCGCCAGCTGTCTTCAAGCATGTAATAGCAGCAAAGAGCTTAAAAGGTGGAAAATGAAACTTCTGCGAAGAGGTAGATACTTTGCTGAGGTCCTGTGCCCTGCAGAATCTCTTCCTGTCACTCATCCTTCCCATCATCCATCCATGGTCATGTGTACCCGTCCAGCTAAGACTGTGAACACAGTATTTATTGCTGGTCACCCATGACTTGGTCATTGCCAGCATCTTGAAAAAATGCTTCCTCAAGACCTCCCATTCCAGACTTTTAGCTAACAAGATTGTGCAGAGGAAACCCACTGTATCTCTCTCAAAGAGTATGCAAGAAAAAAAAGAAGGCAAAAGAGAAGAGAGAAAAACCCATACATGTGGTTTTACAAGGCCCAGATCCTCCATACTGCCATGAGGCTGTGCACGACCTTTCTAACAGCTCCTTCCTACTCCTGGCACATCAGGGAGAGAACAGAAAGCCTGAACACAACAAGGGCAGGGACTGTTTGCCAGGTGTATAAAACATGAGCTGCATTAACCTAATTTTAACATCATAAAGGATACATGGCACTTATTAGGTGCTCAAATACTCTGATTTGGACTAATCTTTCTTATCAGCTGTATGGTGAGTGGCTTAGTTGTATGCTAAATGTAAGCAGAAGTCATTAAGACTAGCACCATTTCTGTGCTATCACTTCCTCACAACCTCTATTTAAAGATGTAGACAATAACATAACAAAAATAACTCCAGACTGGCTGTATTATTAATGGCATGGATGGTGATGAAGGGGAAATTTTTCATACATTTGAATTTTAGCAATAAAAAATAAATCATATTATCCTTAAAAGCTGCTGTTATTATAATACCTGGAAGCCCCAAGCATGGGCCAAGATTGTTTTGTGCAGAGCCAAGATTGTTTTGTGCAAGCCACCATAAAGTTTCTTTAAAATGTTACTCTAAAAGAAGTCGTGTTCCTTCTTTTCTACTCTACTTTTCTGGTACTTGTCACAGATAGAATCAGGATACTACAGACAATGCAAAATAGCCTATTCCACCACAGGAAATCTTATCTTTTAGTCTCAAAGAATTGATTACTTTACATTTAGAGGAAAAGTTCTCTGCCTTTAAAATTTTCTAATGGATAAACAACAAATAGAAATTCCATTTACTGTCTTAAAATTAAAAGCACTAAGCTGCTTAGACTGCTTATACTTCTTCAGGATCTGCACAAGTGTGCCCAAATATCACTGTGTTCTGGAGTTAATGTGTGACATATTTTGCAATTAGCAACAATAACCCACATAATACCATACCAGAAGACATATTCAGGTTAAGGCCAAGAGAGAAGGTGCAAAGAGAGAACAATACAGCAAAAAACTTTGTAAGTAATCTATTCAACAGGCAAATTTCCATAATTCTGTCAATGAATCTGGAAGCTAGGTCTTTCTTTTTCATGTGAGCAACCTTTGCACTAGCAATACTGTAGTCCTGCTTCACTTTTCTCTTGATAGATGACTAATCACAGGGAAAAATCTAAAAAAAGACCTGAGGGAGGTAAATAAGGTTAATTTAGTTTACTAGATGAGCAAGGGGAAACAGACAAGCAGACAAAGCTAAAGGAGAATTAATGGCAGGAGAAATGCAAGCCATTCAGAATAGCCTGCTGTTTTACTGAGAGCAGTGCCAGAGCCTGGGGATTCCTGTTATTCAGCAGAGATGATATAATCTGTAAATGTAAGTCAACTTTGCTTCCCCACTAATCACACACCCCATTAAAAAATAGCTAGGGGAAAAGCCCTGGAAGCAAATGAGATTGAGGCAGGCAGCAATTTTCTGTGGTCCTTTCTGAACTACTGGTATAAATCCTACTCTCCTTCAAAGGAATGGCTACCCTTTCACCAAATCAGAAGTTCCTGAAATGATAGTTCAATGCCGCAGGAGGTGACAGCTCAGTGGAGAATGATAAGAGAACTAAGGACAGCCAGAAATGGCTCACAAAGTGTTGTTGTTCCTGCTCTAACCTGCCACTCTGCATTTATATTTGTATGGTCCTTAACACAAAAATAGAACCTCTGAAAAGTTTTCCAAGTAGTGCCTTTCCATGTTATAAACTGTGCAGAGATATTTTCCACTACGCAGTCACTCCTCCTCTCTCACAGCTAGGCTTCAAAATATATTTTCCTTCTGGGGGGAATATATGATACAAGCCATTTGCAACATAACAGCATGGAGTGGAACAGTTTCTCAGCCTCCTTTTACCTGAGAAATCTTTGCCTATTTTGTGCCACCACAACTCACTGAATTGTTGCAATTGTTCCTTTATAAGTAAGCAAAAAATAAAGCAAAATATGATTGTTCTTTCATTCCTTTTTATTTTTTTATCACTGCTTTGAAAAGAAATGAACTTTTATGTGAAGAAAAGAAAGCAATTCCAGTCATTTCATGGACCACAGTCTATGTCTCAAGGAGCATCTTTGGATCATGAGGTAGGACGCATTCCTGGAGCAAAGTCTTATAGTTATTTCTAAACCAGCAAGACAGCCTGGTGGAAGCACTATTCCCACAAAGACATGTGGTTTCTTTATGACCACAGCTAGACCACTGCTGCTACTCTATCTTAATTACAGCTATCTTGGCTGTCTCTCCAGTGCAAATACACTGACAGAGACCATTAAGAGTGTTTCTTCCCACTAACACCAGTGGGAGATGCACAGTCATAAAGTCAGATCAGGTAAAGGTCAGAGCATGCAAGCCCTCCAGCATTCTAGACAAAAGGAAAATGTTATGCTTGAGTTGGAACTGCTGCCTGTAAAAATCAACCATCCATTAGCTCAGAGACTGTCTCTGCCCATCTTCTTCAACTACACACACACAATTTACATATTTATTGAGAGGGAACTTTTCTCATCAATACACCTGCTCAGCCTGGCATCAATAACTCTGTCTGAAGTCCTAAGTAACAGTTTGTCATCTCTACTAACACACATGCTCAGCTTGGATGACATGCCCTCTTTAATCATGTCCTAAGCACAGCTCTACTCTATTGGTTTATTTGAAAACTAAATGTATATGGCACAGTCTTCACTCATTCCCACATAAAATTGAGACAAGGAATGAAAACCCATTGTTAGTAAGGATAAAGCAACCTTTGTTAAAGTTTGCTCTATGATGCTTAATACTTAAGGATTTTGGATCATCTTTGGATGAAGGGAACCTGGCTGGTTTGTATTTTTGTTTTCAAAAAGTGGGGACACAATGTATATTCTCCATGAGGAATTTTCTAAAAAAAAAAAAAAAGAAATCTCACTATTTAGTTAAATATAGTTAAATATTTGCATGTGTAATTTAGCGGCAAGATGTCCCTCTCCCAGAGGAGAAGGGATTCTCGCCCAGAATGGAGAATCACTTAAAAGCAGCTGTTGTTGTCTTCTCTGCCACAGCCACCTGCCTCCTTCCCATTCTTGTCTCTTGACACTTTCTCCAGCCACTTATAATGCCTATTATCAACATCTATCAGCAAGAGGAGCAGCTCATGACTCTAAGAAACTAGAAGAGAACCAGAATGGCCAAAAAGAAAGACAGTGCCTTCACTGAGTAATAAAGTCTGTAGAGAGACATGGGAGAAGAGTGAGGCAAAGCAGAACAAAAGACAGAGGTATATAGCCTCATTATCCTAGTCTCTCACTGCACTTCTGGAAGTAAATACTTAAAATCTGTTAAAGCCACCAATGTTAAATAGCAAAGAGTTTTGGCAGTCAGTTTCATCACCACCTGCAACACACTTTGCTGTAAGCGTATGGGGTCTTCAGTCCCTGCATTCTCCTGCCACATGAACAGCCCCTAGAGGTACAGGGCTGGGAAACTCCAGTTATCCAGTTCTTCAAGATCCAGGCAGATTCAACTAGAACCTCAGAGCTATCTAGAATTCCCCTCCAAATTCACCAGAAGGGCATTGAGCTGGAGTTGCTCTGAAACACACTCTTCTTTTGCAAAGTAAGAATTACTATTCTTGACTAACTTCTCCAGCTTTAGGAACTTTCCTACATGTCACTTCTTTGACAAACATCAGGAGCAGTGAGCAACACATGCTGTATTTCATGCTCATTTCAATTCTCTTCTTCCTCTCTGATGAGGTTTTCTCTCAAGAGTTATTTGCAAACAGGTAAAGCAGATGAGAGGTCCTGATGTTGCCTGAATGACCTTTTCCATTGTGTTAGTTTAAACAGGCTAGAGCAGATTAGCAAAAAAAGCAGCTGTCCATTTTTTGCTCCCTTTAGTGTGGATCAGCTGGGGGTATTGTAACTGTATTGTAAATTCAGTTACAGTAACTTCAGTAACTTCAGTTTCTGTATTGTAGCTTTGGCTTTAAAGACTATTTGACCATGTAAGAATTTTTGTTGGCAGTAGTTTTTCTGATAATTTTTATTTTAGATATTATTAAAGACTAAGGCAATGCAATTATTATTTAATAATTATGGTTAGTACTAGGAGCACATCTCTTTGGTTTGAAAGGTTGGCTCTGCTTCAGAAAGGCTAGACCTCTATTTTATAAACATCTTTGACATCACATAAAACATCAGATTACTAAAATAAGAACCATAAAGTTGTGTGATCACAGTTTAGCAGTCTCCCAGTTCATTCTTCATGGCTACTAAGGAGAATATATGAAACCTGAACCAAACATGCAGGATGTAAAACACTTAAACAATAAGAAAACTAGGCAATATTTCTCATTTACAATTGCTTTGATTTTTCCAGTTCATCAGAGACACTAGTCAAGGAGAAGTTTCCCACTTTAGTGATTTTCCTACTGTGAACGCAATAAGGACTTCCTGTTTTTAAGGCATTGGTGAGACAGTTTAGGAATCCTCTGGGGTTTTGATGCCAGATCCTCCTCTGACATAAAGAAGAACTAATGGCTGCAATCACCTTGCCTGCAGCAGCATCGATGTTTTTAAAATACAAGCCTCTGGATATTTTAAGGATCACTGAGTTTCTATTTGCAAGGAAGCAACTTATTAACAAGGATAGGAGCCTCGGGAGTGGATTGATCTTTCCCACAACTGAAACATTCTTTGCAGTATACATTTCATTTCAAATTCATATTAGGAAAAACAGTTACTGACATTCACATGCAAGAAATTATTAATTTCCTGTCTCCTCTGGCTGAAACCTTACATCACAAAAGATTGCATAGCATCACACCACTAGCAAGGTGGAAGAGTATTTATTTAGTCATTAGAAAATAAAATTTACATGCAATTTCAGTGAGGACTGCATGTGTTTCCATTTTCCCCTTCTGTTCAAAAACTGATGAGTGAACCATTCTTCCTAATTCTCATGGATGATGAGATCTTTCCCAGGATCTAGACTTTGTGCATCACTTTGAGTCCTCAGATTACTGAAACACTCAAAGGACAGGGCCCTTGCTCAGGCCCTACTGAAGAACTCTTTGGTCTCAGATCGTTCTATCAGACTTTGGTACCTACAATGAGAGTTCAGCTGCCCAAACTCCTTTTATACTCACTGAAAGAGACAGGCAGCTCCAAAAGGGTAGTTCACACAAGCTCCTCAAACCTGCCTGTTTCTCACATCTGTGACAAAGGAAACCAAAGGAATCTATTGATATGTTCTGTACCACTAAGATAATCTATATTACTAGACAAAGGTCTGCTTCCCAGTTTTTAGGGGCCACTCATACACCTTGGTTGTCTCATGGTGGGAGTAGGGGTGACTGCACATTGTCCCAGTTCTATTCTTTATCTCATCCATTGTCTTCCATGCAAAGGAAGGCCAGGCAAAAAACTGGGAAGGAGTGTGGCACCATGCTACATTCCAAGACGTTCCCAGCAAAATCCTTGGGGAGAACTTGCCTCACTAAAAAAAATGCCTCTGGTGCCATCCAAGCAACAGATGCAGTTCCCTGCAGCTTCTTTCTTTCTTTTAATTTTTCTGTTGTGACATAATGTATTCCTCTTACAAACAGTTTACTTCTGTATTGAAAAGAGAGACTGGACTGGCTTTATTCACCTCTTGGAGGATAAAAGCACTGCAGGTCTCATCAAGAGTAGAAGATAGTTCTGGATCTACATCCTGAAACTCCATTTAAACCCACAACACAAACTGTGAATGAAATCACACATGGTCACAACCGTGGCAACATCTCCAGGGGACAATTCCAAGATCCCCTCCAGAGAGCCTAGGGAGGTGTGGTCACTGTCATAGGGGTCCCTGCCATAGGAGTCAGCTCAGTATTAACTCACAGGCTCCCCTTTTTGGGAATCTGCAGCCACCAGTCCCTGTCGTTCCAGCAGAACCAGGGCTCACTTAGGTCAGTGTGAGCTCAGGTATGCTCATGAACTGTGTGCACAGTGAAGGCTACAGTGCACACAGTTCCTAGGCAGAACAACCTTCATTCTCTCTCTTTGTTTAAAGAGAATGCAAAACCAGCTGGCTCCTTGAAGCAGACTGTGTTTTAACTCTGTTCCAGTTTGAGGCAAACAAACCAGAGTATTACTCATACTCATTATGAGTGCTGGGATGCTCATAACAAAATGAGCTCCTTAAAAATGTATTAAAAGTAGTGAGGAAAATGCCCTGGAAAATTAATAAAGATCATGTTAACTTCCCACAGGCAGAGGTTTGATTTCTTTCAAGGATGGAATTCTTTCCAAGATACTCTGAGGACTGTTCCAGAAAATGGCTTTCAAGACAACATATTTAAGTTTAAATGGAGCTCAATTAAACTAAATGGGACGTACATAGATAATGATCTGCAGACACTAATCCAGGGATTTCAAAGTTAATTTCTAGACTTCACCCATAAGGAAAGAAAGAATGTATATTGACAGGTACTAAGAAGCATGTCTGCAAATGACACAGAGGGGAAAAAGATAGACACTTAGAAGAAATTTTTTATCCCAAATTCAAAAATTTGCTTTTCAGTTAACAGGACTAGGCCAGGGGAAGCAGCACAGGGCATGCAGGCCATGCAGACTGGTCAGGGGCAAGGTTATGCAATGACCCCACCCTCTGGCATTTTCATCAAACATATAGTTTTTTGAGGTCTTTGCACCTTCATTCTCATTTTAAATCCTTGTTCTTCTGCAATACTGGATTTTATTTGGTATGAAAAGGTGTATGATTTATAAATCCTATGGTGGGCAAAAGTACAAACATTACTTTATTTTTAAATACATCCACATAAAATGCTTCTCAAAGAAAAAGCCCAAATTGTACAACAAATAAACTAATCAATATTATGCTGCAGAACCTTTATAATTACTTTTTTTTCCCCTGTGCTGTAATAGGGCTATATTGGGCTTTATGGTCATCATTAATTATTAAAATAGTTTTCTGCACAAGTGTGCATCCATACATAGCACCTGCTATATGGGTCTTTTCAGGTCAGACTCTTTCCCATTGACTTTTGTCTGTCTCATGACTCTCTCTAAGCCCTCCAGGATTCCCCTGGGATTACCAGCAAATGCTCTACAATGTGTTCCTGGCTCATTGTTCAGTCTTTCTGCAAAGTCCTTGAGTCTTTCACAATCAAAATCAACCCGTCCACACTTTAAAAACAAAATGCCAGGGAGTTTCAGCCATATTTATGAATTAAAACAGCTGTGTTTTCCTCCAGTTATATAAGCACAGCTACTAAGAATTTTAATACAAGACTTCCAGATACACACACACCTTGTCACCCATGGGACCCCACTCAAACCAGTTTGTGGCAGTGGCTGCTCTACACACAGGTGTTTGTAAGCACGTTTTAGCTGGTTACCAAGAGTATTGCTATATATATATATATATCTCAATGGTATATATAGTATACCAAGAGTGGCCTGAGGCCCATAATTTCTTGAGCTGTTAGCATCCAAGACATACAAAAATAAAAGTTGTAAACTCTCCCAAGATGAGCAGTCCTTCATTTTCAGTGTTACCAAAATATAAATTCACTTTCCAAATTATAGTGGGAGTAATTTGGTGTGTGATTTTGTTCAAGAAATTTTTATAATAATTTTTAATATAAACTCACATCTTTTCATCTCATTTTTTGTAACTTATAGAAATTACCTTTCTATTTGATTTTTCCCTTTAAAGTGCTTTTCTTTTCAGCTGCTGCCTGGCCTCCTCTTGTCTACAGTGAGAGGAACAGCCTCAATTTTGTAAGATCTGGGGGGGTTCATATCTAGCTAACTGCTTCTTATTCCTATTAACTTGGCCATGATTCTTCATAACAGCAAGTTCAAGAGATCTTCAGCATTTTGGTAGGGCTTATAACAGCAAGATACTGGTTTGTATATAGAAATTATAGACATACATATAAAGCATTTTAATTTGTATTTAAGATTTTCTCAGTGCTCAGTCATACCTATCTTTAAGAATTAAACTCATGTAAAAGAGAAATTCTGAACATTCTGCAATAATTTAAAAAATATACATTTTATAAGGTATTCATTTTATTATTTCACATTATTAATGTCAGGGGCATTTGTCCATAATGGATACTAAATCCATTTTTTGCATTTGTGCACCTCACTCCAGCTAAACAAAAAAGACAGGCACAACATCTTGATCAACCATGAATTAGGGAGGGAGTTGCTTCTTTGGTAGGTAATATCCCTTGAACACCCTCATTTAGTGTCTCTGCCCGCATCACTTGTCCATATCCCTTTCTGACTCAACAGATTTTCTATCCCAAAGGAAGAATTCCTGAAAAAATAATAAGCTAGAAAAAGCAGGGCTCATTTTAGAACTATGGTTTTATTAGCCACCTCCACTATTCTGCAATTACCACATCCCCAATTCCCCACTGGGGTGAAACATAGAAGCACTTAAGAGTACCTAGCAACAGTACAGAACAGGTTAGGACAGACAGTGGGGAACAACTACTACAAGAGAAACTGAAGCAGTTGGTAAATAATTGTTTATGTTGTAGGTCACAATAGTGGGTTTACCACTTCCAGCCCTATGTAAAGCTCCACAAAGTCTTTAAGTACCCTAAAAAGTCAGTCACTTTTAAACCTCTCAGCTCTGACTGTCACATTGCTCAGGATGAACCCACTAATCCCCTCAGGGTTGACAGGTTTACCTGAGGTCTCCCATCATGAAGCTGTTAGGAGTGATTCTGCTTCACAAAATTCCGTTGGAAAGATCATGATCACTTTTCATTGCAATACTGTTGAAAAAAATGCATTAATTCCTTCACTAGACCATCCTAAAAAGAAAAATCAAATAATCAAAGCTTCTTTTTCAGCCTAAAACCCACAAGTGTGTAAAGTTCAGTTGCACTGCAGAACACAGCCTGATTCTTGAGTGCATTGGCCCTCACATAGAGCAGCCCACAGTGAGTGCAGAACATCTGTACAGATTGCTCAGTGTGCTTTGGGCACATCTTGTACTCTGTAGTGAGCATCCTGATCACTGAGACATTGAGAGATCTGAAACCACTGCAAACAAGGAGTAAGATGACACAACAACATATTTGCTCACTCTTTCTCTTGCCTCATTTTTGGTTGGTTGGTTGGTTTTGGGGTGGTTTTTTTTTGTTTTGTTGGTTTTGGGTTTTTTTAGTGGTAGTTTTAATTTAATTAGACTTTGCATTGCTAGGTTTCCACTCTGGTTGCAAAAGCTTCAGCAATTTTAAGCTCCCCAGATCCCCAGCAAATAGGCTGTCTGCCTGAAATGGTTATGGAAAAGACCTCCTAAATATTATCCTGTGCCTCTGTGTATGCTAGAGGTGTGGATATACCTACATGAAGGAAATTCCTACATATAGCCAGGTACATTAAAGAGAGAATATTGAAAAGGATGAACCGCTCATGTAACAATTTAAGATCATAGTATGAACTGCAACCTGCAGCAAGCACAATGCTGCTTTCATGTGCTGTTTTGTAAGACACCTTACCTTGACTTTCTTATTCTCTAACTGGCACTGAGAAAAATAAAATCTAGTTCACCACAATTGTCAGAGATTCTTTTTTAACTTACTTACTTACCATTCTTATTAGACTGTCGATACTACTCCATTCAGGCTTTCCAGCAATATTATCAAATTTCTAGTAAAATTACATAAACTTACATTAAAAACTCTGTGGAATATAAATTTAAGTAATTTCCTGTCCCTGTTCAGGAAAAGCTTCAGAACCTGAAAATGCAGCCTAGGTCTGAGATTTTTACTGCTCAGGAGTGTGCATATTTCAAAAGCTCAGAAGAGTCAGTCTATGAAAATTAGGACTGTATTACAAAACTGATGAGCTCAAATCCCATGAGGCTGCAATCAAAGACAGGAAGTATTCTTATGATCAAATCTTTACAAAAAACTATTAAAAAACCTTCAGGTTACTATTCCTAAGAAAAAGGGACAAAACTCATCAAGGAAATGTGTTTAAGATATGTCAAAGATATGATTTGCTTGGTTATCTTCTATCAGTTGCCAGTCGCTCTGAGTAACAAACTCAACATGTTAGCTTACAGCTGCAAGCTGACAAGAGATTCAGGGAAGTTTCTTCCATTCAGAAACCTGCTACAGTTTGCAAAATACTGCTCATATTGAAAATAGGTAATATAAAATTCTTGAGCGGAGCCACTTATTTTTGCATATGAGTATATTGTGACATTAATTTCTGTTTCAAACAAGCAGTTGCTACTGTCTCAGCATGTGAAATGGTAAGAAAATGGATGGGTTTTTCACTTGAAAACTTGCTAGTCATATTATCAGAGAGAAGATACTCTAAGAAATGTTCCTATTTGTGCTCCATCATTACTGGGTGAGTGGGATAGTGATGGCAAAAAGCTAGAGCTTTTGATTTCTCTGGCTACAGAAACTGCAGTTCTGTAGGTGTCTGAAGCTGACCTATGCACAGACTCTGTACTTTTATGAATACTTTGCACTGGGTAAAAGTACACTAAAAAAAAGTCTTTAAATTCTCCTTTTTCAAAAGACAGGTTTCTAATAAAACCTGCAAATTTCTTCTAGTAATTCCTAGAGAACTACAGTGTATGACACCAGTACAGAGTGATCACAAAGCTAAAACATTAACTTTAGTTACACTAATACAGGCCACGTTCCCATTGTATCCCCAGGGCCCTCGTAATCTTCAGCGTTCTCATCATGGCACTGTCTCTGGAAAAAAGGGAAGAATGAGTAACCCTTGTGCACACATGTACAACTTCAACCCAACAAGTCAAGGTCATGCATTTTCTTAAACTGATCATCAGTTTTGCATTCCTTGAGGTTTTTGTTTACCCACTTGAGAGAAGCAAAAAATATTCCAGATTTGAGAGTGGTAAGCACCATTCCCTTGCAAGCTGGTGTAGCCCAGCTCATGACTGGTGTAAGTGAAACTGTCCACAACAAAAGCAGTTTCGTACAGCTCAGGCAAGATACCTACCTACAACATTCTCATTGACGTCCACCTTTCTTTGTGATTTCCTTGGAGCGGCTATGGTGTCTAGAACTGAAGAATACACCTCAATTTACAGGTAAATGAAAGCATGGATTCTGGAGATATTTACAGTGTATGTAGCAGTAAATCCCTTGGACATAGTTTCCATAGTCCTACTTCTCACCCGTCCTTTCAATCATTTTTACTAGCACAAGTCAAGTCAAGGTCACATTGAAATTATGGCTGGTTGCCTTGGATTTTCTCTGTTTATAATCCATATAAATTCCAAATATACAAACCTACAAGAGCATGACAGGAATTTATTAATAAATAAAATTACTCAGAGAAAGGCCATCACTTGTTTTTTTTCTTATAAAATGCCATCATCTGTATATGCTAAACCCTCAATATAAAATAATTTCTTCAGACAATGAAAGGCCATGTATTATTTTACACAGTTAATTTACTGCCCTTGCACATTAAGGTATCTGCATATTTGCCCTGCATATTTTTTTAGCAAGAGGTTAAAGAAAAAAACAATCTTTTTTCAGTTGGTATTACTCTTTTTTAAAAGATGTTTAAGTTTGATATGGGTTTTCTGTTCTTCATATAAAATTAATATTTATGAGCTATGCAAGAGGAGCTGAAAGCCAGGCAGCTTTATTTAAAGTGCAGCTTTTTGGAGATGAGCTGTCACCTAGATTGAGTGTTGAGGAACTTGAAACTTCTGGAAAATTATATTTAGAAATTCAGGGTTCCTTCCTGATCCATGTGTCATCCATGAAACCACTTTAATGAAATCTCCAGGAACTGACAATGGGAAACACCATTCTCACCAGAAGCCCTACCACATAACTACAGGGAAAAGTGCATCTGTAATAATTTGAGTTAAAATGAAAAAAAAATTAAAAACATAATTTCTGTGATTTGTCATACCACTGATTATGCTGATGCTTTGAATTAAGTCAAATGTTTTTCAGGGTTTTCTTTTGGGTGAAAAATCACAAAGACAGAAGTTCTAACAATCACCATCTAACCTCGGCTGGCACAAAGTGTGTTTTCAAAGAGTTTGGCTAAAAACTTCAGGTATTTTTCAAATAAAGATATTTTGCTTTGGCTTTGCTAACACCACTTCACCATATTATTTCCTTCTATAGGTGTAACTAGGACAGCAGCAAGGCAATCTGTGTCTCCACTCTCTGAAACCACCTTCAGATAGATTTCTCAAAGGTCACAGATAACTAGTGTGAAATTGTTATCTGCCTCTCTTTGGCTGCCACAAACAACTGTGCCATATAATCTCAGCTGTAAATTAACCAAGCTCCATCTTAAGACAGGGCAAGGCACTGCTAGCCTTGGCATCAGTGGCACCTGTTCCTCCACCCTTTAAAAGGAACTTGGAAAGCACTGAAGGATTTTAAGTGTGCAGCTGTGTAGCCCATTTATGCTGCACTAAGATACCTGTTGCATTACTGAGAGAGAAGGCATTTGGATTGTGAAGGGTAGAGATGAAAATATGTAAGTTTGGTGTGGGAGATAGTTAAAATATGTCTAGTTTCCCACTGAGTTTTTTCTCTTTTTCTTTCTTAGTGCTATAGTAGAAGGAATTTATCTCATTCTCCTTGTTCTGCATCACTCTGGACATGAGGTCTGATCCAAACTCAGTAGGAGAGCTCAAAGGTAAGGGACTATTTGCATCAGCCTGGCTTCTCTAAGAAAGATTCTTTGAAGAAAGGTTATTGAACAGATGTTTGATTATGTTTGCTATCAAAGGTGAACACTTAAACATGGAGAGAAAGTGTAACATTCTCCTTTCTTTCCCCTCAATTTCCATATCTCTAGTTTGTCAATTGCACTCACATTACCAATTTAATTAATCAATGTAGTTCACTGTGTGAGTAGCTTTTTTACAGTAGGAGATCAATCTGTTAATGAAAAAAAGTTAAGGCATCTGGAGAGGTATTGTGCTTTTAGAGAAGAATAGGATGATTTTCCAACACATAAAAGGAGGTTTCTGAAAAACAGCTTGTAAGAAAATACTTGTGGTTGACTATAAAAGGTATGTTTGCAGCTCACAGATAAGGCCAGCAACTTTGGAGTGTGGTGGTTGATGTCCAATAGCAAAAATATTTATTTTTAAAACAAATTACCTCACCATATAGAACACAGACAAAATAAACATTTTAAAATAGGTAAAACATTTTTTTTTCAAAAAATGTACAAGAGTGGAGTACATTGCACCCATGATTCTCCTTCTTACTTCAAAATTTGTGATTATGTAAAGTTTATTCAGGTCTTCAGAAAAGGGATGTGACCTGATTAGATAAAAAGTCTTCTTCATAAAACTACAAGATGTATAAAAGACAGTCCTCTCTTTTTTCTTTTTTTTGCAAGACCTCACTCTCTTCCATATCCAGTATTGTTAAAATAAAAAATACACTTGACTAAATCACTTCAGATGTCATACAGAAGGAAAAATTACTATGTCTTTGTGCTTCTATAGAAGTCAGATCATTTTTATTTAAATATAACTCCACTTGCATTAAAAATAAAAACTGTGCTTCCTTAAATCATGACATTTAAACTCTGGACACTGAAAACTTATTTGAGAAAATATTTGCCTTTTCAAAAATGTAATTTTGAAGCTGAAAATTTTCTTTGAAATTCATCAAACGTAAATGTAGTACAATGGTAAACATTACCTACCAAAGATTTCTACCATTTTAATCTGGCAATCACAATGTTACATAATTTATAAAAATGTTGGTACAAACTGACAAGT
Organism: Peucedramus taeniatus; assembly: GCA_013400575.1. Taxonomy (NCBI): domain Eukaryota; kingdom Metazoa; phylum Chordata; class Aves; order Passeriformes; family Fringillidae; genus Peucedramus; species Peucedramus taeniatus. The sequence continues at coordinate 118,574 of WBNO01022923.1, read as the reverse complement.
ATAAACCTAAAAGTTAATACTGAAATTGAATTAAATACAATCATGTTTGAAAAGGAACCTTAAATTAATAAACTTGATCATGTATGGAGAAGACAATTGATTCAGCACTAATAAATACAGGGAGCTGGAACAAATGCTTGCCACTGGACACCACCGCTTCACTTAACCCCACTGGAAGTCCACTGTCATTTCTCCTTCTAACACAACTTATTTCAGAAAAGTAAAATAGTTTCAACTTCACTTTTTAAACTTCATTTTAAAGACCATAGACTATTGGGACACTAGTGGAAAGTAGTTCAGAACTCAGAATATTAAATGAATTTTCATTATGGAAGAGGGATATTTGCTGGAAATGTATTTGCCATTAAGACACTCAGTCTCCCTTCTCTACCCTTTTATTGCATATTCAAGCAGATTTTTAGGACTTCAGCTACCCATGGCAAACAAAATTTTGCTGCTGGACACTGCTCTGTCAGTCCCAAATGATGAACTGCAGGGATCTGAGGAAGAACCAGATATGTTTGTTGTTCAAGTAAATGAATATGTGCTTTGTAGTTCACAGGTACATATTTTGTTTGTATTCCCCAGCCTAAATATCAAGTCAGGTCTATCAGTAATCATAGCAATTATCGAGCTACGGCTTAAAAAATGTTTAAGTAGAACATGAGAATATGAACAAGTCCTGTCCCAGGGCTTTTGTTAGATGAGAAACTGATGAAACCAAGGGTCACCATTGAGCAAGACCTCCAGGGACCTCCATGGCTCCTAATTTCAACTGTCAGTTCTACAAAAGGAAAACCACCGAGTGTCACATATGGAAGAATACAGGACAGTGAGCAGTGCTGAGACTTTTGGCTGAAATGCAAGATGGATGATTTCTCCTAAGGGGTGGAGCAGGATACGAGGTGGGAAGTTTATGGCTTTCAGAGGAAAGTGGAAGGACAAGGTAAGAGTCTACCCTTCTTTCCTGCAAGGCCATAGTCAGCTCCTTTGCAACAAAAAGGTGTGGTCAATAACTACTCACCTTTTACTAGCTGTGTACTGAAACCACCCTACAGCAGTCAGCTCTGATTCCTAAAAATGCAAAGTAAAATTCCCTTTGTTGTTTCTCCTATCTATTGGATTTTTTTTTTGCATTTTGGTTGGTTAGTTGGTTTTACATTTTTGCAATAGGTCTTTTTTTTCTATGTATTTTCCTGGGCTTTGGCTGAATTTATTGTATTCTTAATTTTAAAACTGTAGCTGGTTTCATTACAGCATGCACACTAATAGATTTATTTTTGCATTTTTGCAGTACATGGCTTTTTACACACCAACTAAGTACAGTGGTTGTATAATACCACATTCCACATGCACAACACTTCAAGTGTGATGATTTTGTTCTATCTTGATATCTGCCAGATATTCTTACAGGCATTTTCCTACAGACTGTGGACAGAATCAACATGGATGGAATAAAAGTTAATGTATATTGGTTTACGTGAAAATTTTGGTAGTGGGGGGAGCTACAGAAGTGGTTTCTGTGAGAAGAAACCAGAAACTGCTCTGATGTCATACAGAATCATTTCCAGCTGGCTCCAAGACAAACCAAAGCTGAGACAATCAGAGATATTGGTAGCATCTCTGAAAAGGTAGGAAAGTTGAACAACTACAGCTGAGAAAGGGAAGTAAGAATGCGTGAGAGAAACAGCTCTGCAGACTCTAAAGTCACTGAAGAAAGAGAGGCAGGAGATGCTTCAGGTACCAGTGCAGAGATTCCCCTGCAGCCCATGATGAACACCTTGGTGTAGCTGGCTGTTCACTCCTACAGAAGGGAGCCCATGGAGGCCCACAGGAGAGCAGATATCCACCTGCAGTCCCTGGAGGACCCATACCAGAGCAGGTGGATGCACCTGAAGCAGGCTGTGACCCCATGGAGAGCTCAAGCTGGAGCAGATTTTCTTGTGATCCATGGAGCTGAACTTGTGATCCATGCTGGAGCAGTCTGTTCTTGAAGGACTGCACCCCATGGAAAAGATCCACATAGGAGAAGTTCATGAAGGACAATGTACCATGGAAGGGATTCCACACTGAAGCAAGAGAAGGAGGGCAGAGAAAAAAGTTTTCTCATCTGACTGAAAACCCCATTCCCTGTTTCCCTGAGCTGCTCAGAGGGGAGGAGGTAGAGAAGCCAGGAGCGAGGGAGGGAGGAAGGGAAGGAAGGGAGGGAAGTTTCAGGGAAGTTTCAGGGAGGAAGGAAGGAAGGAAGGAAGGA
>WBNO01022923.1:84195-116101 GCA_013400575.1 Peucedramus taeniatus | reverse complement strand
GAAGGAAGGAAGGAAGGAAGGAAGGAAGGAAGGAAGGAAGGAAGGAAGGAAGGAAGGAGTGGCAAGTGTGTTGAGAGTTTTTTTATTCATCATTATCCCATTCCTTTATTATTTGTCAGTAAAATAAAAAATTCACTTACCTGAATTGAGGTTTTTATTCTCATGATGGCAATTGTTGAATGAGCTCCCTAACCTTATCTTGTAATAGCTTTTTATATTTTCTGTCCTGTCTTACTGAGAATGATGCTTTTGTTCTATCTTGCTATCTGGCAGATATTCTTACAGGTATTTTCCTATAGGCTGTGGACAGCATCAGCATGGATGGAATGAAAGTTAACAAATATTAGTTTATGTGGCAGTTTTGGTAGAGGGGGGGAGCTACAGAAGTGAGTGATTGCTAGAGCAATTTGGTGCATAGCAACCCACCACATAAGGTTAACTACAAGAATAAAAAATATTGTCTAGAGTGTTCCTGTGTCCTGGGTTGTTCAGGTAGATGCCTACCACAGACATATAACTGAGTGGCAGATATACAAGATAACAGCCAGAGCTGGATTGTGGCTCTTTGAACATTAATTTCTTCTTAACTAGTTGTTCTGCTCTTCAGGTCAGTTGAAGAAAACCACAGTATGATGTGTGTATCCTATTTCTTGTTAAGTAAAATGAAGGAAATGGAAAACTTTATGTTCAGTGCTACCTGGAGCAGTTCAAGAACATTTCAACCCATTGACAAGAAAAATAAAGGAAACGCAGCATGAAGTTTTCCATTTTGCCGAAACGAATATACTTGACATGAAATCTCAAATAATCTCCCAACCCCCTTCAAATGTACTCCATGTGAAGGAGTTTATTTTTTTTTCTCTGAATGACACTTTAAGGACAGGCTGCTAAGCCTATTTGTCCCTCCATTTGCAGTTAACTTGTGTTTCCATGAGGTTTCAACATGCTGTTCAGTTTTCTAGTAGAGAACAGTTTGTTTCCTTTCTTCAGTGAGTTTTCTTTCTGAGAACATGCTGCACTCCCACAATTAGAGGAGCTACAATCTTCACACAAAATTATGGGTGATCAATATTTCTTAAAAATACCAAAATGAATACTCAATACAACTTAAAAAGTTATATCTAGCATAATTCAATAGGGCCTCATACAATAGAAGCATAAAAAAGTCAGAAGGCAGTTTTGGGCTATGATCTTGCATGACATTTGTAGAGTTCTGTCAACTGCCTAATTAATCCCATCACTACATTTGCAAGCAACAGTTCCACTACATATTATCTGAAAAAAATACCTCAAGCCCTAAAAGCTATTTAACAGATACAGCCACTTATTTGGTTCTATGACACTGCCAACCATAAGAGGGGGAGACCTCAGCCCTCCAAATACTCTCTTGATGCACACTACTGCATAATTTTAGTTTTTATAACTTTGTCTTTAAAATTTTCTACAATGACAAAATTAAGATTTTTTTTAATGGAAAAAAATGAAGCAGACTGTGTTTCTGCTATCACAAGATCTGAGCTATAGCTTTCTAAGGAAAACACAGGAGCAATAAAATGAGGCATTATCATATTTAAAAGACACTAACTCACATAGAAGAAAGGAAAAAGCAACAGGTGAAATATGTCCTTTAGAATAACAACTAGAATTAATCTTTGCCATAAGACTTTGTAATATATCCTCATTGTCTTCAGTGAAATATGCTGTTATCTTCTTATATGAAATACCTAATAATTGTAAATTACTGGATTTTCATAATGCATTTACTTTGAGCAGATTTATTAATAATATATTCTGTATATGGGACAACTCCCTGACAGTATTTCAGAAAATTATCCAGATCTATTATTTTCTGTCCTAACCATTTTCTTCTTTTATTTTTCCTTTAATTTCCCCCTCCCCCTCCATTTATCTATTGGCTGTTATACAATATTATACAAGGCAGAGTTTTATTTTATGAATATTATATATGTCAGGTTTCAACCCAGAAGGAATTCCTATAGGAAAACTATCTGCATATTCAAGCTTTTCATTTCCAGGATGCAAAAAGAGAGATGGTATTCTTTGCTACTGAAGGGAGTTCAGGATGGCCTCTTTCTGGAACTGGAAAACTGTTTACCCTAATACATCTTTCAAAGTGCAGTAAGAAGATAAATAAAATGATGAAACAGTTCTAGGTAAGATGGTCCAAACCAGAACTTGTCTGCATTGCTATTTACACTTTGGGTTGGAAGAGGTATGAATTAAGGATGACTAATAAACCCAGACTGATACTCTTTATAAATAAAAAGAGAGTTATTTACATTTAACCTAATTTGAAGAGGAACTGAGTATCTTCATGACCTTCAGGCTTCAACTGAAGATGAAACATTCACTGTTCTCTGTATCCATAAAGAGCAGCTGCACCAATCTTCTAGCAAACTTACAGAAAATAAAACAACTCTAATAAAATTCTGTTTCCTTATAAAACCACCTTTTTCAATTGAAAGTGGCTGAGACTAAAAATCACAGACACAGAGGAATAAGTAATCTACAGCTCATGTGATCAGAATTTTAACTAAAAATTTAAAATACTAAATATCAAGTGTGTTTTCCAAACCAACAAAGCTAACATGAAAAAAAAATGTGCTAACATTGCACAGTATTTCAGGTAACAATAAAGTTTTTCTAGCTCTAAAATAGTTTCATTTAGTCATCTTTCCTCCTTCAGTTTCTGGAGTTTAAATTTAGAGCTTATACTTTCTATCTCCAAATGAAAACTATCATATTTCACTAAACATAAGCTGACACTTCTTTCTGATGAGGATTATTGAGGTCTGTCAGTTCTTCCTTGACAGATTCTTTTGAGAAATAATTTTGTTTACTTTAGTTTTGTTTTTAAAGACATCATTGAATTTGATCACTATTTAATGACAAAGATGCACATTAAAAATCTGGTCTAGTTTTAGGATAAAAGCTCTCTGTTAATCCTTCAAGACCTGGCTTCTTGGAGGGAAGGAGCAGGGCCAACAAAAACAACAGTGCAATTCCACACAGATTGTCCCCGTGGTGTGGAGTAGAGGCAGTGCATTGTGTACAGCAGTGTGATGAGAAATTAATCAGTTTTTAGCTATGAATCTTACAGATATTGTCATACAGTTTGTCTATGAGCTGTATGTATGCTGTACAGCACATGAAGTTCAAGGTACTCTTCTTGGGTACAAATTACATCCATGGAAATATTTCCTCCTTTTGAAAGCACATAAACTTCAGCTAAATAAATGTAAAAAAGTTCAAGTGGATTTCCGTTCTACTTTGTGAGGTGAGCTGATACCTTGTGCAGTGTAACTGGGCCAAGTTAACCAAATACTTTCAACCCATAACATGGACAAAAACCCAGTATCAGACATAAAACTACCTATAGGCACACTAGTAGATGTACTAGGCATGTTAAGGTATGAGTTCACATAGACAGCACTGATGTGACCAGGATTAGATGTTTGTATCTGAAGGAATAATCTAATCTTCTTTGGTTCTATGGAGAGAGGAATTTCTGGAACACAATTCACTTCAGGCCAAGATGGATATGTAATACACGACATGAACCCTGCCCTCAAACTACCTGCTCATTGGCACTGACTGCAGACAGCTCAGAGTGATCTAGCTCAAGGCAAAGTTTAATGTTATAGAGGTTAAGTATAGTATCTAAGGTTAAGTAAAATTAATCCACACCACTTGATGTCTGAAAGATAATCTGAGACATGAACTTTGTTTATTTATAAAGATACAAAGTCAAAGAAGAAATTCAAGCACAAAACTCAGGAGAATTTTATCCACCTTAATGAACTTCATTTTTGGTAGTAGTTAGGATACTAAATAAGCATAACTTAGTAGAAAATATTTGCATGGGTCTTAGAGAATTTTGTGGCAGTATCACAGAATCCCAGAATCCCAGAAAATGCTGAGTTTGAAGGGACTCATAAGGAACATCGAGTTCAACTCTTAGCCCTGCACAAGACATCCCTAATAATCACACCATGTGCCTGACAGCATTGTCCAAACTCTTCTTGAACTCTGTCAGACTTGGTGCTGTGATCATTTTGCTGGAGGGCCTGTTCCAGTGCCCAACCACCCTCTGGGTGAAAAACCTCTTAGTAATATCCAAACTAAACCTACCCCCACATAACTTCAGGCCATTCCCTCAAGTCCCATCACCAGGCACCACAGAAGCTGATGTCAGTAGAGAAGATCTGTTCCAATACTATTGGAAAAGATGCCATTCCACCAAAAAAAAAAAAAAGTTTTCTGACACACATCTTAGCCTAACCTAAGGACTGCACTCCAGAAGATCCTGTTCTCACAGAAATTGCAAACTACTGCACAGAGTGTGAAAGTCTGTGTCACCCTTGATCACTCTGAGTGCCAGCAATGTCAATAGACACTTCTGGTGAATTAAGGGTATTACATATGGTTCTGACTAACAGAGCTACCATTTCAACTTTACCTTCAGCAATACTGTGATACTGTTCATTTTTTTTATTCCTAGTAAGGGACACAGCACAGAAAAGACCTCCTATGGGAGCTAGGGACCTTCAACCAAGCTCTCTTGTTACCATGATTTCTCATGCACAAGCCCTTCAGGGAACATCTGACTATACCTGCTGATTCATTCTGACAGATGCTATCAATTCACTGAACTTTTTCAAGAGAAGTGTTGCAGGAGTAGCTTTAGGCAAGCAGGAATCATAAAGAGTCCTATGTTCAGTGGAGCTAAGTTGTTCTCTCTTAAGTGATTCATTCTTGAATACTCCACTCACATAGATCCCTATTGTTGCCTCTATATGTATGTATACATCCGCCTCACTAGACCATCTGAACAGGTATTACTCTGTTCTTCGTGTGACCCAGGCACTCCATCCCAGCATGTGCTGCAGAGAGGCAATCATCCTCCTTGATAATAGGTCAAGTGTTTTGTAAACATAATATCACTTCTATCCAAAGGCTGCAGCACAGGCGGTGTCTCTCCAGAGACAGAAAAGACTGTAAGGAAAGTCAAGTGGGACTTTAACCTTTAAGAAGAAAACTGGGATATAGCTATTTGATTTTAGAAAGAAAGCTGCAGCATTCTTGAATACTAAGAACAGAAGGCCTTTCTCTTAAGAGCAACACAGAGAATGCAAGTCCTCTGTCGATGGTAGTCACAATTTAATTACTGCATCCCATGCCTTGTGGATTAAGCACACAAAAATAAGCACAAATATATCACTCTGGTTAGTGGTGTGTAAGGAGTTTTAACCACCACATCTAATTTGCTTTGCATTTCCTCATGGCACCCATTTCCTCCTTCTTTTCTTGACTGTGAAAGGGAAATGTCTTTACCCACAGTCAGGACTGACCCAGAGGTCCTGCTCAATCTCCTGATTTGCAGACAATAACACTGCAAAAAAAACCACCTTACCACAGTTTCTCATGTACCTGAAAATTTCACTGAATTCCCAATAGCTGGGCACAGTGTGGATAAAACTGGTGTGCTCAAAGGAATACAACACAGAAGAAGGCTAAATTGAATTATTCAAGTTAGGTTAGTCAAAGCTTAGTCCAAACCATCAGTTCCTAAACTACAGAAACAGGCTGTAATCCCTGTTGTGACAATCAAGAAGTGCAGACAGTCCCAGAGAGGCACCTCTTGCCCTTAGCTCTACAACAGCTCTACAGCAGCATTCCAGCTGTGTATTCCTGTGGCAACACAGGGCACAACCTGGCTCCCCTGGCACTTACCCTCTTCTAAGATATAGTCAGACAGCTACCAGTGCCTGAGCCATCTTGTTCAAAACTAGCACAACTCTGTTTTTACTAGATTCCCACTCACAGCTCTGCCTGTAGGATTAAAGCTTTGTCACACCAAAGGAGTGGGGGAATCCTGTGACATTTAAACAATGAGCAAAACTGTGAAGAATACCTAGTAAGTAATAATCCTGCACCAGCTGGGGAGATGCTCGCAGGTACATATTATGATGTAATAAATATTTTTATGCCTGATTCAACAAATAATTCTGTGACACCCTCTTCCACAACTAAATTACCATTATATGAGTACTCTGTGAAATAGGGAAACATATTTTAAATTTTTTTTTTAATACTTATAAAACTATTGAAACAGCATTGTTTCCAATCCAAATATATTATTCTGTAACACAGGCCTGGATTTGCACAGCAGAATCTCAAAGCTTTTTCCTTGCTAATCTGAGATGTAATAGATTTTAACTAAATGATCTACCTATACATATTACAAATTATTAGTTGTCAATTAGATACACTACTAATACAGTTAATTATATGTTTCAAGTAACAAACCTGTACTTTGACTTGCATTTATAGATTAATTAGCACTTCTGGAAAGTTTCTAGAAATTGAGCATTCAAAGTAGCAGTAACAAAGTAGTTTTGATCCAGTTCTTTCTCAGCCTTCTTTTATCCTGTAACTTTTATTCTCCACACATATTCCACCTTAATGGGGAGTATTTATCCTCTCAGAAACACATATATTTTTCATTATGGAGAGTTCTGCAAATAATTTCTTTTGCATCTTAAGAACACAGCAAAATAATCCAAAATTATTCTCATCTCCATTAACTTATTTTTTCAAGACAAAAATTCATCCTTTTCCACGGGCCTGGCTTGTAAAGAGCATAATATTTTGTGGCCTTGTTGAAAATGGTTTGCTTTATAGGCATATGAAAGTGTCATTACAAAAGGGGTTTGAACCATTGTGGACCAAGAGAGAGCAACTAGTGAAATGTAAGGAATATTCCTCCATTAAATGATCGTAGCTTTAAACCAAAATGCAAAATCAGAATTCTGTTCCTACACAGCACTTTGAGGGCTTTTGTTACGCACTAATTACAACATGCATTGAAACAAAAACAAAACACAAACCCTTGAAAGTCATTAAGATTAAATTCTTGCCCTCTGGACAGCTCTATGTCAATGATCAGCTCTTTTTCTGGGAGGCCAGTGACAAAGGACATTATTTTTACCCACGGCTGAGCACATATAAGAATGGGTTTTGGTCTATCTTCATAAATTCTAGAAAAAGGCTTTTACAGGTGTCTGTGTGGAGATGAGCAGAAGGAATGCTGTTCTCTGAAATCCTAAATGAAAGTTTTTAATTACTTCTTCTGATGAAAATCCTAACACTCACGTCTCATCACCTACAACCACACAGATGAAGTAGGAATGTGAGTCTTATGATACATGGGAATTAATGGGTGTCTGTGATGTCTAATTTTTTTTTTTTTTACTGTGTAAAGGTGTGGGATCAACTGCAATTTTAAAAAGCAAGAAAACCATTACTAAGGAAGCAGATCTTACAAATTGCATCCTTCATACCAATAGTGTGGACCTCACCAACAGTTTATGTTTAAAGTTTATGAATAAAGTTATCTTAATACAAGATAAGGTTTCCATATTTAATTTGGCATGACCTATTTACTTAAGGGACTATTCAACCAGTATTGTAATGAAACATAAACCTATCCATAGCTTACTAGCAGTCCCTCCATCCATTAGCCATGAAAGGCATTGCAACTATTTAATGTTCTATTCTCTTTATTAAAACCAGAGATAGAGAGTTAGAGAGTTATATAGTGAAATACAAGATAAATATCATACACACCTAAGTCATATATGAGAGAGAATTTTACCTTCAGAACACTTTTCTAGCTAGGAAATATAGAAGTTCAACAAAGTCATTTGTTTTGTGCTCCTTTCTGCAATGAATGCCCTTCTTCTGCTCTGCAATGCCTTTCAGAAGGGCAGTACAAGCCAAACTGAATTGCACAATTTGAATTAAATAAGATGCTTGTGAAAAAAAAAAGTGTCTCCGGTACAGTAAGGGCAGCCCTAGCATGGGTTTGCACAGAGAAAAAAAATATTTCTCATCTTTCACTCTTATTTTACTGTGTTTATTCAATATTCCACGGAGGCAAGCCAATTATTTTCCCAAACAGAAACTGCAAAGGAAATCATAGCACTGGGCAAGTCAGACTTTCTGTTAAAATATCAGTGTTTGTTAAGTGTTTGTGCAGCTTTTAAAATGCCTTCTAGAGGGCTGATAAGGGAGAAAACCGAAAAAAAATAGATAAGCTGGAATCCACTATGCTTCATATATAACTCCTTTAGGAATGCAGCTGACTGTTCAAGAACACACTATGACAGAAAGAGTGAGCACAAATTCCAGCTTAAATTCACTCTTGGGCTTTTGCTGTCATGAGCAGCAGCATCACCCTTTGTTCACTGTGCACCATATCAATACAGGGTAAGGAAAAGAGCCCCATGAAGCCTCCACTTCTAGCTTAAAAGTGTCCTTTCCATGTAATTTCCCAGAGGACATTTTCTCCTCTGTTTTCAGAGCGGGATTATGGAACACTCCTGATTTACAGCATGTCCTGCATGATACACATGCAGCTGGAGTTACACAAGATTACAGACTAGTGCTATCCAACAGTACTCAAAAATCAGGATGTACCAGAGCACTCAGGAGAGCACCCCCTCTCCTTTTCTTCATCATTCACTGACACCAGCACTCCAGACTCTGAGGAGGAGAAAGAAATACAAGTCTTTAGTCCAAAGAATAGTAAGCTTTAAAACACAGTCAACACAGCAAAATTTCTATGTCAAAAGCTACTATACATTTGATACAATGTTAGATTACCTTACATGATATTAAACAGGGATTTTGTGATCCCTTATCTAATATAACCAAATTTCCATTTAAGGACATGCCAGAACAAACTAGGGCTCCCTGCTACATTTGTCAACACAATTCAGTTCTCAATTACTCTTCCTTTAGACTCTAAACCTCTAACTAGAAAGCTCCCACACAGGCAACCAGCAAAACAGATAAGTGAATTTTTAAAAATTATTCATTTTTTCCCTAACTTTAATTCAAAAAATTGTTAATCATCTGTTACTAATCAGCACAGAAGTACCAACACCACTAGCTAAGAACAGAAAAACTGCATTCCTTTGCGAGTTCATCACTTTATATTACCTTTGTACCATATCTTTGTCTCCTGTATTCTCATTTGAGAATTTGTCTGCCCTTTATGACCACAGCACATACAAGGCAATTTTTAACAGTATTTGTTTTGCAAGGTACTGTAAATATGGATGTTCCAGGAACCTTAAAGTTGTTATATTGAAGAAAAACAAAAAAAGGCATGTAATTTTATACAACTAAATAACAACTGCTGTCCCATGAGTCTGGCCTTTCTTGATGCACTGTTTGATACAACATAAATACAGCATTTCCTGCCTACTACTAGAGTTTGCTTGAAATTCAGGGGTTTCAGGTTTAACACCTCTGTGACGTTTGTAGTATAGCATTTCTACTGCAATATTCAATTATTTTCTCTAGCTACAAATGTTTTCTGAAAGAAGTAGGAAATAATAAGTTTCAAACAGAAAATCTCTCTGATTATCATCAGAGATGATTTATAAACTGACATCTTTGAGACTTCACAAATAAAACATTGCTTTTATAGTGGAAAGCACAAGCTGACTTAAACGCAAGGGAAACCAAAAAGTTTTTCTCTAATTCATATGGGTAAGTCAGAGTCATTAATGCATGCTCATGAGAGAATTTTGAAAATGTTGCATAAATATTCCCAAGAAGAAAGGAACAAATGTTTTCAGTCATAGGCCCTTGCTTTCACCCTCTGCTATGATTCACAACTGTGCATATCAGCTGAGAATGCTGGTCAGACATTTGGTTACAAACTTTAAGATTGGTCTTGATGATGATAAAAATCTATTTCAATGATGATTCTACAAAATTGTTTAAAAAGACAGTCACAAAAATGCCAATATGTCCATTCCAAGTCTTGGGGTGCTCCTAACAGCAGGCTGGATCTTAAAAACATAGCCAAACACCAAGATACTAACTGTGACATATATAACAAATTGAATGGTTAGGAAAATGAAAGTGACAAAAGTATGGTAAGACTACACTTACAGCCTCTCTAGCCAACGGCAGGAGGAGTCTGCTTCTATTGCAATCCTGTTCATTTCATGAAAGATTCAGTTGGGTCAAAAAAAAGCAAAGCTTTTGCAAAATCAGGCTGTTACACATTTTATAATTTTGAATGAAATCCTGACATTGTGTAAATTTGTGTTTGCTGAGAAGTGCTGGCAGCATGACTTACTAGGAAATGGGAAAGCTGGGACCCCAGGAGTCTGGAGAGAAAAGAAGGTTTATTACTTATGGAAAGGACAAGTTGAAGATACACAGAACAAGAATTGACATGCATACTCTTAACTTCAGTAAAGGGTCTTGAAGAACTCTACCTTTGCTACTTTCATTCATTTACTTAAAATTTCCCCTGGCACTTGCCCTGGTCTCTAATCATCTCACATCATGAAATTCACATTTAAAATCTTCAGTAATTCAGCTGTTCAATTAGTCAGCCAATCAATTATTCAGCTATTGATCTGCCCCACAAGGAAAATAAAATGGATGGACAGTTAAATTTTCACAAACACAGGAACCTGTGTTGCTGATTACAACTTAGATTTGATCTCTACCCAGGCACAATACCAGGCAAAGGTGGGGGGAAGTCTTTTTTTTTTTCCCTTTGCAGTTCTTAGATTAGCTCTGCTATAGTGCCAGAAAATTAGAAATACCTAAAAGTTTCTGTCTCTTTGTCAGCACAAGTAACATTACAGGTGATGCTTATCTACCTCACTGGCTTCTTGCTTAGGAAATGATTATGATTGAAATGATGCTTTGGTCTGGAGATAATTAAACACTCCTCTAAGAGTTATAATGGAAATTTTAAACATCAGTTGCATTGTTTTGCTCCTTGCTTTTCCTATTCTAGATGTAATTTCTTTATAAGCGGGCCTTCCAAATGTTTTCTCTTTCCTCTTATAAACTACTTATTTCTGATCTACATCATTTCTTTTAAGCTCCTTATTTCTGATCTACATCTTTTTTTTTAAGCCTGCTCCCAAGCAGTTCCTCCTCCTCCCTTCCTCAGTGATGAAAAGTCACTTTCATCAGTGATGAAAAGTCCACTGTGCTGAAAAGTCCATCTCTTTCAATCTCCTTTCACAAGAGCAGTGCTGCAGGTTTATACAAGGACTGTGCTTGCTTGGAAACCATTCCTACAGTTCCGACACTTAGTCACTGGTGTCCCAAAGCACTGAGACAATATTAAATGACTTGGCCAACTAAGTTCATCCCAGGACACAGAATTATTCCTGCAGATACTCCAACTTCTGTGCTGCTTAAACCCTGCCACCAACAGCTTCATAACCCTCCTGTAAGCTCAAAAAGGGGAAAGCACCACCAGTCAGTTACTGACACACCAGCACAGCATTACATGGTATTTTTAAAATCAAACTTTTTTTCTACTGTCACAGCCTCTAGATTTTCATTTTATTCCATTTCAGGAAGGCAGGAAGGAAGGGAATAAAGGAGAATACTTCACACACTTTCCAGAAATGAAGACAGCTATTTTCAAAACATCTTCTGTTGAACAACAACAGGTATCACAAGATTTGATATTTTTATGAGAATAAGAATAGCAAAGAAAAGTGAGTGGAAAGTGAGTCACCACTGGTCTCAACCAGCAGTACCCCTGTACTGGTCACCCCAGTACAGTGATAAAATAATCCAAAATGGGCAAGATTCCTGGATTTCCTCCAAGAGCTCTTAACAGAGTTACATGGCTCTTACCACATTTACCAGTGCCCATCAGTCAAGCCCAAAAATTTTGACTATTACTGGTTCTGTCCTAGGCTGATGAAAGTTCAAAGACCTACTTTAGGGAAGGGAGAGGAGAAGAGACTTCCTGCAAAACATGTGATGTGTAGTACACAAGCACATATACCTGTAAGCAATTTTAGCTTCCCCATAAGGGGGTTTTCCCAGTTCTGGGTATAGGAAACAGAGCAGCCATTGCTTTGCAAGAGTGTAGCAAAGTGTGACTTACTCAACAATACCCACGTGCTACCAAATGTATCCATCTTGAGAATAAGCTTTCAATGCAGCGAAACATTTCCAATCAATAATTTGTAGCTTATGATCATATTAAATTGCAACACAGTGCCTTCCCCTACCTCAACAATACAAACAATAGCACTTATGCCAAAAAGAAAAAAGCACAACTTGTCTAATTTTCGGTTTAATGTGTACCAAATTTATGTAAGGTTTTATAGGTAATTGTTTTTCTAGTAAAGCACAAGTATACAAATAAATTAACTTCATCAAATTATTGGGAAATTTTCATTGAAGAGGAAAAAATCAGTAACTTTAATGCCGATAGAACTCAAATCATAAAGTTGTCAATGATAGCTTATTAGTTGCTTTAAAAAGGCATTGAATAATTGACATACCCAGAGGAATAATTACAGGCTATGTTAAGATGACAGGAGTTCAAATTCGAAAAGCTTAGAGTGCATGCCATAAAGTGCCAAAGACACATTGAATGAGCCCCAATTTCCTTTGCAGCTATTCTCATCCCACATTTATCCTCCCTGTTATCTATGTACAAAGAACAACAAAGTACCTTCAATCTTAATCAAGCTGAATGTTTTGGCCTATGGATAACTTTGACAGTAAAATGCACCTACAAAGGATCCAAAGAATAGGGCAATGGCAGTGCTTTCCAGAGCAATATGACTTCAGTTTCTTTGATTTATTTGACTTGAGAGAAGGCAGTACATATTTTCAGAGCTTTGGGGGTTTTTCCCTCTGGCATTCTTTATTTTATTCTGCCCAAAGATCCATCTTTCAGCTTATGCTGGAAGCTGTGACCTCAGTCCAATAATTGGTTGCTGTGTTGGGTTTTTTTGGCCATGTTTTGATAGCAGTGGGACTGCAGGGGTGGCTTCTGGGAGAATCTCCTGTAAGCTTCCTCTATGTCCCACAGACCCAATCCAAGCTGGCTCCAAGATGGACCCGCTGCTCGCCAAGGTTGAGCCCATCAGCAATAGTGGCAACACCTCTGGGATAACTGAGTGAAGAAGGGGAGAAAGTCACTGTGCAGGAGCAACTGCAGCCCCAGAAGAGAGGAGTGAGAACACATGAGAGTGACAGCCCTGCAGACACCAAGGTCAGTGCAGAAGGAGGGGCAGGAGGAGCTCCAGGTGCCAGAGATGAGATTCCTCCACACTCTGTGGCAAAGACCATGGAGAGGAGGTGTGCCCCTGCAGCCCAGGGAGGTCCACACTGCAGCCAGTATGAACCTGCCTTGTGTGGAAGACCCCATGCTGGAGAAAGTGGATGTCCAAAGGAGGCTGTGACTTCATAGGTATTCCATGTTGGAGCAGGGTCCTGGCAGAATCTATGGCCCTAAGGAGAGAAAAGCTCATACTTGAGCAGGTTTGTTGGCAGGACCTGTTATCCCACGGGGGATCCACAGCAGAGGAGACTGTTCCTGAAGGACTGCCTCCACGGGAAGGACATATGCTGGAGCAGTTTGTGAAGAACTGCAGCCCATGGGAAGGTCTCACCTTGGATAGTTCATGGAGGACTGTCTCCTATTGAAGAGACCCCATGATGGAGCAGGGATAGAGCAAGGAGTTCTTCCTCTGAGGAGGAAGAAACAGCAGAGACATGTGATGAACTGACCAAGTTCCAATTCCCCAGCCCCCTAAGTCACTGCAGAGGAGGAAGAAGAGAAATCAAGAGGAAAGTTGAGCACAAGAAAAAGGGAGGGGTAGAGGGAAGGTGTTTTTAAGATTTTTTTTTTTTTATTTTCTCATTAACTTAATCTGACTTTATTTGTAATAAATTAAACTTTTAATTAAAATTAAAATTAAAAATTAAAAATTAAAATTAAAATTAATTTTAAAAATTAAAATTAATTTTCCCTAGTTGAATCTGTTTTGTCCATGACTGTAACTGTGAGTGATCTCTCCCTATCCTTATCTCAACTCACAAGCCTTTCATTATATTTCCTCTTCTCTGTCCAGTTGAGGAGGGAAGTGACAGGGCAGCTTTGCTGGCTACGCGGTATCCAGATAGTTGTATTAATCAGTTCAATAATTAACTCTCCCTGAAGTAAAACTTCTTGCTTACATGCTACTTTCCTTTTGAGATAGAAAAGACAAAGCCTAACTACAGACCTATCTAAGTAAAATTACTGGAAAAACAAAATTTATCTGATGTAAAATATGCTTCATTGTTTTTTCTCTTTGCTTTTCTTAGCTTTTTCTTCTTTCCTTATCCTTTAGGTTTGCATTTGAAATTAAATACTTCAGACTAAATAGCCATCAGCTCTAAGTACTGAGTACTACTGTACTCAAAGTACCTGATGTAACTCAGGAACTACCTGAAATACTAGACAATTTTATCTTTATAATTTCTAATTGGGGCTTGGAAATAACACATAACTTTAAACATTTTTTTGCCTTACGCTTTAGAGATCTATTTAGCCTTGAAATATATCAATCTGCAAATAAAGCAAGGCTTTTTCCCCAGAAATTCAACAGACTGACTCTGTCATAACCAGACTCTGACTGTACTGCTAATAATAATAATTTTTCATACTATGAGATACAAGTGTAGTTTGCAAATACTGTTACTTGTTGCAGGGTAGAAAATAATTCAATCAAAAGTCTGTACAATTAGATTATTTTTCCCAGCACTGAATTTTTTTTTTTCTACACAGATTTCTATATACAGAATTTTCTAAAAATGGTGATTTCTGTATTTTCATATCACTGTTAAAAGAGGGGGATCCCTGAGCTACTTTGATTAATATACATCATAAAACAGGCTGGGTGGAGAGTGCTTTGGGTCAAAAAAAGCCCTTCTTAATTCATGTCTGCTTCTGTGAAGTTTGAAACAAATTTCTTTCCTCAAGCCTCCAAGTGAACCAGACATCAGAGAGAATATTCCCTTCTGGGAAGCTGCTATTAAACCCAGGCGTTAAGAGTACATCTGTATCTGTTGAATTCGAAAACCAGTGTTCCACATGTTATCTTTGAAGTTTATCTAAAGGCCCAATGGATATAAACATAAGCAATCCTTATAACGTCTCTCCCCAAAATTCCACTATACCTACCCCAGGCAACACTTTTCACACAGGGACTCTCAAAATATTTTATTCATAGACATGCAAACTGTAAGAAGCATACACTGACAAGCAAAGAAACAGACTGACCCCATAGACCTTGAGGGGAATAAAAAAGGCTGTTTCCTTTGGATGAAGACTTAAGCCACTGTTTCCTCAGTGACTTTAGTATCTTCCTCCCACACTAGGTTTATTTTTTGTTTTAATTCTTTCAGGCACAGTCTGAAGTGCCATCTACTGTGTGCTTGGCAGCCATTTTTTCACTGTCCAGCTGCTTTCTCTTGCTATTAACACTGGGATGCCTTTGCTACCAATGGATAAAATTTACAACCACATTCTAAGTAAGATTACAGGCAGTTTTCCTGCTCAACAAGAACAGTATGGAATTATGATTTCCAGAGAAGTATCTTCCACAAACAATGTATGTTGTTTCTCATTTCCTCTTGGCAAGAATGGTATATCCAATCTCTGTTAATTGCTTCCTGACACACACACACACACACACACACACACACAAAAAAAAAAAAAAAAAAAAAAAAAAAAAAAAAAAAAAAAAAAAAAAAAATTACGATGCTGATTATTTTAGGCAAATCCTTCTCAGTTTAAACTATTGTTGGGGGTTGGATGTGTTTCTTTTGTGTTTGTGGAATTTTTTCCTGATGGTTTGCTAGGTAACTAATTGCTGGGTACTTTATGGATACTTGACTTAAACAAAGGAGGCAGCAGGTTTCTCCGGGTGGAACAGCAGTGAGCAGCAGTTTGGTCCGAGGACACCGCTCCGAAAGGACTGGAGTACCAGGGGACCCTGCTTGTTTTCTCTCTCTCCACTGGATTTCTCTCCAGAGGAAGACTGAACACATTTTTCTTCACCATTGGACTCTCATACAGGACTATCTCATTTCATAGAACTGCATTTACTGCTCGAGGAGGATTTCATCTGGACTGCTTTCACTGCCCTGATACCCAGGGTGTCAGGTCACATCCCTGACTCTGTCAGGGCATTTTCTGAGGTTTTGTTGTTTCTTTGTTTTTTGCTTGTCTCTTAGTGCTATTACATTTGTATTTGTCTTTTGCTTTGTCTAATACTCCTAGTAAAGAACTGTTATTCCCACTCCCAAATCTTTGCCTGAGAGCCTCCAATTGCAAAATTATAATAATCTGAGGGAGGGGGTTTACATTCTCTATTCAAAGGGAGATTCCAGCTTTTGCTGGCAGGTACCTGTCTTTCAAACCAAGACAACTATCTATTGGGAAATAATCTGACACACAGCATAGTATCACTTGATTCATCTATATGAATCTATATGAGGCCAGACAGAGGTAAAAAAATTTGAACAGAAAAACTTGCTGTTAGACCAACTTTGAAAATTCAGCCTAGAGCTATCCTTCAAATATAGCTAATTTCTTAGCCTAGGAGTGAGTACATTAAATGTGATGACAAGATTCAGAACTGTCCAATGTCCACAATACAAATACAGAGAGACCTTTCTCAAGTACTTATTTCAGCAATATCCAGCTTGGTCTGAAGCTGAAGAATTCAGACTCAGAATAAACATGAGTAGATGTGTCAGACAGTAAAGGACAACAGAAGAAGCTGATAAATCATTCCATATTAAATGTGTCAAGACTACCTTATTAAATACTTATTATATAATACTACTACTTATAAAATAAGTGGCATCTAGTGGATTAGGCCCCTGAAAAAAAAGTCAGGATATTTAAGACCTATTACTCTGGCTATAAACTGTTAGATGATACCTGAAGAGCGTAGCATTTTCATGCTTCCTGACCCTCCACCTTTATCCTCCAAACTTTGTAGAGTGCTTTCAGTGCAAGGTTGTGTTTAAAAACATCACATTTTCACATGCATCTCCCACAAGCTACCTGCAAAAAACTAAAAAATTTACCAACATGGATTGCAAGTGTGTGTAGTTGATATAAAGGTTACCCAAGAGACCAGTCTTCCTCCTATCTTCCTACTCCTAAGTCCCCATAGCCTTATTCCTCTTTCCAAGGCATGTTCCATCTGACTCCCATCACCCAAGGGATGCATTTCCAAGCACTGCTTCTTCGTAAAGGTGCAAACAACACATGGAAATAAGCGTGATTAACCAAACACTTGTCTGCTGCAATTATGTTTCTCTTTCTCATGAAGACATAAAACATGGAACACGTGGAGCCAACAGGGATGTATTCCATATTAAGCTCAGGAACATATGAAATGTGAGCCAAGTGATTAATGCTTCTTCACACAAGGGGAGACATGACCCAGTGCTGCATTCCTCACAGGGACTGTGCACTGCAACATGCTTGCCAGGGCTGCTCCAGCTTAAAACAAGGGCGACACCTCACTGACTTCCAGCTGGTTTATAAATGATACATATGTATCTCCCCTACTTGCCACCTAATTCCTTGAACACAAAGACAGGAATAAATTCTGTCCAGCCTCTTCTAACCACTGATCAGAACACAAATGTCACGACCTGGGCAATGCATGAGCTGGGGTAGTTTTCCCTACACAAATGTACACAGAGTATTAGGCCCAAGCTAAACATTAAATTAAGATTATATTGGTTGGATAGCTAGAAACTGATGATTTTTTTATTTAGCAGGGAACAAAGAGAGGTTTGAGACCTCTTTTTTGACAGGCAGGTCTTTTTTTAAGACTACTATTCATGAGGAGGTGGGTTGCTACATACCAATTACTTACTTTTATGAAAATAAACTGTGCTTGCTTTTTATAAAAGGAAAAAAATGCAGCTCATTTAATAGTTAGAAATCCAATAAATTTGCGACTGTTTATTAATTCCTAGATCAGTCTATTTTCAAAATACTTTGTCCTCCAAACTCTGGCAGATGTTTGCTGCATTATGAGACATGGAGCTTACACAACAGAGGGCTTTAAAATATATCTTATACAATAAAAGTAAAAAATTTCACAGAATTAAAAACGGCAAAAGCCCAAATCTCCTAATTCCTTAGAAATAAATTTTTGTATTGATTAACAGTGACTGACGACAATAAGGGTCTGATCTAAATCCCATTAGACAGTAGAGGAACCTTGGCAGTTATGATTGTGAAATTACAAGCAAGCCTTTAATTATTTCTATATTTAGATTCTTATGTTGTAAGCCAGTGGATATAATGAAATGCCACATTGAGTGACTTCAGCTCCATTCATCATCCATATTCTTGGAAAGCACCTGTATCCTGCTTCTTTTTCACTTTCAAATGCAGCAATCACTTAAGAATGTGAAGGTACAAACCAAACACAACACATTAAACAAGATGACATCAACAGAAACAACCCTCAATCTAAAAGATCTATGGTTAATACCATCTAAAGCACTCCAAACACTCATTTTATGAATTCATTTAATAAAAGTGTCACTGCAATACAGAGTGGGCTACCTCTGATTCATTCTAATCATATGAAAGTCACGCACTTTGTTCTCACATATGGTTAGCAGCCTACATTAATTGTTCCAATCCTCAGTGATTCTTTTATTTTATACTTTATTTGGCATACAAATACATAAATCTATTAGACCAATTCCATACCACCAATTTTGGAATGTTTCAAACCACATGGCTGATGATTTGAGGCAGGATGTGACCAAACCAGCGCAAGAAACATTAAAAAACTGAGAATTAAGGAAACAGTCACCTGGAAGAGGAACATCATTTTGTCTTGCCTTCTCCTGATTTACATTCCCATTAGTGTGCAATTATCTTTAAACACCAGCATAACAAGAACCAATCCTGCACAGTATTACCAGAAAGGGATTTTGTGTTGTTTTATGTTTCTTCACTACCTGGCACAATTGGCATCTTTTATTGTTTCTTATGTACCACACTGAAAACAATTTTTATTAAAAATAGTAATTATTCAGATTATTGGAGAAAGAAAACTAAATGTGAGCTAGCAATATAAAAATGATAAAGACAATAACCTGGTTAACTGCATATCAATTAGTGCACTATCATCACAGGGAAAGCAGTAAAGAGAATTATTCAGAATACAGCCACAATATAATGATAATCACGGTTTTATGGAAAATAGGTCTTAAATGTTGATGGGACTACGTATTTTGTTAATTTGTGTTTCAGTTAATGGCAAGAATGTTAATAAAACTTCTTGATAAAAACATTGTGATAAACAATTTAGTTTTGTCACATAATAAAGGAATAAACTAAACAGATTGAGGATTGGTTGATGGATGGTTTCAACAATAACTATAAATGTCAGACCGCTCTGCTGTGACCATTTTTTTGCCAAGACTGGAAGGGGTTACTTCTAAACTGACTATGAGTCCTCATGCAAACCCATCTCTTCATGAATAACCCAGAAGAAGGAGTCCAACATTTGCAGATGACAAAAGGGCAACAGAGTGTAAATTAATTGTGGCAACAGATCAAATTGAATGGTGAAACTATTTGGTGACATAGTTTCATTTACATAACATCAATTTGAATACAGCCAAACACAAATCTAGCAAAAAAGAACATATGCCGAAGCACATAATGGATGGAAGACTCCAATCTCAAATTTAGAATGACACTGGGGTTCATGGTTAAATTACTGACTGAACTGAAGATCCAAATGCAAGGCTGTGACAAATGTAGATGTCCACATAGCAAGTGAAGAATTGGAAGTGCCTTAGGAAAAACTGCAAGAACTACACATGTTCATAAAATACGTGACTATGACTAAGTGACTTAATCTATCCAAGAGAATATTTAAATAGCCCCCTTGATCAGAGTATAGAGACACCACCATTAGAAAGATACTTTTCGTAGAAATCTCAGCATAATGAATACTAGAGAAATCTGGACTAAAAACAAAGCATACCACTGCAATTATAAGGGCAAATAACTTCTGAGGAGAGGTTAGTGGAGATACCTGGCACTATCCATTTTATGTAAATTAAGACATTTTCTATAGAGCATATCATGAGGTAAAAAACACAGCCTTGATGCTGGACTTGCATGAGATTTTGCATCCCAGATCATAGAAGAGGCAAAGGTACATAATCCCTTCTGCTCCTAAACACCTGTGAATCTGAACTGACACTTGAGGTCTTTGGTAGAATAGTTTACCACTGTCCAAAAATTTATCCCCAGACCAATCCTTCTCCTGAGTCAAGAAACTGCGATATCTTCTGTTCACAGGAGGTGAACCATTTTGACAGAAGTCATGCTTTTATGTTTCTTTTCTTCTTTTTGAAATTTAGCCAACACTGAAACATCTGAGAGCAGGTTCAGCACAGCCATTGACCTTGCATGCACCCTGATTCCACCCAGCAGCTGTAAGCAGTTCACAGCAGTCCCAGTGAGGGGTGACTCTGAGCATTCATATAATTGCCTTTATTCTCAGAACTTGATACTATACTTATGTCAGTTCTCAGGCTATTTTACATTTTTTTCTAAAGTGATGCCCAGGTGTGAAACATAAACAGCCCACTGAGTTCTAATTGGTCTGTGACATTTATAGTTCTCTCTCTCTTTTTAGTCTTACTAATGAAAACAGATTCTAATACAGTGTGTTGTGGGCCAATACTCCAGCCTACCTCTTGCTTATAATTGGCAATGTCAGGTACCCATAACAATTCTGCTGGTACTGATACAAAACACTTGCTATATATTCTTTCAGAAGGCAAGTTGGTTTAGTTATTTGCCTTTTGCATCCATAAGCAGCATGAATATCATGATAAGCCAGGCAGTCATTTCTCATGTACTCTGTGAGAATTGTGGAATTTTGCAGTTCCCCAATGCATGAACATTATTATTTTATAAAAGTAACAGCCCCTTGGTATTCCTGGTGAATGTTTTCTGTATGAAGATAGAGTGGTTGCATGGCCATCAATTTGAAAGGATTTTTTAAATGACAAGTGTAACCTCCATCTTTTTGCTTTATAGTCTAGTCTGTCCACTAGCAGATAAGGACAGCTGAGATTGACTGGCAACCAACACCATTATTCACTTGTAAAATTACTGCCAGTAAAATGGCATGGCCTGGGGAGCTGGCAAATACTGACCATCCAGCAGAGCTGAACATTGGAACTGTTTGTCTACTGGGAATTTTTTTCCTACTACATGCAGGCAATTTTTATTCAAATAGTTTAAAAAATTTTATGGGACACTGTGAATTGAAATCACTGGGCAGTATCCTTCTACTTTATCCTGATGTTTTTCTCCTGTCTCAATTCACATGTATTCTATTATGTATATTACCCTAACAGCCTAACGTCATGTCCGAGTATTCATTGTTTTCCCAGTGTTCTGCACCAAATGTTGGAACTGGAACCAATCTTGGAAGCTGCCGGTAACAGCATTAAGTTCTTCGAACACAGAGAAGTCAAAAAATTATTGTCCAGTAGACTTTGCATCAAGAAAGTGATCTAGAGTCTTTATCACCATGATAAACAGACTTTCAGCCACAGGGCTGAGTTTCATCTTTTACTGTTTGTTTCAGTCACTTACTAGGGGAGAGAGTGTTTTATAGCTGATTTTCAACTAGAAATCAAGACAGCATACACTTCATATGGTGTATGACTAGTCATTTAGGATCCTCATATATGCTCAGTTCTGTACCAATGGAGGACAAACCCTTGTCTCTAATATAACTGTAAGAAATTGTAAGCAGTTTGGGAACAAGGTAATTCCAGGCATAAGAATGAAATAGTTCTTAAACTCTGAATATGCGTAGTTCCAGGCAGATAACTGGAGAGCGGTATGATGAATACGTCATCTCATGTTAAACTTCTGTGTGCTGTCAGTGTCAAAATAATCATTCTAAACTCACTTCTCACACCAAGCCTATTTTAGGTAGCTCTATGAAAAGTCAGCTGCTGCCAAAATCCTTCCCATCAAGTCCAGTTTCAATGCAACCAGGGCAAAGTTTGAGCAATCAGATTTGCTTCCTTAGCAGAAATTTTATATATCCATGGTATGAGTAAGTGCAAACCTCTATCAAAATGCATTCCCATCATCCACAATTATGTCCTTGAGTCAGAGAACTGCATGTACAGTACATTCTGCCGTTTCTCTTACTGCATCCATGCTGTTTATTCTCCCACCACAAAAGTTTTCAAGAGCACCAAGCTGTTGTTATGACTCATAGTAAACACCAACGCAAAGCAAGCAGCCCAATTTTCTTCTTCCCTGATTTCACTAACACACATTCAGTTAGAAGAGAGAAGAAAAAAAAAGGGGGGAGAAAGGAGAAAATAACAAAGGTTCAGTTCTTATAAGCTTGTAAATCCATGTTGAGAAAAGAGAAGGCTGAAGAGGACTAGACAAGAGACGAACAAAAATACCAGAGCAATTCAACACATGGTGAGGGGGTGGAGTAGGATAATGCTACAGAAATGAATGCTTATGACTCTCACATCATCACCTCCAAAATAATCAGCCAAGAGAGATAATTACTGGGGTTAGCTTAAGTATATATATGTGTGTGTGTAGATGGAGAAAGGAACAGAACGAAAGGAACTGATCAAAACCTCCATCTCAAATGAGAGACAGGTTATTACTTAGCAGCCAAACATAAGCTCTAGGTGAGATCAAACTTTAAATTTGAGTCACAAGATTTCTGACAGCAGTGTCCATCTTAACAAAATGAAGTAACAGGGTATGGTACAGATACAAGCTAAATCACACAACCCTATAACTGTTTATAAAAACCCTCAAACAGGACTTTTGAAGGTAAAAGGTTAAGTTCATTGCAAACCAAGCTTCAGCCAATTAATGAGCTTTACATAGTGGGGTTTTAGTTGGAGAGTGCTGATGGCTTCTGAAGAGAAGTCCTGAGAACTGAAGGCAAAGACCCAGACCCTTCCACAAGACCAATCCATACCTGCTACTGCAGGTCCTCCTTCATGGAGTATCTTAAATTATATGGATGACAAAATCTGTGGCTATAACTCGTGCTTATCACCTTGACAGTCAGACTACTTTTTTTTCTGAATCTATTTTTAGGAAAATAATTTGAGGTTCTTGTATTTGGCGTTAACTTTGAACCATTTTGTGACAATGAACACTTCTGCATTTTCAGCATGCAAGCAAGTGAAAAATAAAATGCAAAATAAATTAAATTACATATAAAAACTATTTTTGTTCTCTGATTTAATTTCATAAGCTGTCAAAAAAAAATAAACAAAAAACAAAAAACGAACAACTAAAGATGTTCTAAGGGAAGGCTGGCAAATATACTCTGTAAACAAAGCAAAACCATAAATTCCCTCAAAAGGCTTATCTATTTCAGAGTGATAATTGCTAATTTTAAATAAATCAATGAAAGGATGCAGCTATGTGAAACAGTATGTTTTGTTATATTGGAAACAATTTCTAAGCCATTATTCTCTTCAGTTAGAGAACAAGATTCAGGTAATGCTGAAACACTCATCATCACATTTTTTCTCAAGCTAATTCAACTTTGACATTATTTTTAACATGGAAGTTCCCTTAAGAAATTTGAAAGAATATGTGGGTAACTATGGGGGTTATAAATAATTACAGAAGCCCATATCATGGTCTGTTTATATAGTAAGTTTTTGTCTGGGCATTTTTTTAAGATTACTGTTACTCAGATTAAAATTTGGTCTTAAATCTTCAAGCTGGCATGATGATTAATTCCTTGAGTGGGCCAATACCTTTTACAAAGTCAACAAGATCCCTAATTGGGTACCAATTCCAGGGTGACTTAGACTGGTCAACCATCTCCTTTACAAGGAATAGGAAAATAAGAAGTTATCTTGCTTGTACTGCCACAGAAATGCTGAGGTCCTGAATGAAGAATTCATAGAATTCACAGGAGCACATACAGGGTAATGTTGGGAGGGACCACTGGAAATCATCTGGTCCAACCTCCCTGCTCAAGCAGGGTTCCCTAGAGTACGTGGTGGGCTTGTGTCCAGGCAACTTTTTAATATCTGTACCTGCAAATCCAGTCCAGTGGTTACTGATCAGCTGGTAAATTTCCATTCTAGATTTCTATTGCTCAAATTCAACCTCAATGTTTAATTTCAATAATAGAAATTTTAATTTGGGAGAATTTGGAAACTATATTTGGCAATGCAAATTATTTTTCCCAAGGACAAAATAGAAGATTGAGTTCACTGCCCCAGAAACACATTTGAAAACTTCTGTGTTCAGAATATCAAGATTAAAGACTAAATTATATTTTATTGTGTTTACAATTCCATGTTTGAAATGCATAACCTTTCTCAAAATAATTTTTTTTTTACCATTTTCTTCCCTGTAAAAACACATTTTAAAAAAAGCCCCATCTTAAGTGTTCCCATCAGCAATAAATTTCTTCTTAGTATTGTTCCAATCAATACCAAGACTTTTCTACAACAGATTTAGGGACTCAAAACAGCAGTAGGTGGGCCACATGCAACCACTAAAAATGTCAGTCTTAGTTAACATTTCATAGCAAACATTGAGCTACGCAGCAGGAATAACTATAACCACAGAGAAGAATGGAAAAATTATGGACAACTTCCTCTAGCTTAAGGAAAGCATCAGGAGAAGTTTCAAATGGACAGGAAATGAAAATCAAATAATCATAAAAATTACTCATAAATAGTCCTACACAGAAAGGGTAAGGTTAAAAAAATCTTGTCATGAGACTTATGGGAGCTATCTACCACAGATTTTGAGATCATGACCTGGAAGAATGCTAAGAGTTCCTGTGTAAGACAAGGGAGATTTAATGTAGCCTTGGGAGCTATCACCACTCAGGAGTGACCTCATTTCTTTTCAGCGTGGGTGTTCTTGCAAAATTCGGATAATTTTTATCCAGAATTAATCGATTTTAACATATTTCCACTTATTACCATGTCTGCTGCTATTAGCTTGTGACCGAACTGTAAGCGTGAGAAAAGTCTGGAGTCTACAAGGTGCTACAAGAAGAGAAGAGGCTCAGCAAAGAACTGAGTGCCTGCAGCACAAGAAAAGAAACTGTTGGGAAAAGCAGGGGAGCTGATGCTCCAAGCTCTGAAGTAATGGAGGAGAAACTTCCCATGGATCAGAGAGAACTTCACAGAGTTGCTGCAACCCAGGAAGCTACTGAGCTGTCTGAAACATGAAGGAAAAAAGAATCTAACTGCAGTGACAGTGACAAAAGGAGATGCAACTATGGGCCTTTATACCATCTCTAGTCTCCTTCAGCTTTCATTATTCAAGGAAAAAATATGCTAAGTATTCTAATGTAAACTCTCATAAAATCTGATGTCTCTTTAATTGCAAATCTTGTGGAACTTTGAGAGTTCAATGTAAGAAAGGGTTTTAAGCAAATCCACCTCAAAGTTCTGGAGAACTGGTCACCTACTCCAGTTACATCAGACATGGCACTACCAAAAGGTTAGGAAAATTCCAGTTCTGTCAATAGCACTGCCTGTGGTGCTGCATAACCCCATGGGCATCTCACCTGCTCCACCAGCCATTCAGATCAGGATAGAGCCTGGTTAAACACCAGTCAGGAAATACAAGTGGGAGGACACAACCTGCAGTAACCATACAGAATTTCTATCAGGGCAATATGTCCTAGGCAGATATCCTTTACTGTCATATTGTTCCAATTAACAAAAAATACCCACTATTTCTTCCACTTTCACAGTCAGCAATGTCATGAGTAACTGTAGCAGCATCTTCTGGAAGGAAGAAAATTAGATAAAAGAGAGCCAGCAAGAAGATAAGTTTAGAATCATACAGTAGCTAACTTGATTTAATCAATTGCCTTACGAGGCTAAGAAAGAGATCTGGCATGTGGCCTGTGCTGCAGAGACTGCAGTGGCATGCATCCAGTTACATAAATCTGGCATCTAAGTTTTTCTCCTCTCTGCTCCTCATCCTGCAGCTAAATCTGTAATAGAGGATGATCCCTCGCTTTCTCTTCCTATATACAAGCACAAGTGAGGGATGGGGTCTACTTCACAATTAAATGTGCTGGCACTGTTTTGAGCGTGCAGAAGGGCATGTCTTTTGAAAATATTTAGCTGTTAACCAAAGGTAAACACCTCTCTGCAGCTAATGTCATTACAAGGCAGGGTATTTCAGAGAAGAAAATATAAACATCTCCAAATACTCTTCTAATAAATAAATTATGACCCAAGAGTAAGAAAATTTTTAAAACACACAAACAAACAAATAACAGCAACAACAAAAAGAAAAGAGAAAAACAAACAAACAAAAAACCCCAACCAAACCCAGAAGTGAAGAGGCTGGAAAGAAAACAGATGCAACTGATGCCAACTATGAAAATTAACTCGCCTGTAAAATAGGTAGAAACCAAACACACTTATGATCTCAATACCTTATTTTGTTGCTATTTTGGCAGCTTTTGATATACACACATATTAGCTGCTCATCTAAATGAAGGCATGGAAGAGGTTATTCTCTAATTGCTGACTCCTTAAAAGGCTGTGTCATATGCACTTCTGTCCTGGGGTGACTTTATGATGCTGAATTGTACCCCCACTCATCTGTTTAGCCCAGAAATAAGTTTTGTGCCTTTAAAACTAGATCCAAGAGTAAAGTGGGAGAGAAGGAAAAGCGGTGGAATTTTTCACAGCTGTATTCAAAAACACAGAGATAAGAGCTTCAGCTCTCTCTTGCTGTAGAGCACAGACAGTGGGAGAGAGGTCTCCTTTGTTTTAGTTAGGTTTTTTTAGGTAGCTGAGGCCAGAAGTTTTTTGGAACTGTTCAGCTATTGTTTGGTCCAGGAACACCAGGACTAACGTCTGGGGGTCCCTCAAGCTGCGCTGCAGCTGGGACACCGGACCCAAGCCCCGGAGAGAGACACCCGAGCCCTGAGAGACTGAGAGAAAGCCGAGGACACACCCACGAAAAGGACTCTGAACTACAAGAGGACTTTCTGAATTTGCCATCTCTTCAGAACAATGAGAGGTTCCATTGTTTAGTATTATTCATTTTCTCATGCTTGTTAAATAAACAGGTTTTTTCCTTCTCTCAAAGGAGATTTATGTCTCCTGAACTGGCAGGGAGAGGGGCTGCTTCAATTTGCTTTCTAGAGGGACCCCTTCAGAGGTTTCCTCCCAAATTTGCCCTAAACTAGAACTACTTCACACAGAGGTTTGACAAAGCCTTGCACACAGTAGTCCCACATACTTGTCTCTACTCAGTGCCACAAGTGTGCAGGCCTTGCATCAGCACTGGCTTCTGGCAGTGCCTACACAAAGCAACACATGAATGCTATTAAAAGACACAAGTATTATTCAGTGGGATACTGCCCAAATTTCACCCACTAAACTGAGCAAAAGGGGCACAGAAAATGCACAGGTCAAACCAGAGCACTTTTATGAGTGTTCATATACAGAGAGAATCAGGCAGTGCAGTTTATTGTTTGAATAACCTTGTGTATAAAGTAAGAAAGAGACCCGGGTAACATAGCATGCACTTATGGCATTTCTGTAATCCAGTGGCTGACTTATAAAGGGTCTTATGAACTCTCTGATTTTGTACTCTTATTTTTTTCTCTCAGTTATTTTTTACTTTCTTTCTCTGAGCCTTAGATTCAGACACCATTAAGAAAAACAGAAGAGGAAGTTCAAACAAATTAGCCAGCTGAGATCTGATGGGAAGCTAAAGAGTCTGGATACCAATTTTCAGTAAATGACCCTACAAATACCAGCTGGGAGATTTCAGGATCCTCTTACAGACCAGTACATAACTGTGCCAAGTGAAAAAACAATACCTGACGAGACTCTCACCATGCTTTGCAGTGTAGAACTGAGCAGACCTGAGCATCTTTGCACAGACTGTCCTCTACACCAGTAGCTGTGCAGGCCACAACATGGAGTCACAACATACTCTAGGAACATCCAGCTGTATTCTCCTCCTTAGCCTCAGTTTCAGTATTTGTGGGAAAATAATGGAAGATTAGTGAGGAGGATTCTAAATACACTCAAGAACTTGCAGCTGAGGTGCCAAAACCACATATATCATACTAATTGTTCTTCGGTCTTGTGTGCTGAGTAAGAAGAGTATCTGTGTTTGGATAACACAGACCTGTGATAGACCTAAAGGCACCCAATCAAACATGGTTGAGATTCCAGCCTTGGTGTGGGAAAGAGCAAAGCACAGTGGTAAATTACACCTTCAGGAATCCAGAAGGCAGCTTTGGCCATCTTCCAGCATGGACAGTGCTCTATGGTGCATCCTTGCCTGTGTGCCTCTGGCCAGGTGCTGCTTTGGGAATCCCCTGGTTGGAGAGGTAACAAAAATTGATTTACTCTTTGCATTTCATACATGGTTTTGTGTTTCTTCCTGTGGCCTGCCTGTGCCAGTTCACACAGTATTTCAATTTGCTCTGGGTTTGAGCTGCTTCATAAGTTTTGAAGCTAACACATGCTTCACAAGACTGCTACTCTGTAGGGCCTCTCTCTATAAGGAGAGGAAAAGGACATAGAAACTAGCCAGTCCTGTGTCTGAAGAAGGAATCACAAACTGTATATTGGCATTTAACCTCACTCAAGAAATAATTAACCCATATTGCTTTCCAGGAAAATTAGTGCTTGTGCATAAGCAGTCACTTCCAAAAATTAGTTGCATATATAGCATACAGTTTTTAAACTTCCAAAATATAGGCAAAATTATTTATTCCATCTATTTACTGAAAGCCAGACTACTACAAAATATACTTTTTACAAGTGATTTGCAAGATGATTTTCAAAGCATAGGTTTGTGCAGTTCTCTGCAGTCCTTTGATCAATGTCTTCTTCAGTCTCAATGTCTTGAACTCAGCATAAACATTTTTCTCTATCTATTTATTTTCATCATCTGTTTGCTTTGACACTGCTGAGTGTTGGCTATCAGCCATCTATTACAATCTCACTGTGTTCAGAACAAAACTGGTTAAAGGGTTTCATTATTGCAGTCCTTGAAGCAGTTGCTTTTGCTTCTGGTCTTCTACAAACTTAGTTATATTAACACTGCGTTATGAAAGACACCAGATGGACAGTACTGGAAAAACCACATTCTTGTTTTCAACAATACATGCCTCAGGTCATCACATCTCTTCCTCCCTATATGAGGAAACATTATTACATTTCTTAGAAAAGGTCTACAGGGTGTAGCATGTGGAATTTTTTCCCAGACAGTTACATCAAACCACAAAATGGTTTCCAAAATAAAGGTGTTTCATACTGCAAACTAATACCAGTGGGATGGAGTAGTCTGCTGTAAATATGTCAAAACTTGCTTTCTTCAGACTTTTACTCAGCAGCTCTCTGTCTAAATGTCTCTTTAGACAGACATTTCTTGTGTTTGCTATTTTTCATATGTTAAATGTTTCTGGTTTTTTCCATCGGAAATACACAAGTTTATTTCAGATGAAACTTTGAAAGCCTCTTGCTAATTTTCTCTGGATCTTGAAATGAAGGATAAGAAATGGGACTGAGAAAAGACATCAGTAACATTCACAAGTAAAACGAGAGAGCCATCCTCATATTCATGGAGGAAATTCCCTTTACCCAGTACTCTGTTTACTCCATGTCGTTTGGCACAACCACTGTTATTTCAGGCTGGCATACCATAGTTTAAGTGCATGAAACAGTGAGGGAAACAGTGAAATAGGTCTGATACTTGGCTGACATGATTCCAGTAGGTTTTTCCCAGTGGACAGGAGTAAGGATAGTAAAGTGACAGTACAGGTAGAAAAAAAACAAAAAAAACCTGAGAAGCTGAATTAAAATCAGTCGCTGAAAACCTAATTTCTCTCAGAGTTTCTGGCACTTGGGAACAGGCAATCTCTCATCTGACTGCTCAAGTGCAGCATTTTCTGTTCAAGAGTGTCCTCTAGTGACAGGGGAAGACTTTCCAAACAGGAGGTGAACATTTTTCAGCGGATAAAAATGGGAAGAAAGTCTTGAAACTACATGAATCAATCTGCTAATGATCTTATTGCCACCACGGGACTTTAGTGTTAATGTACACCTGTGCTGCACGGCAGCTAAAAAGATGCCTTATTGTTGCAGCTGCTCCTGAAAACCGAGCTGAAAATCTCCATTCAAGTCTAGGGCATAGCACTGTAAGGCAGGCTCACCTGAATGGGATGAAAGGATCATTCTGCAGCTGCATAAATTTTTTTGAATTCTAAGACTACAACCTCTACCATGGTAAAAAATGTGTTTCTCATTCTGTCAGAGAAGATAATGACTGATATTGCATTGGAGCTAAATTCTTGCCTCTTTCCTCAGGCAGCCTTTAGGCCTACAGAAAGGTGGGCATCCTCTGAACTCCATGGTCAATGCTGTAACTTACTATAACCACTGTCAGCTGAGAAGTCTAAAGTTATCTTACCAAGTTTATGTTTAAGGAACCTTATTAGTAATTTTATAATGTAGCCATAACAGCCAGCTTTTTCTTTTTTTTTTTCCTTTTGCTAATACTGTATCTTTTGAACCGTCATAAGAGGAATAAGCTAAAGCACACAAAAAAAATGCAGATTACCACATGTTTTTATAGACAGCTGAAAACATTAATCACTAATCTGACTTTGCTGAAGTCTATATTGATAAGTCTGGCCATTCTTTTTTCTCATGTTGTGTCCATTTAAACATATTATTCAAGCACATGGAATAGTGCATAGACATGAAACACAAGACTCATTTTAGAGCAGCTATTTTCTAGCCAGTTTTATGCAAAACAGATGAAACTCTGGCAATTACAGGCAATTAAAATGTTGCCCTTATTTAAATTCCCTCCCTCCTGATATTTTGGGCTGCTTTTAAAGATTAATTTCCTACTGTTAATTTCCTTTTAGCTGTGTCATAGAAGCAAACCTTTACTCTGAAGTTTATTTCTTAAAGTGAAAAGCCTCACTCTCCTTACCAAGCTGGCTGACATTTTAAAGATTTTTATGAAGAACCAGGAAAAGATAAATCTCATTTTTTCCTCTTATCTAACATGATTAGCCAATTTCAGGTCTGCTGAAAAGTTATGGAAAACTGGTAGAAATGTCATTAACACTATCAGTCTTTGACAAGGACGACATGGCTGAACTCCACTGTTGAGAGGACAGAGAAAGCGAAAGACAGATACCAGCACGTTACCTGCTGCAAAGCCTTGGGGTGGTAACATGAACTCATTGCTAGTTTCTCCAGTCAGGGTCAGCAGAATCTGACTGCAGCACTACCAGTGGCAGAACTCAGCTTCCTTGGACCAGCTTCCACATGAAGTCTCCAAATGTCAGTGTAAATACACACCAGGTCCTGTCTGGCACAGCTGGTGCCAGCTGGAAAACTCAACACCAAGCAGTCCAAGCACCATTTGCAGCAAAACACACATTGAAGCATCTCCAGATGAATCCAAGCCTTGTGGAGATGGGCAGCTCTGACAGGGACTCTGCCACAAGCTCATCCCCACACTGAATCCACTACAGTTTTATTGAGCACCCAGGCCAATGTCACAGGACTTGTTTTCTGCTTCTCTGGCATTGTGAAAGCATATCCCCAGCTGAAACCAGTCCTAACACACAGAAACACCCACAAATGTGGTGTTCATATCAGGAACTGTAGTGATAGTGATGCCTTGGAATGACAAGGATTGATGAGAACAAATTGAAAGAGAGGAAATTTAGGTTACATATAACAAACAAATTCTTTACCGTGAGGGTGGTGAGATACTGGAACAGGCTGCCCAGAGAAGCTGTGAGTGCCCCAGCCCTGGCCACGTTCAAGGCCAGGCTAGATAAGGCCTTGAGCAGCCTGGTCTAGTGGGAGGTGTCTCTGCCCAGGGCAGGGGCGTTGGGACGAGATGGTCTCTGAGGCCCCTTCCAATCCTTAACATTTTTATGACACTACATTCTGTGAAAGACGAAGA
>WBNO01022923.1:0-84181 GCA_013400575.1 Peucedramus taeniatus | reverse complement strand
GGGGGGGGGGGGGGGGGGCGACGACAAGGGGGCGTTGGAAAGAAGAGGGAGGAATTTCCTGGTGCTGTACTCATTGCCACCCTGCTTACTTTGAACCGTNCGCCTTGTGCGGGAAAAGCCGTCGAGCGCCGCCATGGTTCGCAGCTCCGCGGCCCGCCCCCTCCCCGAGTGCCCTGGCCGCTGCAGAAGGGCGGGCGCCGGCGGCAGAGCCAGCGGCAGACTGGTGCGTTTCCTCGGCAGTGCTGCCGAAGGGCTCAGCCCTTATCTCCAGCGCACTTTTCTCGCAGTATAGCTGCCATACGCCTTTCGTACGTGTTTTTTTCTCCCCCGCTTGTGGTGAGACGGTGCGGGAGGATGAGTAGGGAATGATGTGGAGAATGACGGGGTAAAAGGGAGCGTCTGCAGGGACAGCTGGGATGGGGAGGGCACAAGTGACCGTGTGTGCAAGGGGGTTGTGACAACAGGAGGCAGAGATTGTCAGTCCCGCAGGGAAGATTGCAAGGGGCGGACAAGGAAGAGTAAACCCCACAGACAGTCTTTTTCTAGGTACTGTTTCCTTCCACAGATGAAATCCAAGCCCTTATCAACCTGAAACTGAAACCCTTCTAAATCCCCATACTTCTTCTCTACCATCCTAACCCCCAAATCTCATTTTTGAGAGAATCTCCTCCTCCTAGAGAATATTCCCATTCCACCACAATAGTGAACTGAATTTCCAGGTCTTCTGTTCAGTTCCCACATAATTTCCTCATATATTTTCCATCACAAAGCAGCTTGGTGTACCTTTTCACTCCTTAACTGATTTCTTCACAGGCAACATTGCACAAAAGATAGGAACACAACCTTAGCAAAATGCTTTCTAAACGAAAGGGATTTTGAGTTTTCCAGCGTTGGCATAAGGATTCACAGCTGAAGTGGGAGCATGTGTACCTTCTGCCTTACATTGCTGGTTTTGCAAGTGGTTGATACATACTATCTTATGCATATCAACAAATGATTTCCCCTACTCAAAGAAGGCAAATCATAAAATTCAGCTTTTGATCCCATTTTGCTGTGTGCTTTTCATACCTTAGATGGAGTGATCCTGTGGGGTGATTCTAAGCCTCCTGAATGTCTGTGCCTTCGTGACTTCAACACAGTTCCCAAGTAATACAAGTCTACTGTTAAACTGGCCATGTCATACTGGGTTGTTGGGTTTTGGGTTTTTTCAACACCCCCATTTGCAACAAGAGATAGGAGACAGTGGAAGAACAGTTGAAGAAAAAATGAAACTGAAGTTATAGAATGAAATAAAGTCCACCGTTTGGTACTGACATAACATGTTTTGTAACCTGTGGATTCACTAAACTCCCAGCCTGTTGGTGGGGATCACAGGACTCGTTTCTCCCACATTCCTCCTTGCTGTTTCACAATTTTACCATAACTAATCCAACTTCTGCTATTTCTGCACTAATTATAGCCTCTCATGCAAATGAGATTCATTTTAATAATATATAAAGTTATATTTATTTAATAACATAAAGTAACTTGTCGACTTTGATAAAGTTAGAGATTTGGAAGTAGCCATACAAGAGTCCCCTTCAGCTCCCAGAAGGAAACCCAGCCCCCACCACGCAGAGGAGATTGTTAACACTGTGCTATCCCACTTCTCTGCATGTGCAGAGAGGAATCCTTCCCCTCTTTATGCACTCAATGCAAGGGAGCACTACACAGTCATCCTTGCTTGGTTTTTACTTTGTAGCGATAACACTGGCTACATATGATGCAAAGATGAGATTCGGAATGTCTAGGATTTGCTGCTATTTCTAGTTGAAATGTGGTTACACAATAAAGGATTCAAGATTAATCTGCTTGAAATGCTAGAGATGTTAAGTGACAAGAAGCTGGGAACAATGATTTAGAAATGGCAGCTCAATTATGCAGCTTGGAGAAAAACAAGCAAAGACTGAAATTGAGATTAAATGCCTTTAATTCATTCTATTTTGAACCGAAATTTGGATAACATTCGCTTCCTGGTGAACAGCCAGGCTCAGCTGTGAATAGTGCTGTCTAACAAGCAGTCTGAAGGCAGTTAACAAAGGAGATGAAACACTCACTGTGCTTCAGAGGCTTTAGGCAGTTGCAGGAGGGAGACAGGAGGGGAAGAATACTCTCCTTGAGAGATTCTCCCCATAGCTTTGGCCAAATGAGCAAGTCCAAATGTTATCATGAAGCAGGAGTTAACTGAGAATTTCTTTCTCTCTGTACAGGAAGGAGGCCATATCACAGCCATAGACCATGAATAATCATGATAAGCTCATGATTAGCTCCCTCTACATTTGAGAGGATCAGGCTTAGTTCATAGTGTGTCTGCTGACTTTGTTTGCTCATTCTTCAAGGTTAGGCCTGAAAAGCATTGACTTTTTGAGCTTTGCCAAGGTTGCCCTCAAGAGGAGACTCATATTCCATACATGGAGCAAGCATCTGAATGCAGGCCACCTATGTAGCCTGCCCATACTTGGATGGTTTGGGCAACCAGCTCTAGGTGACCCTGTCTGAACAGAGACCTCGAACTAGATGACTTCCACTTGTGCCTTCCAACCTCAACTATTTTTCTATACCTCATGCACGAATTACAGAATCACAAAATCACATACTGGCTCACATTGGAAGGGACCACAGTGGATCCTCTGGTCCAACCTCCCTGCTCAGGCAGGGTCATCCCAGAGCACATGGCATTAGGGTTACGTCCAGACAGCTCTTGAATACTTCCAGTGAGGGAGACTCCACACCCTCTCTGGGAAATGTGTTCCAGTGCTTGATCACCTACATAGGAAAGAAATTCTTCCTTATATTCCTGTGCATCAGTTTCTACCTGTTCCCTCTTGTCCTATTGCTTGGCACCACCAAAATGAGTCTGGCTCCATCCTCTTGACATGCTCCCTTCTGGTACTTATCGTAGTGGGCTGACACTGTCTGGATACCAGACACCCACCAAAGCTGTTCTCTCACTCGCCTCCACAGCTGGACAGGGGAGAGAAAATATAACAAAGGGTTCATGAGTTGAGATAAGAACTGGGAGAGATCACTCACCAAATACCATTATGGACGAAACAGGCTTGAATTAGAGATATGAAATGAATTTGTTGCTAACCAAATAAGAGCAGGACAATGAGAAGTAAAGAAGACCTTAAAAAACAACTTCCCCCCACCTCTCCCTCCTTCCCAGCTCTACCTCCTCCCCTGCAGCAACTCAGAGAGACAGGGAATGAGTGTTAAGATCAGTTCATCACATGTTGTTTCTAGCACTGCTCAGGGAGAAAAGTCCTTACTCTGCTCTGCAATTACACCTGTGCAATAACTTTTTAAAATTATTCTTCTTAAGAATGTTGTCCCAGATGTGTTACTGTAATTTTGAATTGGCCCAGCCTTTTCCAGCAGCACATCTGTCTTGGAGCCACAAGGAATTGGTTCGGCTGTTCATGAAGGAAGCTTCCAGCATCTTCTCACAGAAGCCACCTGTAGCCCCCCTGTACCAAACCTGGCCATGCAAACCCAATGCTCTTACATTCACTGATGAGATCCTCTCTCAGTCATCTCGAGGCTGAACAGGCCCAGTTCCTTCAGCCTTTGCTCATAGGAGAGTCCCTTAATCATCAATTGATTCCACTCCAGTTTCTCCATGTCCCTCTTGTCCTGAAGAGTCCAGAACTGGACACAGCACTCCAGATGCAGCCTCACCAGAGCTGAATAGAAAGGCAGGATCACCTCCATCGACCTGATGGCAGTGTTTTTTCTAAAGTACCCAAATCCAGTGCCTATTTCTCCATTGTTTTTGTAATTCTCATAAGTTAATGAAAACAGTATTCAGAGCAAGCATGCACACACACACACGTATTATTAAGAAAAAAACACAACTGATACTGTTACATTTTACTTTCTGATGGAAATCACTATCCCAAGATATTCTAAATTTTGCATATTTTACCCCATTTACAAACAAACCAGCCACCTTCTCCCCAGGAATACTTTACTACTCTAATGTAAGATAGTATTTTCACTTTCTTTCAAGATAGAGTAGGAGCAGTATTTGAACACCTCAAATTACAGTGCCTCAGAGCACAGAGAAGTAGTACCTCAGTTGTTTGATTAAAGGAGCTGCCCCTAACGGGAACATATCAATGACTAGCTGAAGTATTCCTAATAAATCTATTACCTTGACACAACAATAAAAATAGACATTCTTTATTTCACAAAGGGAGAAACTGAAGCACAGAAAAAAACCCATTAGTAATGTGTAATCAATGAGCCAGAGTAAAGAAAAGGAAAGGAAGGATATCAGGAAAATCTATATGGCTGAAAAGAGTGAGAGAACAAAGAGACAGGAAAGTTTGGCTGAAAGGCTTATAGTGATCTTAATGTGTACTTACCCACTTAAATGCTCAGCAATGGCGCACTTAGAGCTGAGAAATTTGGTACCTGCATTTTTAACTGACTGGAAAGAAGTGATTCTGTTTTCCTTGAGTCCCTCCTAAATGACTTTGTTTGGATATATTGAGGGGGGGAAACAAACAAGCAAACAGAAAATAACTACACAAAACACGTAAGTGCCTTGATATAATATAGTGCCCAGAATAACAGCTGTTCATGGTTCTTAGTGAAATTCACTGAGAATGGTCCTGATTTTTGTCCCTGTTTTTTTCTGTTCCTTCCTACATAACCGCAGCCAGATTTTTACCCTTGGAGTTCTACATGTGTTCCAGCAGTAACATGCATCTAAGACTTCTCTTTATAACGTTCTTATGTATTTCAGATAAAGTGTGCAAAATCAGCATCCAGTCAGAATTCCCCATCTGCAGGTGCCAGTAACAGCATGTAGCCATTGTTTTACACAGAATGAAATGGTCACAGAAAGCTATAGACATATACCATACCCAGCAAGTAACAAATTGAAAATATTAACAAGAAGGCCATGAATAAGGAGGAAAACAAACTGATACCTCTTGGGGTCATTTTATTTTAAATCAGAAAGATATAGGACTTATGACCAGGAG
The DNA here is from genome assembly GCA_013400575.1 of Peucedramus taeniatus. Classification (NCBI taxonomy): domain Eukaryota; kingdom Metazoa; phylum Chordata; class Aves; order Passeriformes; family Fringillidae; genus Peucedramus; species Peucedramus taeniatus. The sequence continues at coordinate 79,148 of WBNO01022923.1, read as the reverse complement.
CACAGGAATATGAGGAAAATATTTTTACACATGTAGGAGGTAGACTGTGGAGCTAATAAAAGAAAATGATCAGGGCGACACACACAGTCAGTAAAGCTGCACAAAAAACCAGTTCCCCTTCAATGAAAATTCCTAAGATTTTTCAGTTTCCCTTACTAAATCACCATAAGTCAAAATCTAAAATGCATTCATAAATTAAGCAAATACAAAAATCCCCATCTAGACAAAGACTCTGTTATGATCATTTTGAAGGTCATTTTTTTAGAAGTGGTTTAATTTTATAAAGGAAAAACTAGTTGTCAAAAAAAACCTGGATTTGTTAATTTTTTTCAGAAGACTAAGAAAGATGTCTCATAAGAAATGAGACTAAACCTTTCCCACAAACAGGCTGTTTCTAAAAAAAAAAAAAAAAAAAAAAGTGAGAAAAAGAGCCACTGAAAATTCTGAAACAGCCAGAGCAATCTAATAACCTCTTCCATATCTCAGACTGTAGTAAAGAGCTGTTATGAACTGGTAGACAGACATTTTTTCTATGGGTGTTCTCTCTTTCCCCTTTTAACCACGACACATTTCTTGTATAATAGATGTCGTGAAGGCATTTGTGGACATTCACACACATAAAAGAGAGGAAACAAGAGGTGTAATTTACTCTTTTTTTCCTTCCAAAATCTGGCATCAATGAAATGAAGTCTAATAAAAAGCTAATGCAACTTTGATAACAACTACAACACAGATTGCTACAGATTAATGATTATGGTAACAAAAAAAAAACAAACCTGGAGCCAAAGTAAAAAGCTCAGCTAGAACCATCTAGTACTTGAGAAACACAAACTCTATAAATGCCAGTGGTCTCTGCCCTTCTTAGTTTCAGTGTGAACAATAAATATATTACCCTACAGCTTGAGTGTATTCCATGTGTGGATTATAGTCTTGTAAAACAGTTCCATCAGCATCATGATGTCTTTGTTCTGGTGTACCCAGAATAAACAGTATTCAGAAGAAGACACTGGACTACTCATTAAACTACTCTCAATCTATTTCATGTTGTAATAATGCAATTCGTCCAAGAAAAACATGTTTGTCTTCATTGCAAGTGTTCATCAGCAAGGAGCAGACAGTAGCTGAAATGCAATTTACAATAAAAAGAATCAAAGTGGTTAATTAGGGTATGCATCAACCCTTTAGTGGATGTAATAAAGAAACATGCAGAGCAAACTAATACAAAATTCCTAAGTTGATGCATATAATTCCTTGTTAAATTTTTAAGCTATACATGAAATATAGGGAACTGTAGTCAAAATTGCATTAGCAATTTAAGCTACAGTCACAAACTGTAGCCCAGCCATCTACAAGAGGCAGGAAGGATTTCAGTTTGCACTGTCCTATTTTCTTTAGAGGGTAGAAAAGCATAAAATGTGATCTTTCTCATCAGGTCATCAGATGTTGGATTGTATTATTTATTTATATTTTCTAATGGTTTGTTCTACCCCACCTTCTGCAATGGAGGCCCCAGTTGCCTCCTCCCTCCTCCCTGTCAATCCTATTGTTCCTGCCCCACTACCCCAAAATACTGCCTAGTCATTCCCCTGTCTCCCCCCTGGGTCTCTGTCCATCACTCAGCCACCCATCCCTTCAGTCTGGAAGGTTCCATCTGGGGCGGCGCGTTGGTCAGAGGCCAGGGGTCCTTCCCCATACCTTTCCTGATTTATTATCCCAGATGTCAATATCCCCAGTTTCCGCACCCCCGATTTCCCCTGTTGGTTGTGGGGTGGGCCCCTCCCAGGTGGGCCCCTCCCCTGTTTCCACCCCCGTTTATATTGCACCTCAAAGGCGCTGAGGGGCCTTTGATCAGTTGATCTCCCTGGGTTACGGAGCTCTCTGGGGCTCTCCTCAATAAGCCTGGACTTAACCCCCGACCGGAGTCGACTCCTTCCTTTCGCTGCCGTCACAAAGACACTCACCCGCACAAGGCCAAAAGCCTTAGCCACCCTCCCGACATCCCGAGGAACGGGAGAGTGTCCCCCGCTGCTCACAGTGCCAGAATGAGCCAGGAGCTTCTGCGTGGAAGCGCGGAGTGGCCCTGTGACAATCAGAAACGGTCAACAATTGACCAGATTGGTTATTTTGATCCTTATGAGCAGCAGGCAGTCTGAGAACATAGTAGCAGGATGGCAATTCAAAGCCAGTAGGGTAGGGAATAAACTACTCAAACTGACAGAAATTGAAAAAAAAGTTTTGTCTAACCTAGTCTTCTTCTGTGGGAAGATGACCCCCTTAGTAGATGAGAGAAAGGCTGCGGGTGTTGTCTACGTAGACTTCAGTAAAGCCTTTGACACCATTTTCCAACATGTTTCCCTGGAGGAACTGGCTATTCATGGCCTGGATGGGTCTTTGCTGGGTAAAAATCTGGCTGGATGGTCAGGCCCAGAGAGTGGTGGTGAATGGAGCTAAATCCAACTGGTGGCTGGTCACAAGTGTGTTCCCCAAGGCTCAGTACTGGGGCCTGTCCAATATCTTTATTGAGGATCTGCATGAGGGGACTGAAGGCACCCTCAGTCAGTTTGCAGACAACTCCAAGCTGGCTGGGGGTGTTGATCTGCTGGAGGGTAAAAAAGCTCTGCAGAGGGATCTGGACAGCCTGGATTGATGGGCTGACACCAATTGTATGTGCAACAAGGCCAAGGTCCTGTACTTGGGCATAACAACCCCAGGCATCACTACAGGCTTGGGGAAAAGTGGCTGGAAAGCAGCCTGGTGGGAAAAGGACCTGGGAGTGCTGGTTGACAGCAGCAGAACATGAGCCAGAGTGTGCCCAGCTGACCACAAAGGCCAATGACATTCTGGCCTGGATCAGCACTAGTGTGGCCATCAGGACCAGGGCAGTGATTGTCTCCATGTACTCAGCATTGGCAAGGTCAGTTTGGGGGCCCCTCACTACAGTGTGTTTTGACATTGAAGTGCTGGAATATTTCCAAGGGAAACAAAGCTGGGGAAAAGTCTGGAGCACAAGTCTTATGAGGAGTGGCTGAGGGAGCTTGGGTTGTCTAACATGTGGAAAAGGAGTCTGGGAGGGGTGGGGGCCAGGTCTTATTGCTCTCTACAACGAAGGTGGTGGTAGCAAGGTGAGGGTCAGTCTCTCAATTACATTTATAAGCAACAAGAGATAGGACAACAGAAAATGTCCTAAAATTGCACCAGGAGAGGTTTAGACTTGATATGAGGAAAAATTTCTTTGCTGAAAGGGTTGTCAAACATTGGAAGAACAGGCTTTCCAGGGAAGTAGTTAAGTCCTCCTGCTGGAGGTATTTGAAAAGTTGTGGCACTTAGGGACATAGTTTTGTGATGAACTTGGCGTTGTTGTGTTTATGGTTGAACTCCATGAGTTTCTTTTTCAACCAAAATTATTTTGTGTTTCTATGTTCCATATTTTGCTTATTTATAGCTAAATCTAAAGCTACATCAATGATTCCTTAGCATTTTCTAACCCAAGCGTTTAGAGACAAGGACTGATAAAGTATTGTGCTATAGGGTCATATAACAAAGAGATGTTTAGATGTTTTTGTCCAGAGCCCTTCTGTTGTAGTGCATAGTGTAACAAGCATTTACCCAGGACAGCCCACAGATCTACCTGTTCTGAACAATGTGATACAAGCTGAAGGAGGTAGCAGAAGATCAAAAGTCATCTGCAATGCATCACAGGAAGAAAATTATGAAATGCCCAGGTTGCCTTAGGATGTACGTGACACCCTTCTGTTACCCAGGAAAACATAAACCACATTGAACAATCCCTGACCTTCTGACCTGGGAAAACTTCCTCCTGCCTTCAGATCTAGTGATTAATTTAATCCTGACTCTATAAATGCAGTACGTCAGCCAGACACTTCCCAGCATCCTGTCTTGCAACCACATCAGAGAGCTGACTTACATTTCCAGTGAAAAGGTGGGGAATGTCTCCTTGCCCTGCCTGCTGTGCCCTGATGTACTGGCTCGCTGTGGTGCAAATGGAATGCAAACAAACAGCAATGCCACATCCTTACAGAACATCTGAGGCTTCACCTGCTAACTCCTATAATTACATTAACCTTCCTTGCAAATACCTCATACTGGTGACTCAGTGCTATTTTATGGTCAGACAAAACCTTCAAGTGTCTTTTTGCCACCTTTTCCTATTATGGTCTAAAGTTTACTGCAGAGCTTTCCATTTGAAGTCCCTAAGAACATGTCTTTGAACAATGCACCCTCACATTTCTAATCTATTCATAACATTAAGCTGCCTGTTTTTATTATTCCAGGGGAGAAGGGCATCTGTTTCTTTCTTGCTACTGATGGAGCCATGCTTTGACTGTCAAGAGCAATCAGCTTTAGTGTCTGTGCTCTCCATAAGCAAAGACCTGTCCCTTTCTGCAGGGACACTAATGGATATTGTGTCCCATAGATTTTTCAGTCCTTCAAACAATAGCTCCCTGCAAGCAATAGTAAGAATAACAAGAANAAAGTTATTCCTTTGTGACTGTTCGTCATTAAGTTTCCCAAAGTCTGCATTAAATTTTCCAAAGCTAAAAAGGCAGCACGTTTCAGCCATTTGTGGAGGGGTTAAAATCAGACAAAATGTAGCAATTATCTTTTCACAGTATGGTGTGTTGCCATCTTGTGGCTGGTTTACCTATACACTGGTGAAAATGCAAATAAGATAAGTGCAGTTTTCTTTTTGCAGTCTTATGTAAGTATAACCATTTAAGAAATGTATGGGAGGTTGATTGCAAGTGAATGAAGTATCACATAAACTGAGCACAAAAAGCTCAGATAACCTTAGTACCATGCCATCAAACTATTCTCGTTTATGTGTGGCTGCTGTTTTTCTCAACTGTAACCTATATATTAATTGCTTCATTTATGCCCTTCTTTCTTATTTTTTGTGTTAGGCTTAATTAAATGCGGTTCAGTGACATTTTTTCTTATTTTTTCTTATTTTCTTATTTTTACCTTTTAATACATTTTGTATTTGATTCTGAAAATAAAAACTCCTCTAATCAGATTCTGTGAAATTGTCAAAGTAAATTCAGCAGGAAATTTGACATGACCAACAAGTAAAATAATTAGCTAAACAAGCATCAACAAAATGCAAAGATAAAAGGTAAATTGCAACAGAAGTGTATTAGTTACATGTTTATATGTCCTGCTCAATAGAATGATTCTTTCCTTAGGTATATCTCCAGAATACCCACATAATAAACATCTACACAGAAAATTAAATACAATAAAGGGAAGGTATCTCTGCTCAGTAATATACATCAGCCCAAAACATGTCCTCCTGAACAGCAGTAGACTTGGGCTGGTACTTTAATGCTTTCCTAGATAAAGGAAAACCTCATAAAGAGATCTGTGTTGATTATGAAACTGTCCTGCTTTAGTGACAGTGAGAAGAATAAATGAATGACAAAGTGACTCAGTGGTTTCCTCATGCCTTTGATCTCTCTTTCATAAAGATGTAAATCAGATACAACAAAATCAAGAGACAAAACATTAGAATCAAGTGAAGTTACACTCGTAATAGATAAACATTAAAACAAGATAATCGCTCTCAGTTACCATTTAACAATCTCCCTTAGAAAATCTTCTGTATATTTAAGCCTTTCACACTTACTCTTATGTTGCCTGAATTTGAGGGCTCAGTAGTTAAGAAACCTGAAGTTTCTTCAGTCTGAAGAAGGTGACACCCTCATTTGACCTGATGCTTCCAAAGGTAGCTGAAGCAACTTCCCTGCAAAAGAGTTGTGAACAATTGCAAACCTTCAGTGTTTGCATGGAGATTTCTGGGGGGAAAAAATTAAGACTAACCAAAAACACCCCCCCAGATCCAAGCTCCCTCTTTCCTGTGGTCCACTCCACAGTTGTGGCCAACTGTTTCCTAGCAGAAACAAGAAGGACCAATTTTCACAGGCTTCTACACAGGAAAGATGAACAAACAGATTGCAGAACATGACCCTGGCACCAACTACTGTTCCCCATTGATAACTGTTGATACCAGCATGTACTTCCTAGAGCACTTCTTAGACAGTCCTGCAGTTGCAGCACACAAAGCTCACACTAAGCAAAAGATCATCCAGAAGAACACTGATCTTCACAGGAAGCAGAGATTAATCACTTCCTTTTTATAGTCCTCTGCCCTCCATTTTGCTTCTATGGGAGATTGGAGCAGAGAAACAATCACAATGTTCATTTGCTGGGAAGGAGGGAAAAACATGGAACTGATTTCTAGCTATAGTTTCTCATTCAACTGTGTCACAGTAGTTTAAACAATCCCAGGCTTCCTTCCTCGCACCCTCTTCTCCATCTTTGTGGTGCAATGCAAGGGGTTTTGCCCAAAACTCTAGCAGATAACTGTTCTGTCTGAAAAATAAGCTGCCAAAATGAACTTGGCTATTTTGTACCTGGTCCCTTATGTAGTTCATTGCTCACCTACATGGGCAGTAGAAGAGAGAGAAGAGGTAATCCTGCAGCAATTAGCCATGGAAACAGGGAGTGGGCAGCAGGTAGAACCTGCTTGCTTCCATGCTGAGTTCCTGAAATGTACATCAAGTTTCATCTATAGAGTCCTTCCTTTTTCAGGAAGCATTACCATTTTCAGAAAGCATTAAGCTTTCAGAAAGCTGTCTCTTGAAGAGCTCAGGCCAATTAGGACTGTGTACTGCAATTTGGGCAATACAGAGATAGAAAATATCTATACACAAATAGGAATTTCAGAATTGCCTTGGCACTTTTCTCTAATGGATTTGAACTTCTGTTTTGAAGTGTAACTGTACTTGTGTAACGATTCCGGGGGTACTAACTCTATTGCCTGAACAGAGCAAATCCAGGTCCTTCCATGCTAAAAACACAAGTCCCACAGGATTGCCAGTTTTCCCTAGATAAACAATTAATTCAGCAGGTAGCAGCAGCAGACACTGATGTGCCCACACAGTGGGTTGTGTTCTACATAACCAACCTCTAAATTTCACTCTCAACACTTCAGATGATGAGAAGGGCGGGAGAAGCAGTTGGCCAGACTGAATTAACTTGTCTGTGTTCCAGGTGAATCCCTGATTGCTGGTGTTAATAAAACATGCAGCAGAAGGTGGCCCTTAAATTCTAATTTTACTTATTTTTTGATAGTCTGCAAATAGAAAGGCCCTGGTCTAGGCAAGAAGAAGACACAGCAGCCTCAAAAATGAGCTAAACTATGGTTCATATTTTTTTCAACTATGCTGTGAAATGCAAACCAGTTGGCAAAATGGATCAGCCACTAGAGTTGAACAGAGCATGTCTGGGGCCCTGCAGTTATGTTCAGTTTAGCTATGAGTTGTGCTGGGAGGCATTGTGTATTTAAGGTCCAAGTACAAGATGATGACACTTGGCATTTCCTAGAAGCTGACAGCTACAGGTAGTGGCAGAGTAACTGGCTGTGATGCAGCAGTACTGTCAGTGCTGCCAGTCTTGGTACAGGGTGACTGCAAGTGCCCAGAGGTTTGCTCCTGTTCCATTTCTGCATTTCTGCTTTGTATTTTGAGCAAACACTCCTCCCTTGGTAACTGCAAGTAGGATGTCCCAGGAGCTGCAGGGAGCCCTGATAGGAGCATCTCGGGACATGTAGGAATTGTCATCAATGACAGAGAGTACCATTCAAAGGAAAATGTGAATTTTAAGTACATCTCATTTAAAGATGTCTCATTGGAAAAAATGTGCCTTCATCTGAAGTTACTGATTTCTGTCCAGAGAGTCAATCACTACATACTATGTCTGGATAATATAAATGCCTTTCTTGATAAATTAAACCCTTGAGTGCTGTTTATGGTGGTGGTGGTGGTTTTTTTACTTTGAACCATATTAAAGGAAAAGAGTGTATTGACTTGACCTGGCAGGTGGTAAAGGAGTTTATCCAGGCTGCAACCTCTTCAAGTCCAGCCAGTTTCAGCTTTCCTATTTTAAAAGCATTAACCATTTGCTCTGCGCCTGGCAGTCAGGGAAGAGAAACTACGGAATGCAATGAAATTACTTTACTTCTTGGGAGGCAAGTGGAAGGAGACAAAGGTTTTATTAATGACTTCCAAATTGTTATCACATCATCTCTGATGCATATATGAAGTTAAGCACCTTGGAAAATGCTGTACATACCCTCTGTAGAATGCAGTGTTGAAGCTCTCTTGAGAAAATTGCCTACACAAAAATCAGACCTGAAAAGCATCCAAATCATGTAGACTGGGAGAAGAAATATCACATAAGGAAAATAGAAGAAAAAGCACCTAAATAAGAGTTTTAATTCAAAATAATTCCTGAAAAGTAAAGCTACTGGAAAACAAGGAAGGAGATCGCAGACTGCAATATCAAGGTTTTCATTAAAAGCAAACTAGAGATGATAAATGCATTTTTTAGGAATCAGAGAATATCTGTGTTAGTAGTACTGTTAAAACATTGAATATGAAAATAATTTACAATTTGGGGTATTTATAATACTGTACTTTTATGTAACATTTTTTAGAAACAATGAAACTGATTTTAGGTGCATTAACCTGAGCATCTGAAATGCCCTTGCAGCAGCTCCTGAATTCAGTGGAGGGTTTCTGAGCTTCCTCAAATGTTACTTCAGCCTTGAAAAGAAAATCCTGAAAACAGCAGAATATTTTATATATAAAGATTGTTGAATCAAGAGCAGAAGACAGTCATCACAGTGTTTTGGGCTTAAGTGTAGAAATTCACTTTCTCAAGATCAAGTCTGGCAAGGCAGCTGTAAAACTCTGTTACTTCTAACAAACTCCCCTGATATCTCCAAGAAAAAGTTCTTATTTTTCCAACATTTTCTTGATGTATACTTTATGCTAAGATTCTGCTGATGAAATGGTTGCATAACACTTGCAGATTTGGTCATGGTACACTGGAAGGTATGAAGTGACAACACACTGGTTCCCACAAAGATTTTGCTCCAAATGGATGTTTTTCACTTTATATTCCATACCCTTCATCCCACCACTCCTGCCTAGAAGGTGGATTGTACTCGACTCCTGCTCCAATGATGTGTGTCATGGCTCTAGCTGCAGTGCAGAAGACTCCATGAGCACCCGTCACTTTTCTTAGGTTAGGGTTGCAAAATAAAAGGTGTGACCTTACCACAAAACAAAACTAGCATGTTACATGGCCTTGGTTGTCATTCAGTGTGAGCAGAATTCCATTATAATTTATACTTACAGTTATTATAATTTGGTTATGATAAACAAAGCTGTGAAATAAAAGGTTAGCTTTACATTTGTCTGCTTCTTGAAACAACACTTACTGCTGCTGGAAATCCATGTTTATCACATCCCACAGGCTGCCAAGCCAAATCTGCCCTACTTTGAAAGAAATTATAAATTCAAATTGGTTTATGCCAGTCCTGACAACTTCACCAGGAATCTGAAAACCCATGTGGTTGGCAGCATCACCAGGAAGAGAGGTTTTGAAAGGTTTGGAATAGGAATCAAGTGAACAGGGCTGTAGGTACTAGATAATGCAGAAAGGACACCCATTCTTCCTCTGCTGAATGTTAATGGAGTGGGGGAAGCATGGGAAGGATGATAATCACTGGAAGCTGCAGATGTGATTATGGAGAGGGAAATGGATTTTGATTAAATATCAGGATGTATTTTCTCTTTTTTTTTCGCCTTACTGTTCAACACAGAATGACCCTTTGGGTGCAATCCCAAACCCTGCTGAATACTGCCATCAATTCAATAGACTCAGTATGACACTTTCTAAATTGCTTTATTCCCTTCAGAAGAATGTAGGCAGTAAGAGCACTTTTTGACACCTTGGTGAAGTCATGGGTATCTCTAGTCACACTCAAATGGAGCTCCTTGAGACCGTATGTCCATGTCATTTTGGCAAAACAAATTGATTTTCTGAATGTAATAAGAAGAGGTTAAGTATTAGCTCCAACTCTTCATGCTAATACCAGGCAAAGAAGAATCCATACGTGCAGACAAAAATGTAAACAATAAAAATTGAGGGTTTTTTTAATCATGTCATTAAGCCATCCTCATTATATCATTATAATGTAAACAACATTAATGGAATAAGCAATTCAGGACACAGTCAGATCTGAAGCCTTTCACAGTCAGGGAGAAAAGTTACACTTATGATAAACTCCCCTGAAGATATCATGATCCACCGCCCACTTATCCTCTAAGAAAACTGCTTCTCTGCCCTCAGATTTCTAGAGTTTCTTACCTTAGTTTTTAACAGACTGTACCTATAGGAAAGGAATAGTCTGTTGTATTTACTTCAGCCTCCAAATGTCCAGGACTGTGCATAGTGACTGTGGGAGGAGGGGAAAGTCCATCCTGCAGTTCTTGGGAAGTAATCCTGCAGTTGCTTTGCAGCACAGCCCCAGCTGCCCTTGCTGCTCTGAGCTCTTTGTGCCTGAAGTGCAGCCCCTTTCACACAGGTCCAGTGGTATTGATATGATACTGAAATAGGGCTGCTAACCCAGAACCCACCCCAGCTAAGGCTAAGATCTCTGCCTTCACAATAATGTTGAACTAAAAAGAACAATAAATTACACCTGTTTCCCCAAGTCAAATAGCTTTTCCCATTATAGAAATCTATGTTGCTGCATCTTGGTGGCCTTTCAGTGGAGTTCTCTGCCATCTATTATGCCAGGCTTATATCCCAGGAAATCGACAACTGCTCCCTACTCAGCTCAGGCTTTCTAGCTGTGGTACACACATGCTCCATGGTGTTGACCTCCTCCATCGTTTTTCTTTTTGGCTCTACCACTACCTGTAGCTGTCAGCTTCTAGGAAATGCCAAGTGTCATCATCTTGTACTTGGACCTTAAATACACAATGCCTCCCAGCACAACTCATAGCTAAACTGAACATAACTGCAGGGCCCCAGACATGCTCTGTTCAACTCTAGTGGCTGATCCATTTTGCCAACTGGTTTGCATTTCACAGCATCGTTGAAAAAAATATGAACCATAGCCTCTTGTTGCACTTAGAAACACAAAAACTGCCACACTGCATCAGGTTAAATGCCAGTTTAGTCCAGAACATGGACTCAACAGCACTTATTAACCAGTATTTCAGGAAACAGAGGTATCCCCTGATATAATAAAAGTACAGTGATAAATAAATGCAGCTTTCCAGCAATTAGCTGTTTAGGAGCTGATATTTGGGAACTTTTACTGGACCACAAATGTTTAATACTCAGAAAGCTGATACTTTTTATATCATCTAATATCTACTTTTTAATCCTTTTGGCCTTTTCTTGCAAAAATTGTTATGATTTAATTTTGAATATTGAAAAAATACTTCCTTTTGTGTTTTTTTTTAACTCACTGTTGATAATATCATTCGATATCTCCTCAACCCCAAGGACAAAAAAATTGCATGTAAGAATTCCCAATTCACCTTCCCTAAACCATTTATCATATGGCTTTTATCATACTACCTTCTCATCCATCTCTTTTTCAGTCTGGAAAGCTGAAGTCTGTCTCTGCTTTTGTGTATCTTTGATCACCTTGCAGCCCTTCTCTATCTCATCTCCAGCTTTCTTATACCTGCCTTGAGGCTACTGGGGAAGAACTGTACACTCCTTCAAGCTGTGGAAGCACTGTGAATTTATGCAGTGACATAAGAACATTTTCTGGGTTTACTCCATCCCTTTCTCAAAAATTCTTAGTGTTTCATTTGTTCTTTTGACCCCTCTTGGGAATGGATCAGATGTTTCCAGAAATCTATTCACAGTCACTCCAAAATTTATTTCCTGGATAGTAATAGCTAATTCAGAGCCTGTTAATATGTCTGAATAGTTTGAGTTATTTTTATTCCATTTGCATTACTTTGCACTTATGAGCATTAATTTTCATTTGTCATTTTATTATCTAGTTACACAGTATTAAGAGATTCTGCTACAGCTCTTTGCAGTCAGCTTTAGATTAGACTGTTCTGAATAATTTGTTATCAGCTGCAATCATCTCAATGCAGTATTTATCCCCTTTTCCAGCTCTTTCCAGCACTCCTACTTTCTATTCTCTGCACCACACGCAGATTTTTCTAGAACATGGTCATCGCCCCCTTCTCAGTCCTTTTCTAGGCTTCCTCCTCAGAACACCATGAAAAAAAGATGCTCCTGAGTCTCCCATTCAGTTAGCACATCTACAACAGGCTGTCTGTGTGGGATTCATCCCACCTAACTTTAGATGGTGACATCTATTTCTGAGCCAAGTTCTCTCTATAATCAAATAGAGAGGAAATAGGCAGTGCTACAGTGGAAGTGATCCAGCTCTAATGTAAATGTCTAAAATGCATCAGATGATTCATGTCCTAAAAGTGTTTATTCCTCTTCATTGACTCCAAGGGAGTCTACAGTGAGTGGAACAGATGCAGATTATCTACGTCAGAGGCAGAGACATCATAAATTAGGTGAGAAGAATCCTGCTTTTCCCACGCAGATCTCACTGGGCTGCAGCCACATAATTTTTCTGACAGACTAAAATCCAAGAATCACATTCTTTAAAGACCTCAGAGCTGGAATAGGGGAGGACTGGGCTTACCAGAAATCTACAGGGCAGCATCTTTTTGATTTCCCACAGAGGGAAAATGCAACTCCCTTTGCCCTGTATGCCACATGGCAAGGGGCCCACATGTAGGCAGGAGCTGGTCCAGCTGGGAGCAGGCTTCCTAGAACAGAGAGGGCAGAGCTGTGCACAGGAACTGTTTCACACGCCTTGTCCCGCATTTCTGCATTATCCTGGCTCCAGAATACCATAATGTCACCACAGTTACTATCAGAGTGCTTTGATTTTCTGCTTTTTCTTTGGAAACATGATTTGCATCATTGCATCATTTCTGTAGCATCGCATCTTCCACAGAAAGAACAAGCTTGTAATGGATATGTGTACTTCAGCTTCTCTGCCTCATCTTACTCACCATCCTTTCCATTCCAAATCACCAGTCACAGCAATCAAGAATCACGCCTGGCAGGGCATCATTCACTTACAGCTTTCAGCTTGTTCCCTCCAGAAGTTAATGGTAAAAGCTACATTTCTTAAAAAGCAATGTTCCCACAACAGTTCACTGAGGGAGCTAATATAATCCTGAGATACTTGGCAAAGTTATCTCTGAGATCTGTTTTACAGACAATAATACAAAGGAAAAGTGCTGAACTCATGGTGTACAAAAGAAAAAAAAAAAGAAAATATTCAAAAAAAATCTTATTTCTTTTCCTTTATGCAATATTCACCAGGGCACAAATATCCAGGGAGAATCTTGTTCTAAAGCTTTAAAATGTTACTGCAAATTAATGTGCACTGGCTAATACCCTTAAGCAACTGAACTATTCTGAAAACATAGCTTATAAAAATAGTTGTTCCTCTGTCAAGGAAATATTCACAAAACAGAGCCTATAAAAAGTCTTTAAAATTAAAAATATTTCTTTTATCTCCAATTAGACTACAAGACAATCTTCTGACCCTAGCTTGGATTAAATACTGTCTGAGATAAGAGCAATGAAGCAGTAAGATAAACTATGGTAGACAGACAATACTACTGCTTGCCTCAGGAGAAGCGGAAGTATTGAAGATGGTAACAACACAATCTTTTATTCATTTTAATTTTATTATAATCTTCTTCACTGCAGCTGAATGTGGAAGACCCATATCCTCTCCAGACAGAAACCACTGGACGTGGTGTTTGGCTTGGAATTCTTGCCCAGAGACTGGTGAGTAATGCCAACCCAGGAATGGCAAAGGAGAGCAGCTATTCTCCCAAAAGAAAGCTTGAACCAAGAGAGAAGACAGCAAAGGATTATTTAAGACTATTCCATGATGAAAAGGACAGAATATCATTAATCTAATTACTCAGTTTTTAATCTAATATTTAACACAGACATCCTGTATGTTTTTCCACATGAGTAATGGCAGAGACTTTTCAAAAGTCTCCCAGAAACGATCAGAGCAATGAGATAGAAAGCACTGGAATTCAGTGTAAAGCCCTACCAAATGCCTGATAACTAAAACTTTAGGAAACTATGACAGGGTGATGGAGGCTAAGCTAATATATTGAGGTATATAAAGAAAAATCACATGATTGCTGTAATAAACTGTTACTGTATGAAGGAAAAGTTTTTCTGTGCCCAGGGGTACCATGTGGATGTCCCAGCTAGTGCTCACCTCTAGTCCATTTTATAGTCAGTGGAGAAAAAACAGATATTCTGGGGTATAATTAATTTTTTCTTAAATTAGACCCTTAAATTAGGACACAGCTGTGGAAACCCCACATCCAGAATTCCATCTTGTGAGCAGGCTACCATCCCTGTATTCCTACTGCTCATTTTTATTAAGGCATTTTCTATCTATTATTGAATGCAAATGAAGTGTCTCAAGAGCCTTATTATTTATCTACTCATTGAGAAAATCTCATTGAGCTGCATTCTTGTGTAACTGCTTAGGACCTGCACAAATGCTAATGGAGCACTCTTATGCTTGTCTGAAATTTATTCCTCTCTGCTACACAGAAGAGTTTTCCATAGGGCTTCTTCTTACCAGAATTATTCATAGAGCTTCTTCTTCCCCCATAATTATTTTTTATATTAGAAATTTAACAGACTTGCAGTTACAAACTTGAATTTTGGCATTATGTATATTTTATCTGCCATATCTAGAATAAAATATATATGGTAAATACTCTCCCTCATTGGAGGCTGTTTCACCAGTCTGAGGCCTGGCCCTTTTGGCAGCCCACACATGCCATGTGCCCCAGGGGCAGGCTTCACAGTCAGTATTAACAACTTTAATTTATGGAAGTACAAAAAAAAATAATATTTTTTATTGTTTCAAGGGAGGCAACTGAAGTCTAAATTAAAGTAAAGGCATATAAGACAATTTTTAGGAATACTTCTTATGAGTTTTTGAAGATTTCACTGATACTGTTTTTTTTTTTCCCTGATCACACAGATGCTGCTTTTCAGATATTGTAATACAGTTTACAGAAGCAGCTAAAAGTTTTCTCCATTTTGCCTAGCAGGAAATGCATTCATCTCATTTTAAGTACTTACTTCTCGAGTGTTCAGAATTAGTTACATCAGATGAAGTCTTGGAAAAGTTCCTTTTAACTACAGCAGGTCCAAATTTCACCCCAGGCTAGATTTTCAGAACTGCTGGTTCCTGACTCTGAGAGAGATCAGTGGAAGTCTCAAGTGCTCAGAGAAGCAAAAAATCTGGATCTAGAAATAGGAACCTCAGGCTGGGCAAAAGCAAAGGCATCTCAGTTCAAGCACTGCTTTTGAAAATTTGCCTGCACATGTAGGAATTTATCACTTTCAATGATCTACTCATGGTCTGCCCACTGAGCTGCAAAGCTTGACCCATGAGATTTCCATCACAGTTACAGCTAAGGTAAAAAGCCAAAAATGGCTTTTTTATCAATGCAGCTCTTCTTGTAATTTGAGTGCTTTGGATTTCTCATTGCAGGCCAGACACAGAGGGAGGCAGAGGATCTTGACAGAGATCAATAACGTAGTTTAGACAAGGCATTAGGGGAGCATCTGTCTGCTTTGGTATCTCCCATTGCTTTTCCAGAAGGGATAATGGGCTTTGACATCTTGCCAACCCTGCCATCCTGGAGAAGAGTTCATTGCTAGTTCAGCACTGAGTGTCTCCTGTTTATCCACCATCAACCACAGCACTCTTAGGAAATTATTTCTGTCTGGTATTTCCATCCTGAAAAGCTACCTTACAATGCACAAAACAGTGCTCTTATTTGCACAGCTCATGGTGATCTCCCAGGAAATAACTCCTGCATTTTTCCCCTATGCATGGGGCAAACAAGTAGGAAGCTTTCTACCTATTCTGAGTATGATGCAGATTTTTATTTAACTTACACCAAATATTTTTTTAATTTTATTTTTGTGTTTCTTAACTGTTACATATTAAGCAGCAGTCTTCTGAAACAGCTACTTCCCAGCAAAGGAAAACCAGAATCCATTGAAAAAATCCCTGATGAAACAAAATGCTTGATTTTCTGTATTGTCTCCTGGAAAAGGTTTTCAGTGAGCTTGAGAGCAAAATAGTATCAATGAAATTAACAACAGACAAAGAAAAAACTAAGAGGTGAAGTAAAGAACTGAGAGACAATTTTTCTGGTGAGGCTTGCGGACAGCAAATTAAATGGAAAATCAGGAAAAAATCTTTATCTCACAGCATGTGCTGTGAGGAAAGGAGGAAAACATTCTTGCAGAAGTAATTTAAATGTGATGGTAAAGAAGAGAATGAAGGTAAATTCCAAAAGAACATAAAAAGTAAATGAAGAAAAACAGGAGCAGGTTTGGACAGCTAGGTCCAGATGCCCAAATGAGTTGGAAAGTGCCATGTTATCAGTGACATGCTACTGTGAAATCTTTATTTTCTCTGCCCTCCCCAATGCTCTTCACGTCTTATGTCTTGTGACCACTTCCAGCACCTCATTTTAATAATCCTCTTTGTCCTGCTGTGCCATTTCACCTGTTCCTGATATTCTTGGAAACCCTGGGAACTGTAAATGCCCTCCCCAGGCAGTGGAGAGCAGCACCAGCAAGACCCTGGCACATACCTGCAGCTGCAGCTCCCCCATCAGCCTGTTTCCTCCATGCTCAGAACATCCTGTGTAAGGCAGTGTGCTGCTCCATTCTGTCATGCTTTTTCCATATTGATCCACTTTTATTTCAAGTCTCCAAGAAAATTGTAGGGGAAAAAAATTCTGCTTTTACAGTTTCCCTAAAAATCTTCTACTTCTGTCTGTCTCCTGCTATGCAAGGCCTTTGCTAAGTGACTGATGTTCTTCTGAATATGGCTTTGTACTTCCTCAGTTTATGCATAACTTTGTCAAAGCTAGTGTGTGCTTCCTCCCAAAAACTCCTTGTTCTATTCTGGTTTGTTACCCATCGTCCTTCATGGCATTGCAACTGAAGTGAGTTATTTAGGGCAGGGACACTATGTTTCCATTTCCATTACAGAAAGCTTACTAAGTTCTCCATGACTATATAATAACAATTTTCCCAGCATGCGAGTTGGGACAAGGTTGGAGGGCTCCAGAGAGGCTGGTCACTTCAAGTCCTGCACGCCCTCCTTCTGGATGCTGTCATTCCATGAAGCATTCCTTCAAATGAGAGTTTTTGTGGCTGGATGCCAGAAAATTATGCAACGTCTGTAAAATGTGAGGCACGGAATGGATTAGTACTTTGTCTGTCAGCTGAAAATTTGGGTTATTTTCGTGTTCTGGCATAAAGGTAGTTCAAAGAAATCGTGAAGCTGCCACAAACATTCTGCTACCGTTTGTCTGTTCTGAGCTAAGGCTGAAATATCTGTGGCAGTGCTGCTTCTGTTCCACCCCTGTGTAGGCAAAGGATCATTGCAGGAGACGGGAAAGTGGGACATATGATCTGCAGCCCACTTCAACCCAGGAAGTTGTGCAATTAGTTTAATTCAAAGTGATAGTTGACCAATTCATAACTATTCCTAGGATAAAAAGAGCAGGAAAGATGGTTTGGTGCTAACTGTGTCTCAGCCACTTCAGGCTTTCTGGTTATCTTCTTTATATATTTAATTAAATACATTTGAAGGACAAATCTAGAGGCTAATGAGCTTTTACAACTCCCATTGAAATTAAAAGCAGTTGCACATGTTTCTGAGGTTTTGAAAGAAGTATATTCATCTCATAAAAAATACATTAGATGACCATTAAAGTTCTAAAACACGAAAATAAAAGCAAATGCGTTTATAGTTAGTGCTGCCCCTCATTCCTTAGACACAGGCTGGCGTCTCCACTACTCAATCAATGCTTTGCTCTTACTTTGTACTTTCTTAATTTTGCCTTCATGTTTGCATTCAGAGTTCTTCTGGATGAAAAGTACTATAAATAAGCAAGCTGCTATTACTGCTGACCACAGCCTATGACATCCTCCCAAAGCTTCTTGTTTTCCTGCGTGTCAGACTGATTTGAAAGGAACTGGTTACATGAGTGATGAGTGCTTGTCCTCATCTGGGCAAGTTGCTCTAGAATAAATATAGGAATTTGAGACAAAGATTTCATCCTGTCCTTTTAGGGAATTGCAAGTGCAGAACTATTTCATGTCAAAGGTAGAGAGTGATGATGGTGCCAGATGATGGGACAAAGCCCAGTGGTACATGACTGATTGCTTTGGAAGACAAAGCTTTTATTTATCTTGAAAGGTAGATTATAAATAATGTTGGCAGCTCACCCCTGAATATACACTCCATTTCATGTGACTGGAATTCCAGCAAAATATGTCATATTAAGGGAATTAAAACTTGATGATTATATTGACAGGGGCACAGGAAATAGACAAATAGATCATTTTAGTGGGCACAAAGATTCATTATCGTGCAAGTCTAGAAAAAGTACATAAATTAAGTGTTGACAATATAAGTATTTTCATATAAATTGTGGTAAATAATGCTGTAATCGAGCAGTTGCACAAACTAGTGTGTCTCTGCAGACCTTGAATAGACAGATAGGATAAACTTGTTTGAACAAGCATATGTTTCATCACAGTCATAAACACTGAGTGTGGATTCTGAGACATGTAGACTGAGATCTTGGAAAGTATGGTTGCTATAAGTATTGTAGGGGTCCCAACATGTAATCAGCTAAACGTGTGTTGCCTTGTATCAGCAAAGAGGAACTTCCATGGCTATAGCAAAGGCAGTGAGTGTTATCATTGTTTGAGATCAAGGGAATTTTGAACGCTTGTATCTGCACATCAAAGAGACATTGACAGATGGGATAGAGCTCAATGAAAGATTCAAGATGCAGAAAATGTATTTTCTTGTCTCTCTCAGTGTAAGGGATAAGTTCCAGTTTTGCTTGTTGTGAACTGATAAAGCGTCAGCAAGGAACTGGAGACTGAAGGAAATTGTCACTGTAGGATTCCCTGATTTCCTATCACAGGCATTAAAGTACTGTGCATCCTGTAGGAAACAGTGATGCAGGAGCATAGCCCAGAGAGCAAATCATTTGGAAAGGGTTTCACTCCTTTTTTGGCAGTATCTAGGCAGTATTTTAGTCAGCTCCCATGGAGCTGACACTGAGCTGCACAAGTTATTGCCTTCTTGAATGGAGAAGGCAACAAAAGTACCACAGATGGGCAGCTCCCAGTAAGAGCCATCATTAGAGCAGTGGAGAAAAATGAAGATATGAAGTTGCATTTGCAACAGTATACTTCCATTCTTCCATCCCTGCACTGAAATCTTCCAACAGAGGCAAAGGAATAGGAGCTAGAAACAGAGGGGAGATTCTTGAGTCATACATCACAAAGGTACATCATGAAGGATGTAAAAGGGAAGGAATAAGAGGAAAGAAAATAAGAAACAGGCTTAAGAATATTCTAGAAGAGTTGCACTGTTACAGTGATATTAGTATAGAAAGAAGAGAAACTTTTCTTAAGCATTTAGAAATGTATGACTTTGATGGAGTCCATCAAGCTTTCCTGTCTCCCAGCCCTGTCAGTCCTTATAGGCATCAGAAAGGAATGAGGGGCTGAGGATTGTAGCAAGAGTGATGTTCTTGGCTACCCTGACACTTCCTCTCCTCTCTTCTCTTGGTCAATTTCTTCTTGTATTTCCTCTGCACGCCTCAGACCTTGACTTGGTGTCTCTTACAGAGTTACATAAGTCACCCATCTGGAAGCAGTGTGCTGTGCAGGCAAGGAAAGGATGCTGCTGCTTTGAAATTCAGATACAGAAAAAAAAAGAGTAACTCAGACAGTGTGACTGAAATATTGGCTGGTTTAATTATTTTTGACACACGCTTTCCCTCCATTTACTGAAGAACTATGGAAAATTTATCTACTCTTACACCTTTATAGTTACTCTGTAGGAAGGATTTTAGCTCTGTTTTTCAGTATTAGACTTCTCTGGCTATTTTTTCCCACTGTCTCCTTTCACAGTAATGAGGTTGTCTTTGCAATACATATCAACATGTTTACTGTAATTATATGCATAGCAGTACTAGTAATCCATGGCTGAGAACACATATTCTGCTTTTGTGGTAAATTCTGACCTCTTTTACCACAATCATAAGTAGGACACCAATTTTCTTAGCTCATATTCTTTTATGTTCTGCCTTCCCAGGTTTCCTTTTGCCTCAAACCAAACCCTGCATACACACAATTTGTCCATCCAGGTGACTCCCAGAGCAAGATTGTTAAGGAAAAAAAGCAATTACCCAGCAGCAAATACAGTATCTCTGTTTTTGTCAACCCTTTAGCTTATTTCAGATACAAGGCACCTGAGGAAAGACAAGGTGTCCACAGTGGCACAAAGGATTTTTTTTTTCTGAAGGAAAGTGCTACTGCTTTCCAAACCCCTGCACAACAGCCTCAAAGGAAAGTTAATAAGCCAAGGCAGAGGCAGCAGCTGGGAGAGAGAAGCCAGTGCTGTGGGAGAGAATTGACTAGAGCCTCACTGCCTACATGGAGAGGTTACCTGTGCTCTTCATCCCAGTTCTACAAGTTCACTTTCTCCAATTATGTGTTCTGTACTCTTGGAAATAGCATTAGTGACTCAGAATGCTGAGGACTCTGCCTTTGCTGTTATCTGAGTATCTACATACTAAGATTTGCATTTCTGGCTTTAAAATTAAATCACAGTATCATATTTGGCACAGAACTTGGAGAAACTTTTCCAAACAATGGTTACACAATGCAGCTGCCTGTCAGTGAGAGGACACAATTCCAGGAGAATTTCAAATCTCAGCAAGCTGAAAATTCTGTTGGCATTCTTCTGGCTTTTTAGTGTGTTTTAAAAGCTGATTTATATTAAAAAAGGATCTGTCTCATTGGCATAACACTTTTGTGGTCTCAAGATAGTAGTCAAGGTAGAATATAGACTATCATGATTATAAAATACACAAACATTCATAGAAAAGCTTGGTTTGGGTAACAACGCATTAATGAATAACAGAACTCTTGAGGGATCACTTGTCAACTCAAAAAAATATATCATACTTCTTGGAATATACCATACTTCTTTCATACTTGTCATTAATACAAGTCCCATCAAGACTGCTGAATTTATCCCGAGCTCTGCTGGTAACAGATCAGATGATCACAGTAACAAAGAATTCTTTCTCATTGTATGGGCAGGCTCTTATAAACTAAATCTTAAGATTCTGACAGCTGATTTCAAGACAATTACCCTGGAGACTTCCCTTCACTTCAGGAACTCAGTTCTCTGTTGCATGTAATTGAGGCAAAGCAATGATCCTCCTCTGTCCATTTTTCAAAAGCCTTGGGAAATATTTGATTGGACAAAATAGCTCTAATGTATCCTAGGAGAAATATCTCTCCTTTTTTTGCTTCTTTACTAGAGAAGTGAAACTATTCAATAGTCTACATTGTCATGTGCAAGATACATTTACAGTTCTGAGCTAGGTTCATTGAAAAATACTAATACTTTGGTCAGACACTTTGAGCAATGGCTTTACTACATTGGTCAGAGGAAAATTTCCATTTACAACTTTCAAATATGTTGCTAAGGCTAATGTGATTTCATAGCCAGGGACAATTTCTTTCCAGCTCTAGTTCTCCAACATTCAAATATAAAAACCAGGCAGTAAACTGAGTATGGGCAGTGATGCTCTTATCTGAAAATAAGGGCTCACCAAGAGCATCTCCAGAGTGGGCAGTGGTTCTTTGCTTCACCTTTTTAAAGGTTTTGCTTACTGAGAAACTGGGCCTTCCATCAGGGTGTGATTTCTACAGAAAATTCATGGCAGACTACAGATTGAGGAAAGTCTGTGACTCAGCTCACACCTATTCCATCCAAACTGTTTTCTTTTCCAGTTCAGCAGTCTTCCTTCTCATGATTATCTGGTTGATAGTTCTCTTCCTCCTTTGAAAATGACCATGAAAGTTCCTGTGTTTGACACCAAATATTAACTGAAAAATATTACCCTACTGCTGAATTGTTCAATATTCTTTGGTATTAATTTCTTTATTCCTGCTTCAGCATACACAAAGCCAATTATTTTGTACCTAGCCTACATCATCGTCAAGATTAGGAGGCAATTCTTAGTTTTTTGTGTTGGCTGGAAGTTGCTTTCCATGGACCTTACCAGCCTAATAGAGAGAGAAAACCCTGCAGTCTGACACAGTCAGCGTAGGCAGTAGCAGTAATTTTGATTCACTTGCACTGAAAACTGACATGTGCTATTCTGTAAATGCAAAAATATTCATATACTCTTTATTAAAATTCTGACCTCAGTTTTTACTTCAGATAACAGATGCAGCATGATCACACTGTGGTTTTGCCAAATATATTCTCTATATGATCTTCATTAATACTAGAGGTCCTTTAAAGCTTCTGTATGAAATTAAGAAGCACCAGTGAGAAGGAAAATATAAAATATGCTCCAAAAATGCTCAGGCATGCTGGCAACCAGTCTGTTTATCATTTTAAAGCTAACTTGTTGACCCTTCTTTCAGCCATCGCTTCTTTCAAGCTGTTCAAAATACAGAAGCAGTGAAAGCAAATCTCCTGAGACTGAATGTGTGCCATGAAATAGAGAGTGTACTAGAGGAATACATGCATCTATGATAACTGCTGCTGTCTTAGGTGAGATGGGCAGAAGTGAAGTGAAATGGGAAGAGGAATTTAGAAGAATTTTTAAAAGAAGCAGTGTGCCTGGAATACAAATGCTTCACTGGAATGCATGAGCTGTACAATCAGGAATCTATAGCCCAAAGGACTGGTCAGGTTTATAAGAGTATTATTTGTAAATCATGCATCTCTCACATGCTCTCTCAAATGAGGAGATTACAACTGTAATCAGAGATGCACTATGGCAGGTCTCTGATTTCTTGCTTCTGTATATTTTCTTGTCAGTCTACTACACTGAGAAATTTAAGAGCTTTCAAGAACATGCTTACCCATAAATTAATTCCAAGGTTAATTCACTCTCTCTTCACTTGATTAATGTTTTTTTTGGAAGTGGTAAGAATGCAACAAATAAAAGCAAAATTATGAGAAGCAAGCCACTGTGTCCCTGAGACAGAGATGTCTAGTGACAAACATGTTCTGAGTTTTAGAAACCCACATAACAGGATAGTCAGAGAGCATCTTTCAAAACCTAATGCCAAATGTAGGCAATGATAGTGTGAGATGACTGTTTCCAGGAGATGAAACGTAGTTTTCAATTGGTTCATTTGAGTAAAAAAGCTGTAATGTACCTTATACTCTGTTAGTAGTTTCTAGAGCATCACATATTTAAATGCATGACCTCAGTGAATGCTGAGTATAGGGGGCTGGAAGCCATGCAAGCTTCTACTGTAATTTTGATTTTCAATCAAAAAGTCATTTTGCTCTTTCTAAGCAGCTATGTTTTTCTTTAATGACTGATAGTATCTAACTGCAAAGACTTGAGCTATGTCCAGGAATCTTCCCTAGTACTCCCCAGTGTGCTAAGGAATTTCAGTACTACAACAAACATTTTTGAGAAGACTTCCACAGAATTTTTTTGTTTCAAAGTACAATTTCTGCCATTGGAAGCCTTTCTATATCTTTATAAACTGACACAGATGCGAGTTAAGTTTTGTCTTAAATAAAGACAAGAAATTTCTGCTCATTTTCTGAGCTGTTGTCCATTGACTGAGATCACTTCTCACTGAGTCCTTCTATTATCACTATCCTCCCAAATATTGATGTCACAGTTTAACAACAAGTTTATAGCAAACAGCATTACTTATGCCCTTTTAAAGCAGTGAAGTTCTCCATATGAAGTTTCATCTTCAAGCCAGGAAGAATAAAGATACTGGAAGTGCGGTAAGAGAACACTGGGGTTTAAATTTACAGCCCATGCAGTCACTGTAACTCGGTCACCATTGCTGAGCAAAGAGCAGTGACTGATTCCCTCTGGGAACTGGCTACGAGACTCCCCTGCAAAGTCCCTGGCGCCACTTAAGTGTCTTCTCTACTTAATTTAGCACTGTATTTAATGCTATCAAACATTAAACAAAATATTGAAACTGGGAGAAATTACCAATACCCTGGTTACTGTTGGGAGACAGCTCACTTCCCACTACCAGAGTTCCAGCAGAGCTTCTGCCTAGAGACAGGTTTTGCTCCACATGCAGCACAGAGCATTAGTTCACACTTATTGTATGAAGATCCCTGTACCCCAGAGTCCCAAAGAAGATTGCAGAAGTATAAACCCCACACTAAATGTTATATAAAGACCCTCAGAAAGACAGATAGCCTCTTGCACCTGCCTCCTGAAAGGGATGTGTAAGCAAGCAGACCTGGTGGGATGGAAATCTTCATGCCAGGCAGCAGAGATAGAAGCTCCCTGCAGGCTGAGCACTGGCAACTCCCAGGAGCAGCCCTGGGGCTCAGGAGGGTGCACAGGGAGAGGCCATAGGCCAGTGACATGGAGGGTGGCTAAAGACCAGTGTCACCAAGACCATGGGTGGAAGAGCAGATGCCAACAGCTGCCAACACCAGAGGTCCCTGGGGTTTCCCAAGGAAGGGGTGTGAGGCAATGCACTGGCATCTCCCTCCAGTTGATTTTACTCTATGAACTCAAATACCAGCTTTAATACATAGCAAAAAACACAATTTGGATAATTTGTTTAATCTGGTTCTCACAGTTGGTTTTGGGTGTTGGGGTGTTTTGTTGTTGTTGGTTTTGATTTTTTTTTCCCAGCAAGATGATTTCACAACAAGAAATTAGAACTCCAGAGTAAGAAATACAAGAAATGTTGCTGAAACCAGATAAAGTATTTGAGCTTACTTCAATTACCCAGATATCTATAACCTCTACTCTTTCCACTGGAGAGTTTAGGAGGTCCACAGAGAATATACAAATTTCAATGAGTCAAAGATAATTGGAGTATCCAAGGGCTTCATATGTCTTTAGTTACCAGCATAAGCAACTCATATCTTGTTCTCCGACAAAATGCGATATCCTGCATGAAAAAACCGCAAATTTTAAACTTTGATCCCCAGGTTGTCCAGATAATCCAGAAAATTACTCAGAAGGGTGGTAGGTGCTCCCTATGCTGAAATGCTAGTTCCATCTAGGTTCACTGATGCCTGTTTTTTAAAACATTTCCTGAAAGACCAAACTGCTGTCTGTTATTAGTGCATGGCCAGCTTAAAATAACAGCAGTCTTAAGACAAAAATTTCTGTGTGTAAAGATTGTGCTGCTATTGTAAAGAGAGTAAGTTCAGCAAATGACAGATTGGAAGAGGCATGCTTTAAGGAAAACTGAAGATGAAAAAAGTCTGATCAATTCTTGTTTAGTAATAATTTTGAGCAGGACAAAATACTCTACTGCAGTGGATGTTAATTACTGTTAATAGCACCATAGTGGCTGAAGAAAAAATACATTAAACAAAACAAAACAAAACAAAACAAAACCAAAACCAAAAAAAACAAAAAACAAAAAAAAAAAAACACCCACGAACAAATGAATCAAACATCCAAAACTTCCAGAAAATAAGCAGTTTGCAGTAAAACAAGGGAGGGTGGAAATGGAAATAAGCAAGCCAAAATCATGTTTTACTATAATATTTACTCTGTGATATCATTTTTTCAATGTTACAGTGAAGAAATGAGGTTTCCCCCTGGCCCAATCAAGTTCTTTTTGGCCTTCCTTCCCTGCCTCCACCACTATACTCAAGAGTGACACCCAGTGATCCACCCACTTGGAGCTGTAAAACCAGAGCATCATACCTATTTACCAGATGTGTCATCTCCAACGTTTCCAAATGGACTCAATCCTCCTATGAGCAAGGCTTTGGAGTCTGTGCTCAGTATGATGCTGCAGTGATTACAGGGAAGCCTCTTCAGAACATATGATGTCTTTGTCCCTGGCAACATCGTGCAGAGCAAAAACATTGAAATAATAAAACCTCTGCACTTATGCCACCCAGCTCCAGATTTTCCTCTAATTCTGACTAACTGGGTATTTAAAACTGCATTTTAAGATTTATTTCCTGTCCATCAGAAGTTTCTGAGAGACAGACTATGCCATTTTCAAGGCAGGCTGAACATCAGATCTTCTATGCATGTCAGGATTTCTTTGTTACACCTGGATGTCTTCACTAGTAAGGACCTGAATTACTGCATGTAATGAAGTTAATTCATGTGTATCAACATTGTAGATTACACAGCACATATTACCAATATTCTTTAACCATCAAGCAATTGAACTAGAGCTGTTGCCACATTTCTGGATAGCCAGTAAGAGCTCCTGGAAAATTTAACACTGCTGTTCTATAGTAATCAGCGATTCCATGACCTCTTAGAAGGTATCTGAAAGGTCAAATTTGTCAATTAATAATCTATGTATAAATGTAGGATTAGTAGAGTATTCTGATAAACTGAAATCTCCAGGTTTTTCCCATTTGTATGTAATAATATTCCAGTATTAAAAAAAAAAAAAAACCTAAACCAAAAACAAAATCTTAAAAAAATAAAAAAAAAAAACCCAGCCAATTTGTTACTTTATGTCATGTTTAAAGTAATAGATAATGCCATGATTATTTTGTAGATCTCTTTCCTGGCTTCCTTTGTTCATAGATGTTAGTATAGAAAAGGATATTTCTTCTGCTAATAGTTTCTGTTTGTTTTGTGAATTTTGGAGACATGTCAGGAGTTTCACACAATTTGCTCAAAATTTCCCTGCAATTTTGCATCTTTCATAGCCCATAATAAGATACATCCACAGTAGCATGTACAGTGGGCTTTCTACCAGAAAGCCCCAGTATTTGAAGCAGTTGCAATACCTACAGGTCGGCTACTAATCTTGATTTAACTAGAGCATAGCAAGTCCATCAGAACTCCTAAACTTTTTTTTTCTCTTTTTCTTGATAATTCTTTTAAAGTTGGCTGAAGACATAATCCTGTTATGTTGAGGCAGTTCCATTCTGACACAAGAACAAGAGGTTTTATCCCCTGCACTGTAGAAGGAGGTTTACCAAGTGGTTGAATAAGTGGGAGAAGGCAGGAAATGAAGCTGCTCTGGAGTCAATAGACATGCACCAAGGGGTGAGTGGCTGTTACTCACACAGGTATGAATAACGCACTGCGATGCCGGTGCCAGTCCGCATTAGCCCAGCATGTTTCACAGGCACTCATGGTTATGGAAATAGAAACAGATTGTGAGTCAGAGAAAAAGTTGAGTCAGAATGAATATGTGAAGTGAGTAGAAAGGAATGATCAGAGCCATTAACTTTGCCTGTGAAAGGTCGTAAGGCAAGACCAGTCAAAGAACTGCAGCAAATGGAGCACCCAAAGGGCAACTCGGTAAAATTGCCAAGATATGTTGACAGCTGAAATGACAGGTATTTCTGTTATCCACAGCATGTGACAGAAGCTTAGATGGCAGCTTATGTAAACCTTTTAGGTACTTATTGTTGACATTATTTCCCGCTGCCCTTATTTTCATTACCTAAGACCTGTTTGTACTGTGAATAAATAAGGTGAAATATAAATGCTTCCCCATGGCAAGGTAGGAAGTCTATAGAAGTGCTCTCACAGACTGTGTATATGAAGGAAATACTTGACTTCTTGACATGTGATTTATTTCACAGAGCTTGAAAGAGCTGGAATATTGCAATTTAAAATGCAACAGGGAAAATGTGACAAAGAAACTTTCTGTAAGAAAATAGGACCAAAGAAAACCAGATTTCCTTATTAAGATATCCATGATATTCTGGGGTTTATAATTCACAGATAGCATGAACCTAGTGTATATAGAGTATTTTAGTGTTGCAGCTCTGATTTAATTAAGGGACAGAGAAATGTTTACAAGGCATCAGTTTTATCATATCATACTTCATTCAGTGTCTTAGGTTTCACTCAATAATTCTGTTAACAAAGCAGTTTTCTTCTCAAGATGAACTTGAAAATAATCTCTTGAAATAGAAATCAAATTGACCAAAATAATTTACGAGTCCTACAGTAAGATAAGCTGTATTGTGCACACATACTTCTGATCTTCAATAAGCCAGTATGACAGGGAAAAAAAATTACCCTATCACGATCATATAGAATTCACTCTAGATTTTTTTGTGTTAAAAATATGTAAGTTTGGAAGACATTATAAAACTCAGATGGGTTCAAATGAATGGGTTAAAGAGGCTTTCTTGCTGAAGAGTCACAATTTGCAAAGACAGGCAATCTATTAGGCCCATTTACATCGCTGAGAAAACAAGGTTTCAGGCACACAAATACTTGTACAGGTCTGAAACAATAGAAACATTTTGCAAAGGTAAACAAATATAGAACAAGTTTCTGAGTTTAAATTGACTGCTGAGTACTAAGATATGACAGAAAGAGTTGCAGGCAGCAAAGGTAGGAAGTGATGGTGAAGACAGATGGTGATTATCTCCTGTGGGTCAGAAACAACCGGCTGAGTGTGTTTAGCTCATTCTAACAATTAATACTTTACAAGGGAAGGCATTAGCATCGATTTTTTTCAAACATATCCATCATAAGTTTAAACACAAAGCCTGGGTTCAGACTGGTTAACTGATCCACAAAAGATGATGAGTGAATTTTTTATTAATTTTTGAACCTGACCAGTCAAAGTAAAATATTTTCAGCTTACTAGTGAAATAAGGCCCAGCTCATACCTATGCCTTATTCCATAGTTATGACAATATAGATTTAAGGTCTTGCAGACGTGTACATCTCCAAGCATAAGAACAGTTCTATTGATACCACTGGATGAATTATATGTTTACCATGTGTTGTAGTATTGCAAATTTTGAAGACTGTGTAAAAACCAAGAGCATGTTTTTACTTCAGCAAATTCAGAAATGTTTGGGAGTTAATTTTAAATCAAAGCTGCACATTAGAAGCTAAAAGGCTGTGATTGTCATCAAAATTGTAATCAAAAATTTTCTGTTGATATCACAGGCCCTCCCCACCTGAATTAACAACAATAACTGAAAAGCTTGTTGACAACACCAAAAGAAACCCTATGGACCGCATAGAAAGAATCCTCTGTCTGATCTTAAAACAGCTCTTTGGAGTGATTTATGGAAGGTGAGAATGGTGGTGTGTGGACAGATCTGAACACCCTCCAGACAAGACACAGCAATTTCAGACTGGGAGTCCTTCTGTGCTCTCTAGCACAGGAAATAAATCCAGCAGCCACTCTAAGCCAGGAATCTGGCAGAGGTCTGCTGCACAAGGGGTTTGGGTCTGGCTGCTCTGCACTGCTCAGTGTGTCCTGATCCACACAGTAATCAGCCCCAGCTGGCTCCCGGTAGAAGCTCTACAACAGCTCCGCAGTCAAAAACAACAACAATAATCAAACCATATTAACATTTTTTCAAATGCCAGCCCATTCTACAGTTTATGGTGTTTGCCATAACATATGAAGCTCCATATGTTGTTTTTTGTACCGTCAATTTTGAATTTGTCACTTCTTCATGCACCAAGTCTCTTTTCTTCTGTGTTTGGATTTTGTAGTATCAACCACATCTGAGATTTTCTCTGTCTGCTGCCCCACTTATGAACAGTGCTGTGCAACATGAACCTTTGCCCAACATAGCCCAGGGCTCAAACCATCTTCTCTGAGATCCTTGTAGAGGTACAATGGCTATCACCAGTAATCTTATTCTGAGCCAGGTACATTTTCTTTAATGGTAATTTATAACATTTATACACCAAAAACACCAGTACCACCTGTCATCAGAAACAATGTCACTGATATCCCTTTTGTTCCATTTCCCCATTCAGATTGCTTTTTCTTTTCTGTTTTCTGATCCTGGGTATTCTTCAAAGAGTTTAAGTATCCAGTGTTTTACCTCACCCATTTGTTTTTCTTTCTCTGGTAGCACAGCTGCCTGTGGTATGAGAACTCAGCTAATACCATATGACTTTTCTGAGAGCAACTTTAAGAAAACTCATCCAAAAACTTACTCTAAAAAAGATGCCTTCAGCCTTGTCATAAGTTTGGGGTTTTTTTTCCTCTCTTGGTCTTACAAAATCTAGTAATGAAATTGTATTTTCAGACTTATGTGAGTTTTTGTCATATTCTAAAATCCAAGAGAGAAGAAGCCATTAAACAGGAAATTAGGCTTTTCTTTTTCTTCAAAAAAGAAAAAAATCTGAATCTCTTTTGTGTATTATTGTCAAGCAAAATGCAAAGTATAAAATGAAATTGAACTAAATAGCCTCGCAAAATTATCTAGAAGTGGGATGTTCCTTTGTCATCATCATCCCTGGAGTCTTTGTGAGACTATCAACTAATTCTGCATATGGTATGTTGTAAATATCACACAAATGCTTTTCTTCCTGTAGCAGAACTGAGTGATTAATGCCACTCTGCTGTGCTCTTCACCCTTCACTTCAATGAGTCATGCAGTCTGGATAATGGTGGACCCGCATCTTTTTTAGTTAGGGTTATTTGAATACTTGCTAATTTTTCTGGGCCACTACAATCAGGATGTTATATATTAAAGGAGGCGTGCAAGATTACAGCTTTTGACACTCTCCCACCTTAAAAATAAATTCAACAATTATGATAAGATGAAATCATCTCCTGTTTTTCTGAGAAACTGGAGAAAACTGTTGGGGTTTTTTGGGGGGTTTTTTGGGGATTTGGTTTGGTTTGGTTTTTGGGGCTTTTTTGTGATTTTGTTTTTTGTTTTGTTTTTGGTTTTGGTTGGTTTGTTTTTTAATACACCAAAAATTCTGAAAATTACTCCATTAGGAGTTTTGGCACAGAGTAACCAACAAAAGAATTCTACAAGCTCCTTCTCAGCCCAGGAGCCAAATGCTCTGGATCTGGGGCAAGAAGGAGCATGCACTGGCAAGCAGGCAACCATTACTGTGCCCTGAGTGCCAAAGCAGCTCCCCCAGTCCTTCCACACCTAATGGAAGCTTTTGCAGACAAGTTTCCCTTTCCCTGCACCTGCCTTAGCCATGCACTTGCAAGGGCAACCTCCCCTGGACTTGACTCACACAGGTACTTGACTGCACTCAGGACTAAGGGTGAGAGGGCTGATAAAAACATTTGACATTTCCCAGTTCTAGAATTAAAAAGGAGCCAGAAATCAAAAGCTAATCAGCTACACTGGACCTTCTG
Organism: Peucedramus taeniatus; assembly: GCA_013400575.1. NCBI lineage: Eukaryota > Metazoa > Chordata > Aves > Passeriformes > Fringillidae > Peucedramus > Peucedramus taeniatus. The sequence goes on along the minus strand of WBNO01022923.1, from coordinate 48,038 downwards.
CACTTCTGTAAATCCCATTAACTGCTAAACTGATGTGGTAAGCCTGGGGCAAAGCAGGAAGCATCTGTAGCCTCATCCCAAACCTTCACTGAAATTCAGACCCTGGAAGCATAAATATCATGCATTGTTTTCTTTTGTAATCTGCGTGCTTAATCAATATCTGACACCTTCCAAGCACACACTCTGCAAATACAGATCTAACCACTAATAACAAACAGAATGTACCTTTTCCTATATAGACCCTCCTCCTGCTTCATGTCAGTAGTGAAAACAGGACAAAACAAAGTCTTACTGTGACTTTGCTTGCCATGATTGCCAGGGTTGGTACTTATCAAATGCAGATGCCTCTATCTACACAACCTGAAGTGTTTCTAGACCACAATCTCATTTACTCTGATTAATGTGAATCACACAGAGTACCCACTGCTTCTCAAGGGTCTTCGTAAGATGCACATGTCTGAAATGCAGATATCCAATCTTTGAATCTCACTCAAACTGTCCTCTCCCTACCTCAGGGTTTCCACACACCTCCCTGTCCAAAAATGAGTCTGCTTAGCCAGATCAGTGACCGTCAGTCATAGCACAGCCATCAACAGACAAACTTAACAAGTTATCCAAATAATCTTCAAGCAGAGCTCTGGTAGAAATTTGACACAAATAGAAATTTTTGATACAAATATTTGAGAGGATCAAATGTAAGGGGTCTTACTTGAAAGGAAACTTTTTATAGAGTGAAACATTATTCTGTTTCCTACAGAACTTTTCCATTGAGAAAGAGACAAGCTTTTTTTGTCATGTCTACTGAAATATTAGTTTATACCACTGTTGAATATGTTTCTGGAACCCACTGCTGTTAATGGTTCACTGAGAGAAACAAAGAATTATTGTTTGTAAAGATACTGCACTGACTTGTAAAATTACCATTTTCTTGTTTTCTGTTTCATATTCCTATTTAGAAAGAGGCCATGGACTGACCATGTGTTTCGAACAATTCTCAGAAGAGGCATTTTCCAGTACACAGATGAGGAGATTTTAACAAACATTCAATCTAGCTGCAAAGCTGGTCAGCACAGATACACACTGAACAAATGAAACATCAGTCAGCTGCTTCAATTTAGTACATGGATTTTGAGAGTCGAGCAATCAAAAACCTGAAAATATGCCTAGAAAATCTTAAAAGAGTCCATATCAGTCCACAGACTGCAAAGGCTCCTTATTAGAAAGTCCCTACCCTGGCTTTCTTTCATCCTGAATTCAGATTTTCATCTAAAATGTGAAACTGCTCAATTTTACCAGGAGACAGACATGGGTGGTTTTAATGAATGCTATCATATATATATACACAAAAAATGAAAGGATATGTCTACATGCTGTAATAAGGCATAAAAGATAAATTTAGCTCAAATTAGCATAAACAGAGATAGCTCTGGTGGTGTGGGTGCCCCTGTGTTGTGCTTGAGCTAATCAATGGTGTTTTGTTTTTTGTTTTGTTCATATGGAGAGAGTAGATGTCTTTTCTCATGGAGACTATGTTTGGGCATGAGCCAAACATGATCTCTGTGTAACACTGTGCTGCATGATTTGGATGTAGCTGTTCACTTCAGTGCAATCCAGCTTTCTCAGCTTGACCCTCAACCATGCAGGGAGGACATATCGTGACCCACCTGCTCCTCCCTTTCCAGAAGCAGAGACATGCACTGAGCAGACACCTCTCAAGCCACCACAGTGTCACTAGGATCCAGGTCCTCTGGCATGTTTTTGCTTTAACTCTTGTTTCTGCCACCAGGAATCTTCAGATTATTAAGTAACGTGCTGAATCTGGGGCCAGAACCTGCAGAAAGGACTGTGCCATCAGAAAAATACAGATTGCAAGGATAAGGCACTTCACCTTTTCCCATGCACAGACATAAATTAGCCACATTGCCTCTGAAGCTGATGTACACAGCTTTGCATTTTCTAATAACTTCTTAAGGTTTTTATAATTGGAAACAGAAATCTCAATTCTTAAAATAATTCTCTAGCAAAGTACATTCTGAAGAAATGCTTCATATTACGACCAAAATCCTCTTCTTTGCTTTTGGATCATGATTTTGCCTTCCTGTCCAAGTATAGCCATTTCTTCTTCCTGGAAGGGATGGACAAATAAATGGCTACATCTGACAAACTTAGAACAAATTCAACCTTGCAATTTACTGTCTTCAGAATTAATGGAAAAGTGGCAAGATAAATTTTAGCAGATCACATTCAGCAAACTCACAGCAGTCCAGATTGTGCTTACACAACTCCCTCTGTCTACTACCATTTCAGAGGAGTGTTTCTTGGGTCTTCCCCTTCCCTAATTCTTGAGATTTGCCTGCATGGGAAGAGGGGACCAGATAAAGCACAGGACATATATTTCTTTCCTTTAGTAGGCACAGAAGTCCATAGGAGGGTCATGAAGATGATCAGAGGGAGCACCCATGAGGACAGGCTGAGAGAGCTGAGGCTGCTCAGCCTGGAGGAGGGAAGGCTCCAGGATGACCTCATTGTGACCTTTCAATATATAAAAGTGAACTTACAAGAGAGCTGGAAAGGGGCATTTTACCAAGGCCTGTAGTGACAGGAAAAGGGGCAATGGTTTTAAACTCAAAGAGAGCAGGTTTAGATAAGATACTAGAAAGAGACTCTTTGCTATGAGGGTGGTGAGACACAGGCACAGGGTGCCCAGAGAAGTGTGGATGTCCCATTGCTGGAAGTGTTCAAGGCCAGGGCGAATGGGGCTCAGAGCAATCTGGCCCAGAGGAAGATGAGGAGCTGGATTAGTTGATCTGTCAACTCATTTCCAACCCAGTCGGGTTAGATGACCCAAATGTGGTGTTATGACTATGATTTCACAAGTGACATCACAGTCTCCAAAGATGTGTTTTTCACTTGAACGTAGGAATAAACAAAAAGTAAACAAAGAAATTACTCTTTTGCCATCTTCCATGATAGAAATTACAAGCTTGGGCTGATAAAAAGGAAATTTCTGTCTTGGAAGAGATCATCTTTTTTCTTTTAAACTAAATTCATCTCTAAAGCCAGCAGTTATCATACTTGCTTCCCACCTTCAAAAAAGTTACTTTGTGTAACTCCAAATTTTCTGCTCAGTAAATATAATTTTGAACCGCTTTTTTTCAGAAAAAAAAGGTGTATTTAGAAGCAAACATTTTTTTCACTCTGAAATCTTTTTTTAAGAAGAACTCCAAACGGCAATCCACCAAAATCTGTATCCATTTAAGAAATACATTTCACTAGTGCGCTCTTTCTTCTAGAGACAGCTGCTCAACAAATGTTTTTTAACAGTTCTCATGAGATCTAAATGGGGAGTTATGAGGAAATAAGTATTGTCTTTACAATCAGGACAGTTTAATCGTTAGTAAGCTTTAACTATAACATGTACATCAAGAGGCAGATATTGAGGCATCCTGCCCTCCCAGTTTCATATGCTCATTAAAACAACACAAAAGGGGTAAAATTTTATAAGTGGTGGCAGGTCTTGTGCAATACGATAAACTTTATGCAGAGCTCTTATTTTTTTCCTTCCAAAATATACTCAGAAACCATAGCCTAATCCTTTAAAATACATAAATATATAGCTATTAAATACAGTAGTAGCCACTTGCAAGGGTAAAGCTGCTTATTGAGCACTCATCTTCCCCTTTTGTGTTAATATGGGAGAGTAAGAGTAAATTTCAAGTAAAGTTCACTGAGATGTTACAGGGCTAAATATTAAAAGATATTTTACAATAATATTTATTTTGCAGCTTCTGTTCCTGATCTCTTAGTCCTGTACTGCACGCTGAGATCAAAATGCAACATAAGTAGTAGGATTTGCCACAGTCCTTTCCACCTCAATAAAAGATATCTTTCTCTGTCTTTTATTTCCCAGCCATTACCATTTCAGCAGAGTGCCTTCAGGAGGTAATCAAAAGAAAACATCCCGGAAATTTCTGGCATAACTTCACTTTTTTTCCCCCCATCTCAAACAAGGGCCAGATGCAAACTCTGAGACTGACTCATAGCGAGGGCCTTTTGGTTATTTAATTACAGTTTTTAATTAATGTGAGAAAGCTTAACTGATCCTAAATGGTGGTAGTGGCTGACAAATTACAAGAGCACTCCATGCCCACAGAAGAGCTAATGCTGCAAGGAAAGCACAGGGAATCAACACTAGTTTGTAATCAGTTACATTTCAAAGAAATAGTTTTCCAAGTGTCTTTGTGCATGTGGGTTTACTATCCTCTTTGAAGTTTGAATCATTTTAAGATCTGGCTAGGGGCAAATTAGATAAGAAGGTGGCTGTGCAATTAAATTAATATTTTGGAAAGCTCCTACAGTTACAAGATCCAAATAATTACCCCAATAAAATGCTGACAACACTTTAAAGAGGTGTACTGACTTATTTTTTACCTATCATTTTTTTGCTGACAGATTTGGTAGGTGCATGATTCAGCACTTAGCACTGGTAAAATGATTCATACAGGTTTCTGAGCAGCTGTCCCAGATGAAGGCTGCAGCAAAGATTCAAGTCTGTGAATCCAGTTCCACAGCACTTGGCCACACTCACAAGCACAGTTTGGAGACACTTGCTGGGCCGAAAATTGGTGCGGTTTCCCAGCTCAGCCTACCGGAGCAATGGCCAAAACCATCTGCTTGAGGTGGTGCCAGACCCACCGAGTGGCACAGATGATGACAAGATCCACCCCTGTGCTCCCCCTCCCGCCCACCAGCAGGGCCGCCAGCAGCCGCGCCCGGAGTCCCTGGGCAGGGGGAGCCGGCCGGGGCTGGCAGCGCTCGGGGACAGATGCTCTGGCAGCAGGGGATCCACAGCCTCTCCCAGGGCACAGGCTTCCCCTGCCATCCCCAGCACAGAGTCACGCCTTCATCCCCTGATCAATGCCTGCCCCATCGCCCAGCCCCGAGCGGGATTCCTGCCCAGGGCTTTGCTAACGCGGCAGGTCTGCCGTGATGGACTGCCAGATCCTGCCTCTGAATCTCCTTTTAGATTATGTGAGCTTTGGTTGTCAATCCTCTCACTGACAAAGAAATCAAATCTCTCCACAGAGCCAAGTGGTTGTGTAAAATGTGTTCTGAATCATATCGACCAGAAGCCTTTCTAAAGCTGCATTTGTGACCAAGACTTGACAAAAGAAAGGGAGTTGCAAATTAATGTATATTTTAATCTTTAAATCCCTTGGAAAGTCAGCTGGCTGTAAGGAGCAACAGTAGGCAGGTGAAAAAAGGGTGTTATTTGAGATTGTGCATGTAAATCTTCACTCCAGTGAAAAACTTGAACAAAAGTAGTCTCATTTTTTAAGAAAAACAAAACAAAAAAAATCATGTTTGCAAGAAGGGTCAAAGCTTTGTGCAAACTCCTTTCACAAAGCCTTTGGGAGCTGAGCCCCATATAAGCAGAAAGTGTTTGAGGTGATTCACTGTGATTCACTCCAGGAGAAATTAGATACCTGTGGTATTTTGAAAATCTTATTGTGTGATAGTTTGCATCTTCAGATGCCTGAATATTTTTAGATATCTACCCTGATTTACCTGTCATATGCACAGAGTTAAGGTGAGGCATTATCCCATTTTCTATATCTGGAAGTGAAGGTGCACAGAAGTTGAATCATTTACCCAAGGAAGCACACAGGAACAGTCCCACAGGGTTAGAGCAAAGAACCACTTACTCCAGGAGACTGTGCTGAATGGTGTCAGCAATGGAGGCTCAGGACAATGCTGTAAGTAATGGGCCTTGAGCTGCATTTCCCTTCTTTTTCCTGCATAGCTCCTACTGACCATTGGTGTAGGGACTTTTTGAGTTGGCTCCAGCAGACTGTGTTTAACACCCACCAACAGTGAGCTATTGGCCGACAGGGGATCAAATCCAAATTTAGCCTCCTGCCTCATGTGTTGTATCCTTGTAAAGGTTGTCTGAACCCTGGAATCAAGTTCACCTTAGGACTGAAATCTCCTAAAAATGAAAGCATAAAATGACTGTCTCCTGAGAATTTGGACACACAACTGATCCTGACTTGAGACACACAAGGTTTTCATGTGGGCTCGCTCACAGAATTTAAATTTTCCATCTGGAACCCGGCTCCACCACGGTGAACAGAAGTGTTACAGAACCCCAAAGAGCCAGCTGTGCATTTCAGTCTGGTATCTGTGAGACTGAGCAACGTGAGTCACTTATTGCAGTCGTTACATTCAACACGTCCCACAAGAGGAACTGCTGAGAGCTTTCAAGAGCACTTCAAGGTTTGCTTTGCTGCAGTGCCTGTTGCAAAGGACTGCATTTTCCATTGTAATGTACTGCTTTAGAATGAATCCCAACAAGGAAAAAATGTCTTATGCTATTGTGGTATTATAATTTTAATAAATATTTTCCTTGTTTCCCAAGTACTTCATGCAAGCAAAGCAAGGAAGGAGTCGCTGCTAGCAATATCAACTAACAGCAAATGAGAGAATCAATGGATTTACCTGCCAGGCATCACTCACTCATCAGCTCGGCTTTCATTTACCTTAAACACCCACTAATGATTAGCAGCACTTTACATGCCCACTAAAAAGAAAAAGCACACTTCTGAGAAATTACCTGTATTGCATCTTATAGGATATTTGTGGCAGAGGGAGAGGTAGGTTTTGCAACTCCCTCCAAGAAAACCAATGCCTTCACTTAAAGAAAAGAGTCAGAAAAGCACAGGGTGAGAAACAGAGGACAAGTGGGAATGAGACTGCAGCAGCACAGATCCTTGGAACCTGGATAAGGTGGCAAGCCAATCCTGCCAAGAGCTAAGAGTCTCCATTCTTGTTGGAGTTAATGGGCACCCAAGTTCCTGGTGGAGAAGAAATATTTCTAAACTAAAACCTCTTTTACTCAGCTCTTCTTTCTGCTGAAGCAAAAAGTCACTGAGTTCAAAATCAGTTAAAAGCTGATCCAACAGCTTGTGCAAGTGAGTTTCTTGCCAAAGAAAGGAGTGCTGGAACAAATGAATAACTTAAAGAAAAATGGGGATACTGTGGTAACATGTAAAACAGTTTAATGGTGTGTTTGAGCCCATTAAAAATAGTGTATTTACTGGAGTATGGAATTGAAACAAGTATTTATATTTCAAAACAAAAAGCAAAAGCTAAATGTCATTTTGGCAATTATTAAGCAGTTAAATTTATTTTGAAAAATGACATTAAATTTAAAGGTTATATTTGTATAGCACAATGCATTTTTACATTTTTATAATGTAAAAATACCCTTATACTGAATGATGGAGAAGGGTATTGCCACGGGAGCAAGGAGACATTTAATGCAAATAAAACCTGCTGCTGCTTAGGAAGGATAGTGAACCAAGGTAGACTCATGCTGTGAGGGCCAGGTCCCTTCTAGAATCAGAATTAGCTTGTAGACAAGTGGTGCCAAAATTTCTGGATGACAATGCCCTTTGCAATCCCGAAGGAGGCTACATTCACTTAGACACTTCACCTAAACCTCATTCTGGTCTGCAGAGGTTTTCAAGCAGTCTTTCCAGATACTGGGCTTGGTTTCCCTCTGACATTATGTTCCTCTGTATACAGAATCCAACACTGAAGGGGAACAAGTTCATAAAATGCAACTGATGCTTGCTTAAGCTAAAAAATCTGAAGTACTTCAAAAACAAGCAAATAGAAAAAGGATCATATTTAAGGCTCTTGTGACAATCTGCACTGCTCAAAAAATCCATGTCTGCAGTCCCTGTGGTAGTACTGGCCAGTAAATTCCATTTAAAGCCAAAACTCTGTTTTGTCTGTGCAGACCTTCACCTTGACAGATGTCCTTTCACCTCCATCTTCAATGTTAATTCTTAGGGGCTGCTAGCACAAACCTGAAAATAGAGATCAAGTGAACTGGCTCTTCCATAAAAACATGAACATCTTGGGCAACACAGGAGTGGGGAGGAGGTTTAATCTGTGTGATAAATTTGCAGCCCTCTTTGGTAACAAAGCAGCCTGGCCTGGGTCTCCATCCCTTGGCAGGGCTGAGCAGGATGTCACATGTGAGTCACACTGTGCTGAGTTCTGCTGAGAATGTTTGAGAGTGAAAGAACAGTTTCACAAAGACTGTTGAAATGAAGATGCTTTATACAAGGGAAAATACAAGAGGTGGGAACATGTGGATGAGCTAAGGGAGAAAAATTAAAAGGTAGAATTGACATGCATGTGCATACTTTTTAATACAATTTTTATAATATTTCTGTGAATGCCAGCCATCATTTTTCAATGTACTCCATAGTCCTTGCAAAGAGATTTGCCCTTTCTGGCTTTCTCCAGTTAGATATTGCCTCAGCTATTTTCCCCCTGAGAGCCTGATTTGAGCTAACAAGCAAAAATACTGTTTTCTGTAACCTCACCTGTCTCTATTATGCCTTCACTGGCCTCAGCCCCACAAAGTGAAGTCCCAACATACCCTGGTTGGAGGCTGGAGAAGATGTAAAGACCATGGTACAGCTCAGGGCTGATTCTCCAAATGAGACCAACATATTTCTCCACCTTCTGTCCCTAAAGTCTTCTGAAAGTTACCATGCAAATGCAGAGAACTTCACCAACAACCTCTCTGTGCAATACCTCCTTGCCCCAGGCATAACCACAGGCAAATAGCTAACATCTACCCACAACATTTTTCTAGCCCCCAAATTCAAGGCATTTGGAAAACAGAGAAAAGCAATTTAGATTTTTTTTTTTTGCTTATTTCCCGCAATGAAGAAAAAAATCATTTAACTAGAAATACAGTATTTACCTTCTTTACTCTGACTGAAGCCCACATTGTTCACTGTCTTCAGAGCATTAGCTTATATTACCTTTTGGAACTGTTGTAGAAATACTACTCGGGCACATCTTCAGCATCTTCCTTTTCTCACTTTTCACAGTTAACCTCATTTATAACTGGAAAAACTCTTCTCTGGAGATCGCAGCTAATGTAATTGTTGCAAAAAATAAAAACAATGCTGGAAAGAAAGGAACTAAGTCCCAACAACACTGAAAGTCACAGACGTAACAAAAAGAAAGGTCATGTTTTAGAAGTAGAATCAAAAAAAAAAAGGTGGGTTTTCATTAATTGTGGAAAACAGATACATACGTACCACATGAGGACAGCATATGATACGGATCAATCACTATCCTCCAACTCTTATTTCCTTTTGTGAACTTTCCTTCTGTTTCTAGCAGTGTGCAGGCTTTACAGGCTACTTGAACACTTTCTTCTTGCATCTTCCTATTTCTACAAGATCATTTCAGCAGAGGCATTTCCACTCTCAGCAAAAGCAGACTGTTCCTGTTTGTATCAGGCAAAGCAGATGGAGAAAACAAATCATTAATTTATGACTTAGAAGATACATTTGTATGACAGGACTTTGTAACACCCTACACTTCTTTTTTAATTTTTCATGACATTTATGAACAGATAGCAAAATAAAATTAGAAACAGGAGATTCCTCACAGTGGCAGTATTCTGTCCTCAATCCTCATGCTGCAATTACAGATCCTCTTCTGCCAGGAGCAGTTCCAGGTAAGGCTGTTCCTGCTTCCTGCTATTCCCAGCACCCCAACATTGGTGTGTAAGGAATCAGGGCTGTCTGGTGAGGAAGGAGGGGTAGAGATGGGATTCTGGGGGCAACACCACCTTTACTGAGCTAAGCAGCAGCAGCAGAGCAGCATGTCCAGCCACGGCCTTGGCCAGCTGGAATCAGTCCAGTCCAGAGATCCCATGTCTCCTTTGTTTCAGGATGGTGCCCAACAGCACTTGGATACACCTGCCATGTCCTGCACTTGAGTGTTTCACTCTCTTGCTGGCTGGGGCCTGGGAATGAGCATTTGGAATGAGTGCCAAGTTCCCTGGGCTATTGGAGAGATCCAGTTGCCTGTGACAGCTCCAAGAGTAGGGCTGCTCTCTTGCCAACAGCCTGGGATCTCCCTGTCTTACACTTGCAAGGTTTCCCAGTGGCCAAGGGAAGAGAGGAGTGGTCAGAAATATTGCCCATCATGCTTAAACAAGAGACTCTGCTCTCCATGTCCACAGCTGAATTATCCACAGAGCAAAAGAAAGCGTGTGCTTTCTCAGTGCTCCCTTAACTCTTCTAATAGCTTCACAAAGCAAATGATCTGTGTGCCTCTGGGTGCTGTGGAGAGCCCTCTGGGCTTTTTTATGGACCTCTGTGTATCACAGCTATCAGTCAACGCTGACAGAGACAAGGTTATGAAAGTATGTATTCTTTGGAAGCTGGATCTGGTTATTGGTCTTTTTTGTAAAACTGCCCCAATTGTGTAAACTGTGACAGGCTCTAAGAGGGCAATTTAATTTTTTTAAGTTGGGTGAAGCAACTGCTGGTTTTAGTTAATTGCCAACTCTATTTTTCGGTACCAAGCAGAAAACAAATTCTATTCTATTTCCCATAATAAGCCAATTCAAATTAGGGTAATTACCACGGGATAATTGTAGACTACCTATGGTTAATTAGGGCACTGTGTGTTTACAACACTCCAGAAGCATAAATATTTAATGATAACCACAGCTTCATAGATTGTTACCACTTAATTTAATATATTACATCATTATTATTGGGAGGGTTGGAGAGAAAAGAGGCAAAACCTTGAACCATGACCAGAAAAGCTGCAATGGGCTCTTTCTCCAATAGTAAATCACCTCACCTGATAATGTCATTATGCTGAAAGAGTCCCCTTTTTTAGGCCATCTTGTGTTCACTCAACAGGAGAAACAAGTGCACCATCACCAGCTCTTGAGCTCGGAGCTTAATGGCAAGCAGAAAAGCAAAGTGAGATGAAAGATGGTGGTGGACTCAGTCCCCCTCATACAGCCCTGTCTTTCTGGGGCACCATGCTGGTGGGACAGTGGGCACTCACTCTGCATTTTCACCCTGCTGAAAAACACTTCATGAAGCACAAGTATTCTTACCAGGATTAAAAAGAGAAACAAATATATGCAAAGTTTACTTGGTGTGAAATGGTATCTGGTCTCCTTGGAAATGTATCCTTCACTTAGTCATTATTTCACTGAAAATGTGACATCATGAGCAATAAGAGAAAGTGAAAACAAGCATTTGATTTCAGGTCATGGAGAAATACACAGGAAATTCCATCTGCAATTAGAACTAGGATCAGGAATATAAAACTCACAGAAACCCCTCAGTTTGCTCACTGGCCCCTTAAATTTGTCATACATTCAGAAATTAGTATTTAATAGAACAAAGGAAATTCCCCAAAACATGTCTGCACATGGGGTGTGACCAAGTGCAGTTTGCCAGTTGAGTAGAATAACTCTTAATCTGTTTATGTCTTTCTTTAAACATACGGAAGTTCAGAATCCCCATCCCAGACAACAGGGAAAAAAATTAAAAATCAGTTCCTTTCTCTTTCTTATAGAAGAAAATACTGATGTCTAATATGATTTTGGTGTAAGCATCCATTGTATTTTCCAGCCTTATCAGCACTTCATGATAAGATAGTCTCATTCATCTGTAAAGAAAAAGCTTAGTCAAATTTTTAGTTTATAACCTTTCTCAAAAAACAGTCCTATTAGAGAAGCTGAGTTAATAACTCATGTTGCCAGTCTCCTTTGTGATAACCTCCCATTCAAGTGACAAACGTGGCAACTGGTGATTCTTTTTCTCCCTTTGAATTCCATTCTCTGAATAATACTATAACTGATACGGAAGCATCTTTCTGTATCAGTTACAGAAACAACTGTACAGAGGAAAGAAACAACTTTCTCAAACACCTCTGTCATTCTTCAAAATAGGAAACTAGGTTTGCAGCACAAGAAGCTTCCTTGTATGAATGCCATGCCAATATTGATGGACATTTCTGCTGCTGATTGTCTTCCATTGATTTCCAGCCAGGACAATAAATCAGACATATTTTTATTAAATCCCTGAGTACAACTCATTGTAGTACTCAGGGATGCAGTATATGAAACTACAGGAGTTAGAGACATCCATGGGAAGAATACTGTTTTATTCACACTCTGCATCTAAGCACTGGGCTGTACAAACTGTGCTTCATCTGCCCCATTTTCTGCAGAAGCAGGAAAAGGGTGGGAGGGCTGCCAGCAATTTGTATCCTCTCTGGAGCTGGCTGCAGTACTTTGTTGACCCATAAGTATGTCAATGGTTCCATGTCTCTGGTTTAGACATAGCCTCTGGGTCCATCCCAAACATGAATCACTGTTGGTGAAAAAAGCCCATTTGCACTCCCTGGTTTGTTACCACCCTCTTATCCCTCTTGAAGAATTAATTCAGATTTATTTCAAAATCCCTAAATATAGTATAATCATATTTACAGTTTTGGTGGTTATCAAAAAATCTTCAAACCTACAGAATATTTTAAAGTCATACTGCAAGAAGCCTGAAGCAGCCTTATTGCCACCTTTATAAAGCCCAACTCATCTTTGAAACACCAAATTATGACAATTCATATGCAAACTTTTTGTTTGCATATGTTATAATATTCTGGTTACTGGTGCTAATGAAATTGCAAGTGATTTGGGGTTTTGGTCATTTTCGAAAACCCTCCCACATCAAATATTTTAGATGGTCTCTAGCCAGCTGCCAAAAACTATTATTCACCTTTTGCACCTTTATCAACTGAGTTAGGGCTGTCTTTGAGGGAATTTAAGAGACACTAAAGATTCAAATTGTGGGGCAGCATTAAAAACCCTTATACTATAGACTGTACCGTATTTTTAAACTACTGTATATATTCAGTTTTCACAGAATCCCAGAATCCCAGAATCCCAGAACATGCTGAGTTGGAAGTGCCCCACAAGGATCATCAGCTCCAACACTTAGCCCTGCACAGGACGATCCTCAAGAGTCACACCATAAAAATGGTGTGACCCTCCAAGTATTTCTTGAACTCTTCAATATGACAGAATTATTGACTGCAACAGAATGGTGCAGAGCTTGCATTCACTGTGCAAGTAACAGTATTCTTCTGCTTTGAATTTAAGATTAAAAATGCAGTTAATGTTGTTGCCAGATTTCTGTAGCTCTTGCCCCACAGATCATGCAGGTAATTACAATCTCATTTGCTTCCAGGACCTGACAGAAGTCCAGTTGAGACACTGGCATTCTTGGGTACTTGGGAAGAGGCAAGGGCAAAGAAATAGCAGTTATTTAAGAAGTTTTGCCAAAGGTGGACAGAAGAGGAGTTTAAGAGCATATAAAGGTCTGTCCTTTGTAGAAAAAAACATGCTGCAGAAAAAGTGTGTGCAGGAAGTCAAAGACTGGATAGAGGGGAGTGACTGAGGCACCTCACAAAGTGACTGGCAAGGGAGACAGAGCCCTGGAGAGAGAACCCTGCAATGCCCCCTCTCCTCCCCTGAACATCACCAGTGCATTACCAGGAATATGCTGGTCTTCAGTGAAGTCCAGCAGCTCAGGAAGAACCCTGTCCACCTCTTTTTGTTTCTTTGTGGGTTCATGCCATGCACAAAATATTAAACTAAACATCACATTCTAAAGGCATTTTATCAGGTCATGCAGACTGAGTGAACTCTGTCTTATTTTCAGCACCAAAGACAATGATCAATTAAAAATTAAACATTAAGCATTAAACACAGCTCCATCTTGAATAAAATTCAGCAAAATTACCTGACAGTCACATTTTTCATTTCCACTCCTCCACATTAAAACTTCAACATTAATTGTTTGCCAAAAGTAAAGTCTTGCTTAACTATGCAAATTATAAGTGACTCATTTCAAAGTTAAAACTAACAATTCTTACAAGAAAGCCGGAAGCTGATAATGACATAATGCACCTGGTCTAATCACATTTCCCTTTCTTGAACTCATCCTACATTTTAATAGCTTAAATCACCTCTAAAGGAGAAAAATAATCAATCTGTACATATGTCTGGAGCAAAGTAGAATTATTTTTAGATTGCACTTTGTGGTTAAAGCTATAATGTATTGTTCTTCTCCAAGAAAGCACTCCATTAATGTGGCACCACACAGGTCTGCTTCAGCGAATTTACCAGCTGTTCATTCCTGAAAGAGCTGGCATAATCAGAAGGAACGAAACTCTTGAAGAGTATATTTCCTTTAAAAATTATGTCTATATCAAAGGTATAGGTCAATAAGCAATTGAGAAGTTAGTTGAAATCTCAGGAGGATAACTATTGTACACAGCCAGTTCTCTTAAAAAATCAGGAGGAGGCAAATAATGGAGTAACTGCCATATGGATACACTTTTAAAGGACTTTAAAGAATACAGGAAAATAAATTCATGAAGGGAATCCTTATACATAGTATATAAATGCTACATAAGGGGTTTGTGAAACAGCTGACTAAAAAGTTGGCTCATAAGCCATGGGAAATTACTCTGTAAAAGGGGTTCACGGTGAACACTTATTTGGGAAATATAAAAAGCAAGGGAGATAAGAAGAGAAAAAATATGAGCCTGATCCTGTTTTATTTCATCTCTGTGCTCAGAGCAATACTAGAATATAAATGCAGGGGGCAATATGGCTTTAAGGTAGCTTCTACTTGTATTTAAATTTGACTTTGAAAAGAACAGAAAATTACATACCCTGAGAAAATAGAAATGCAGCAAAATGCCAGCCCCATAATCTATGCTTTCCTGGCCCATGAAATTCAAGCAGGCAGTTGTACCAACCATCAGCACTCCCCACCATACACTAATGATTCACTCATTCCCAAAAACCAATCTGCTCAGCCCGCAGTTCCTTTGGATGTGTCCAGGAGCAGCTGGTTCTTCACAAGAAGTTTCCGTTTCTTATCTGACTCTCTTTAGCACTATTTTCAGCCACCCTGACAGCCATTAAACCTCCTCCAATCTTTTTCTTAAGGGAAGCCAAGTCTATAAAAAACATTGGGAGCAGAGTACCGAGCATAGCAGGGCAAGGCAATTACAGATAAATTGAAACTATGGCCTGTAGTAGACTCTATGTACAAGCCGTGCTGACCCATTTTAATGAAAATGGGAGATAGTTGAAGAATTACATAATCTCTGTACCTCCAACTGCCTGCATGGCTTAACTTGCCAAGCACTTGTAGCTGTTGAGCTATTGTTTTCAGAAGAAAGGGTGTGGATGAGTTTTATATTCCTTCATGCCCAGTGAAACATTCTCTTTACTCTTCCCTTCAAGTCATAATGCACTTTGGCTAAATCATCAGATGGACTTAATAATTTTTTTCTTCCAAGGATCCTCCTATTTCTATGTCTTTCTAAGCTTTGCAAATGCTCTATTGCTCTTCAGAGCAGATGCCAGCATGGACCTCCACAAGCACCACTTCATTATTTCTCAATT
Organism: Peucedramus taeniatus; assembly: GCA_013400575.1. NCBI lineage: Eukaryota > Metazoa > Chordata > Aves > Passeriformes > Fringillidae > Peucedramus > Peucedramus taeniatus. Next base: position 32,707 of record WBNO01022923.1, on the reverse strand, counting down.
ACACAAACCATACTACTGAAATGGCTTGGTTAGCTTTATTATATCCATGAATTTTTCAAAGGGTTTCTAATTACATCCCCTGCTGTCTTAAGCACCCAGCCTTTGAACAGGAAACAAATTTCTAAAATTAATTTCACAACAGGCTACAGCAGCAGTTGTATTTCTCAAAATCCCAAAAACAATGGAATGTTCTTGTGTATACAGTAGGAGAGCTTCAAAAGAGAATTGCTAGACATCAACATTTTAAACTGACCATGCTAAACGTTGCAATCATTCTTTTATTTTAAGAGGAGAAACACTTAAAATAGCTTTAAAAAAAAATCAGCTTAGTTTCTTGGTATTTTGATGACTGTTCTATAGAGTCCAAATACAGAGGAAAAATTCAGCATGTGAACACTACTGGAACTCAAATCAAGAAGTATACTCATATGGTCTGAGGAGTTAGTGGAGAAAAAAGGGTTTCCTAAGGCAAAGACTCAGAAGATGCAATTTTCAGGAAAAGTGATCACAGTAATGAGCTGCAGCAGAGTCAAAGTAAACTTTAGAATGAACAATTTCACTTAGACCTTATAAAAAGAGAAAACAAAATATATTAAATACCTCTTCTGTTATCAAGATAATTGTCAGTACAGCAATAAATAATACACCTCAAAATTAGAGGTGAAATTATTTCAAATCTCTTTTGCATATATGAGTTTTGTTAATTATTTGCCACTGATGTACTTTTCTTGGATGAAAAATCCCCTTTTGCTAGTCATGGTGGAACTGGCAACCAAAACTGCAGAGAAAAGACCTGAATAACCACAAGCCAGGTAACAAGAGGGTGCATAATCCATTTGCACAGAGGAGAGCAGCCAGAGGAGTGGTCTGTACTTGGGCTTGCTGAAGATACATGCTGTGGAAAAGAATTGCACTCGTTTATTATAACTATAGGTCATATGGATTTGCTTATGAAGCCACTAAACTCTAAGTACAAAAGTGGGGAAAGTTGTGCAGCTACAGATGCTGGACTGCGTCATGACAAATGTGTGAACTATTTTCACCCAATTATGCAGCATGACACAGTCAGGGACCAAAGCATCACACCCTGAGCTCTGCTCCAAGATGATGGAGTCATCTGAACCCATCTGAAAAAAAATATGGCACTTGACAATGAGCTGGTAAAATTGCATCTTCAGAGGAGAATCCTCCCAGAATCCTTTAAGAATCATGGGCCTAGAATATGACAATCCAATCTTTTTATCACATATATCACACGGATTTCCATTTGCATATCATGTCGGCCTTGTAGTCTTGTGCCATTTTCCTTTATTTAAGAGATTTTGTCCTATGTTCCTTTCATATGTCATCACAATCAGCTTTCCATCACAAAACTTATACCTCAGATATTTTCATTACTTGCTATGAGTAATGCATACATGCATAGTGATTCAGGAAATCTACTTCTGTTCAGGTGCAATTATACTACTGTTAACCTTAAAACTGAAGTATCATGGAAAATTGCTGAGTGAATATATTTTTGTGGTCTGTAAGTGGTAGTGGTTTTTTTTTAGGAGGGGGAATATCCAATGACAAGGGTTTAAGTGAAGTCAGCAAAACAAATTTTCTTCTTCCAGAGAAAAAGAGAATGTATTCTAGAGCACAGGAAGTAAATCAGTACCCAAAGAAAAAAGCCAAGCGTTGAATAGGGAGGTTTGCAAAGCTGCACTAAAATCCTGCAGACTTCATTTGTATGTATGCTACAGCATTGTGGAGTGCCTATTCTAAAGAATTTATTTGTGTATTGAGAACCTCTTATTGAATTCACAGCTTCTAATGCAATGCAACAATATTTTCTTTGTGATAGTGATTACTTTTACTCTGTGTGCACAGGTATGTATCCATCTATTTTTATAGACTATTCAGTAGTATATATGACCAACTCAATTCATAGAATTTCAATAGTTTGTCCATATAAAAAAAAACAAAACCTAAAACCAAATAAAAAATGTAAGAGGGAAATCCTGTTTCCATTAAAGTTAATAATACTTTGCTATTGTTTCCAGCATGGGTGAGCTTTCCCTGTAAAAGAGAACACTTACATAAACTCAGTTTCATTACTTTGCAGAGTCACACAATAGGATCAGCATAGCTTTAAGGAGAAGAGAGATCTTCTTGCAGTCATTTTTAAATTTGAACTCTATGTGATGCTATTAAGAAAGCTTTATGTACTTTCCTAGTAGCTGGGATATTTTAAAAATAAATCAGTGAAGAAGCCAACTAACATGTATTAGACACCCTTGTTCTATTGCATTTCATCTTTGATAATCCAGTGATGAATAGAGCTATATAGGTACAGATATGCAACCATAAAAATATTTCAATTTGCTACAAATCCCCTGTTGGAGTGATTCTATTGCCAATATACCCAGGTGATTGATCAGCTGACAGCTAACAGCTGACAAATTTGGGTTTCATCCAATGAGGGCATAGAAGGCAAATCATAGGATTAGATTTAAACTGTTTTTCTGGTGTTCCTATAAATCTCAGTATTTGTCAGGTGTATATTTGTGCTGCTGAGGACAGTCACTTAAATTAATCTTCCACAGTTTTTCTGTATTCCTGCAATGACGAGTGCAGCCCTCTGCTTTGACATAAGATATGTCACTGTCAGTAGTGGGGGCCTGAGACTGGCAGAAAGCAGCCAGCTCAGCTCCCTGAGCCAGCTGAAGTCCACAGAATGTGTGTCAGTAATGAGCTGGGCAAGCTAGCTGAAAGGAATCAGGTGTGGACTTCAATTATGCTGCTTCACCTTTTCTGTAGCTCCTAACTCTTCCTCTGCAAAGCAGCAAGCTAAACTAGAAGGCACAACTAAATTAGATGCATCTTAATCCTATCTATAGCTACACAGAGAAATCGCTGCAGCAACTGTGCAGCTTAGAGTGTCCCACTGAGCTCTGCCCTCAAAACCTAAAGTAACATCTGAAACTAAATCCCAACACTAAAATGCAATTGTAATAGAAGTGTCTGGTGTGTGTTAGCAGAAGGGATAAAACGTCTGAGAATGCAAAACCAGGAAATAGTAAACCAAATAGTAGTAGACAAATAGTAGTAAGACAAATATTCTCTGCATGTTGCTCTCCAGGTTGGCAGCAGCAATTCTACAGATCTCATCAAGCTGTCATAAAAAATGGCATTAAATTTTAGGTACCTTGTTGCTCAGGTTAACACCACTAATATGATGAAAAACAGACATATAGACAGGCTGGCAGTCAAACAGAGGAAAAATAAGCACCAAAAATAAACTTGTGGAGACCATGGAGAGGAACACTCCGGATAGAGAAAATAGATATGCTAAATGTACATAGAAATATGCTTAGCATGCTAATAGGACATGGAAAAGAATATTTATATTTAATCTAAGTCTCATTTCTAACCGTCAATTCTGTCATATAAATCATTGTCCAAAAAGCATACTAAATAAATTTTTTAAAACTTTTTACGTCAGACATCTTTTGATAATTCTGAAAAAAGGTTTGGATCAGAGTTTCATTAACATGCAGGTAAAAGTGATGACCCAACAGGATCAGTAATTTCTAATTCATCCAGCTGAACTGTATATCACTGAAGTAGTATAAAACATCTCACATCTTCTGGAAGTCTGACATCATGTGATAAATACTACTGGGGAAAAAATGTCAGATCAATTAGCCATCCATAGCTCCTTATTATCTGTGTGCTTTTTCAGCTTTTTATAACATGAAAGCCATAAAAATGACAAGAGCCATTTTACAGATATTTATGGGTAGATGGTCCCTCAAGAGAAGAAACTGTTCCCTGCCATTGGGATAATGTGTCCTACATTTAGCAAAATCTACAGCTTACACTTTAAATATTCATACAAACACTATGCACATAGATTGCATCATCAACAGTATAGATTTTTTTTATAACTGTCATAAAGAAAGTGAATATATTTATATATCTTATATACAAAAGAGTGTGACTGTATAATGTGGTCACTTGTACACATTTTATTTAATTTCTTCCCAAGAAAGGACACTATCTGAGACAGAATTCAGCCAGCAGACTATTTCTGTGCTTTCTGTAAAATTTATTTCTCAATGGTTATATAAATAAAGTGTCTTGTAATCTGGCAGAGTCATTATTTAAACAATACTTCACTGTGGACAGTTGATTTGTTCTCTTTGCTGTTGTGAATTTGATTTATTAGGGATTGGTGGGCATGGGAAGAGTTAGGGAACAGTAACCATGTGTTTGTCCCAATCAAGCTTCACTAATTTTGGATTCCTCACTAACACTAAGTTGCTGATACAAGCAAAATGTAAATTGTTTCATGTGTATTCTGCAATTTGGGTGACTTTCATAAAAATTAATAGAAGATACAACCAAGGAAAATTAGCTGTTAAAATACAGAGGGAAAGGGGCTGAGTAGACAAGTCTCCTGCAGACAGATCTCAGTACAATCCTCAGTGGTTACTGACTCAATCTACAGCAAGAAAAGTAGGTTTGGGCAGGAAGAACAGTCCTTTTGCCATATTTCTGCATTTACAGAATAAAAACACAACCCAAGCATTCAGCCAAAGGGCTTTAGTTTGGTCCACTATGTCTCCCAATTCAATCAAGAATCTATTTATGATTAGTATAACTTTTCAGTTAGACTCTCCTGTATACATTCTTACTGTACACAAAGCACTGGGGAAAACAGCTGAAGAGCCAGGAGAAAAAATGACTGAAGAAATATCCAAATTAATATTAATAAAATGTAAAACTACAGCAATATCTGCCTCCTTGAACTGTCTCTCATTTTCTGTTGGAGGTGTACCTGAGCAGTCCCAAGGGTTTAAATAGGTGGAATTGGCTCCTCTGCCTTCCCTGACAGCTGATTAATTTGCAGTCATTGCAACCATTCATGTTTTTTTTAAACTGGCAGGTTGTGATGAAAAAACAGATGGGTATTTTATGTATTCAGTTTTGCTTTCACTACAGTGCAATTCACCATATTATTTTCCAGACTGGAAATGATCATTGATTATGGCCAGGGAAAATGAGGAATTGGGAGGAAAGACAACTGAGAGGGGACTTCATCAAGGTCTGTAAGTATCTGAAGGGGGGATGTCAAAAGGATGGATCCACGCTCTTCTTGGTGGTGCTGAGCAATAGGACCAGAGGCAGAAACTGATGCACAGGAAGTTGCACCTGAACATGTGGAAGAACTTTCCTGTGCAGTGACTGTGCACTGGAACAGATTGCCCAGAGAAGTTGTGGAGTCTCCCTCACTAGAGATATTCCAGAGCTGTCTGGACACAATCCTGTGCCATGTGCTCTGGGATGACCCTGCTTGAGCAGGGAGGTCGGACTGATGACCCAACTGTGGTCCCTTCCAGCCTGATTCATTCTGGGATTCCGCAGAAGAGTTTCAGAACTGCTGTGGGTTCAGCAACAAAAAGCAACAAGCAGTTTAAAAAGATAATAGACAGAAATGGCCATGAAATATGAGTTGCATGTTTGTCATTTCTCAGAGGAACCCTGATAAGGAAAATTGCTTTGGAAGCACTTTGAAACCCTCCAGTGGCAACACAAACTGTTATTACTATTATAATTGCCTTCCCTCCTGCAGGTTGGATGGGTTAGTCACTGGAGGTTAAAATGACTCATCAAATGGGCATGCACTTGTGCCTGGTTGCAGGCACGGAGAAACCTCCTCTGAAGAGCCCTGAAGATCCCTGGCTTTAGCAAGGAAACTGAGGAAGAAACTGGTGTGCTAGTGCTGCTGTGCCTGCAGCAGGCACCACAGAGCCCTAGAGAAAAGCACAGAGATTCAAAAACTGCTTTGCCAAAGTTCCATGTCTTTGTTTCAACAATTTCATGCTCCCAAGAGCAGAACCAAAGCACCAAGAAAAGAGGAAACCCAGAGAAGGGCCTCTCCAATCAGGACAGGTCCTCAGGCACTTAGGCCAGGCTTAGCCACTCAGACACAAACAGTCTCATTTTGGGTGCAACCATTGGACTCAGCCTAGAGAACCCTCAGAGGATGGCTCAGCCAGCCAGTGACAAATGAACATTAGAAATAGGTTCAAATAATCCTTCCTGTGGTTCTCCCAACCCTCACATTGTTTTTTTTTCCTGTTTACAGGCACCTTGCACTTGTGTGCATGCACTGCCTTCCCACTGCTGGTTTGGGCACAGTCCTTGTTTCCCACTGGGGAAAGCAGGTTGGGATGTTCTAGCTAAAGGTCAGGTACAGTGACCTGATGGAATTAAGTGACTCGGAGATATTTTGGGAGACAATGAGGGACCTCATGCTGAGAGGTAATTCAGGTCTAACATCTGTACCCAGGCAAGCAAATAAAAGAAACTTTCTTTGGCATTCACAGGTGCAACCTTGGCAGCTGTTAGAGCTGGCCAATACCCTGTGTGGATGCACTAATGAAATATGTCTTGTAACTGCTAGTAACCCTGTCAGTAAGTGATTGTTCTTTAAATGCTGCAATAACATTCACGCATGAGGAGCACAACACTGAGCAGAGATTTCACTCTTGGCCAAATTTATCCTTGCTCTGCCTTCCCCGATAAAAGAGGAGATACAAGAGGCATTAATTGTTCCTGGTATGTCCAAGTGCTTAGGACATTATTGCAATTGCTGTCTTTGGCAGAAGGAGGAATGTGACTTACGTAAGAACAAGGGTATACATTCCCTCTTGCAAACTAATAAGTACATTTTGTCCCAAGACAAAGGCTGCAGGAAGTGGAGGTGGCAGCCATAGCTGGGACCTTCAGTGTCCTTGGCCATGATTCTAACATGTCCTTGACCACTAATTTATGTCCCTGTGCAAGCTAAACATATCCCAAGAAATCTGTAGCTGTGAGGATGAGTGGAGCACAACATCACCAGGGGAGCAGAGCACAGGCCTGACAGAGGTGTCCTGTGGGCACCTGCAGGAGCAGCCTGGGCTGCATCCTGGCTCACTCTCTGCACCATCCGGGTGCGTGGACCGCTCAGGAGATTGAACTCACTTTCAGCAGAGCACAGGGTGCACCACAGGCAAGCTCTTCTTCCATACCTGTAAACAGAGAGAGATTGGGAGGGAAAGGAAACATTGAAACACCTCTGCAGGGTAGGAAGGGAGGATGCACAGCTCCATGAGTACAAGTGGGCTTTTCTGCAGCATTCCCATATTTTCTGGTAAACTCATAAAAGTGACCATCTTCAGCACTTCTTCATATGGAGAGCATTAATCCCATCAGTCAAATAAGCAGAGGACACCTTACTTTGCATTTTCCAAAGTGAGAGTGACGTGCCAGGAATATCCTCATGAATAATTATTCAAGAGAAAAAAAACAGGAAGCTTTTCCAAATGCTACACATCAGGAAGCACTTTAATCCACATGATCATAAAACCTTGCGTTCATCTCTGGTTTCATGATGGCTTTCCTATGCTTTAACAGCTAAAATACATTGTTACATCTACAAAAGGATTGGTGACAGTTGTTTCACATGCATTTCCCACACTTTGTCTGACAGATCATTTCTCAAAAAGGTGCTTGATCCAGGCATTTACACAGATATGAGATAATAGTAATTCAATATTACAAAGTGAAAATTGCTTCCCATGATTACCTCTATCATCTCAACATTAAATAGGTTTGAGGATGAAGATTGTAACTCCCACTGTGTTATGGTTCCTCAAACAAAAAGCTGATGTAAATCTTCATCTGCTTTCCTTTTAGCAACAAAAGAACATAAAACTGCCACCCAGCAGCACTGCTCTTTTCCTCACTTGATCAGCTGGCTGTTGAAAGGAATTTGCCATGTCATTTACTTCTGGGTCACATTTGTACCAACGAAAAGGTTCCACATGCCACAGTGGGGACCCCGTGACTTTAGAGTACATTTCTGGCAAATGCCATCACCACCATTGCCAATGTGGCAACACCTGCAGAAAAGGCCCGTGTGACCTTCTCTAGTGAAAGGGAGCCTTGGAAGAGACCTGAGAGAAGCAGTTGTCCCTTTGTAACTCTTCTGAAATTTCCTTGCCAAGGAATTAAGGTAAAACAGCTTTGAAATTTCCACCCCAGGACATCAGAAGGTTGCACAAGTATGCATACAATGTTACAGGAAGCATATATATAAGCAACAGTGATTTTGTTCCTTTTTCAGCATTTACCATTATAATGAAACTACAGAAAAATACCTGTCCTATTTAACAGCTTCCTAGGGTGATTTAGTGTCATTGCATAAGGCACTGGAGAATTAGAGCCCAAATGCTGATATACAATGTATATGCCCTCTTCAAGGTCATAATTTACCAAAGTAAGAAAATCCTGATGTGGGGAGAGGCTTTTCACGACACTGCTGTGACTTTGCAGTGAGTGTGATGGTCCCTAGCTGCAGTTTATTGGCTTCACTGTAGGATGTGATGGGGACAAGGAAGGACTGCCAGCACTGAATGACAGGAAGCTCTATTCCTGTCACTTGCCAATTTTTCCAAGACTGAATGCAGGCCTGCCCACAAAAAGCACTGTAACTTGGCCAGCAAGAGAAGAGGCAGCACAGAAGGGCAGCAGGAATTAGTACAATAAGAAGTGAAGTGCCCCATCCCCTCAGGGTGCAGGCAGGGAGTCAGGTCTGCTGAGGGCATGGAGCTGGGGTGCATTTTACCCAGACTCAGGGAGGAGTGCCAGGGCTGGCAGCTCCATGGGCTGCCCCTGCTCTCCCTGCACCTGGGAGGCTTCACTGGGCACGAGCAAAAAGGGCACTTTTCTGCTGGTTTTGTTCTGCTGAGCAGGAAGAGTGTGTGTGTGGTCTCCTGGCTTATGAAACGCTTGGCATTTTATTGCTCCTCAGCTTTAGTGTAACTGAATTGCAGCCGTTTTTCTGCTGTCCGGGCCAAGCGTGTCTCAACTTGCATAAAAGGAAATTAACACTGAGGTTTTGAGCTAAAACCATTTCTATACTACAGCAGAACTAAAGCATTTTGATACATTTGGCTAATTTGTGCTGTAATCTCAACAGTGGGAAAGAGCTCCCTCATGTTAACCCACGAGCAGCTAATATTCACTACAGCTCCAATTCCTTCCTCCATATTGGGATTGAGTCCTCTTCATTAAAATTTTGCCACTGGCACCAAGATGGGAGGAATCCCTAAGGATTTCAGCACACATTCATTCATACTCATGAAATGCCTGTGAAGCAGGGACAGGTCCTCAGCTAGGCTGAAACATTCATGAACGGAGAGCCATGGAGAGCTTCGCTTTGTTAAACCACTGCGCTTGGACTGTCTGAGCTGCGCTGAGCATTAATCAGCTTTATTTAATTTATTTCTTAGTTTAGGATAGGCTAATGAAACTCACCTATGGTGAGAACTATAGCAGTGAGCTATCTCCACTAAGCATATCCATCAAGCATTCAGAGAGGTTTAAAGGTATGAAACTGTAACATCACTGACAGAACATAACCCAAAGGGCAGGCCATGTTTTCATCTCTAAGGTATTGATTGTGGCTGTTACTGTTCTTAGAAAAGCAGTGAGATGCCAGTAACAAGCCAAAACGCGTTAGTTTTGCTACTAAATTATCAACATGATTCTAAACAAAAATTAATTATTTACAAATAAACCACCAAAAGTTAAAAAGCAATGAGCTATTTATTTTGCAACACCACCACATACAAATTTACATCTACCCATTTCTGGGAACCACATTTGTACAGCAAGGGAAATATCATGCAATTATACACAAATCTGTTCCTGTGGAAATTTATACTAGCTGGAAAAGAAGTTGCAATCATACCTCACTATGTGGGATGGGGAAAGACTCTCTCTCCAGCTGCCCCACGAGGGGAGAATAAGCCTATGCTTTCTGTAAACCTTCAAGTTTCATCTTAGGTCCAGTACTAGCAGGAGTGTAAGTTTTCTGCAAAGCATGTCTGCATCTTGTCTTGTGGCTTCTGAGGGTTTCAGCTACAAGCCAGAAGCTCACGTTACCATTGCTCTTCTGGGAAAGGAAATGTTTAAACTACAGAGAAAGAGTCAAGAGTTAGAGCCTGGATCCTGTGGCCAACCTCTTGAGAAAATGACCTCCTGTACACAGAGGAGCCTGTCTCTGCTACAGCTACAGAGCTGGAGTTTATATATAATAGTTTATTATAATCTGCTAACAGATCAATGAGGTCTTTCAGTTAGGCAAGTGTCACATAAACTGTTAGCAGTGGAGTTTGTAGTAAGATCCTCACAGCATTCAGGCTATGATTGAATGCTTAGAGAAAAGTAATTATTCCTGCTATCCAATAGAGATGTCATGGTGGTGAGTTAGGACCTGCCTGAAGCTAAAAAGTGTCTTTCACATACCCACTCTTCACTGCATTGAAATTCCTTCCCAGCCCAGACCAGGCTACTGTTTTGACAAGTCTCCACTAAACACATCTCTGGGTGGAAGTGCATGCTGGCTAATCTGGCTTTACTGCCTCCAGAAAAAGATGACAAACCAAACACACTGGTTTTACTCTGGATTTCCCTCTTTCCAAGTGGTAATAGAAAGGGCTATTCTAGAAGAGCCAAAGGTTTATGTCTTTATTACAAAACTGGAGATGAAGTTCCTGGAGGCAGAGCACAGCAATTAAGCAGGTTCTAGCCTGGCTTAGGCTGCTCAACAACAGATTGCTTGACGACCATTTTCATGTCCCTCATCTATGATTCCTAAGTCAGGACGTAGGAATCATAGACTTAGGACCAAGTCCTAAGTCAGGACTTGGTCAGTCAAAGTGCAGCATTCAACTACTTCAGCAGCACCCCAAGAGCTAAATGCCAACCTCTTCTACGCTCTTTCAAAATTCCTTTCTCAGTACAAATGAGGTACTGAGGCTTTACCTGAAAATTGTTGCTTTTAACACTTCAAGGTTGCTTTTGATGTTGATCTTCTTTGAGCTACTGGTTCCTTCTACCAGTTCCCTCATTGAGATGGAAAATTACTTGTGTGGATCATGATCAGCTCCTAGAGACTTGTTCAAGTATAGGTGAAGTATTCATGGCTTATCTTGGGTAGAGAGTTATCTCAAGTGTTCAAAGCACTTCCTTGTTATTACGACATTCCTAAGTCTGATCCTGTGTGCTACTAATTATATTTTAGTTGTACATATTAACTATGTGTCATCAAACAATCTTTACCATTAATTTGGCTTTTCATAGAGACTGCACATGACACACAAATATTATATGTCACAGACTTTGTTAAAAGGCTTTTAGTCCAAGTAACTTCTAGTCCATCCCACCAAGGCACAGAACACTACGGTGCCATGCTGAATGCTTCAGATAGGAGGAGATGGTACCCATGAAAGCTATAAATCTGACATCTGCTAACACTGATCTTCTCTTTTGATAACTGCTCTGCAGTTGCTGAGACTGGTGCTGCCTGGATGAATTAAAACCAGAAAGGAATTACTCCTTCTCCCATATCTAAAAGTTAGAAGAAAACTCAGCTCATAACGGATTTTCAGCAGAATCTAATGCTAGTCATAGATAGAGACCTAAGTACATGAGCCTAATTACCATGCAGGGCTGTTTATCCAAGATTATCAAGTGCAAAAAGAAGTCATGCTGCTTGACTCTGATTCTAAGCTAAACAAAACTAGCAAATACTGCTTCATGATCCTGGATCTGCTGACATATTTACATCATTTGCTGTGTGATTTCCTATGCACTTTTTAAGCAAATTGAGAAAAGTGGCACACACACACACACACACACAGACCTAGAACTAAAAAGACTTAAATTCTACATTTAAAATATGAGGGTACCAAGAGAAAAAGAAGAGTGTAAGTCTGTAAGATATTTTGTTGTTGGGTTACTTTCGAAAGTTGATCTGTGCAACCTTGGCTTCCTGAAGTGAAACTGTTTGGGTCTACTGGAACAGCACAAGGGGAGAACATCCTGGAGTCAGAGCCACAAAGAGGGCTGTGCTGCTTGACTGTGCCAGTGCATCCCAAGAGCAGCAAGCACTCTGCACCCCACACTAACCCCAGTGCAAATGTTGGGTCCCTTTGGTCATGCTTGACCTAAAGGTGTAGCTTGTGTCAGGTCATTTCCTTTGGCATTTTAGGCCATCTCCTTGATGGCTGGAGTCCAAGACTGGCTTCAGGGCCAGTCAGCCAGCAGTACATACCAGGGCACCAAAACCACCAGCAACCAACAATCAGCTCCATTCCAGGCTCTGCCCCTCACCAGACCGTGGGTACAACTTATGCTGAGTTATAACATTATGCCTTTAACATTAACAGCAATGGCAATATGAGTTATCTCCAGGGTGCAACAGGTGCAAGGAGCATCAGTCTTGGTGGGCCATAAGTTGCCTCTTAAGATGCCATTTTTTCACTTGCCCTCTAATCTCTCTATTAGTGTTAACTGTCTTTAACATCTGCAGCTGTGTATGTTCTTAAATTCTACTGGTGACCATATATTTTGTGAACTCAATCTGAAACAGAACTCTTGCTTTCCTTGGCATTTATTTTTATCATTCTCATTTCCTTTTTCTGGGTATGTGACTATAGCACATCCCTGGGTGTTAAAACTTTCCAAAAGCTGTGGTGGATTCCTCAGGAACTCTGACAAGGGGAGCTGCACATATTTGGTGTGTATTCAAGAGGTGAACACAGAAGTATTTGACTCCTGAAGACCCCAGCTTTTAGGCATTGCAATATGTGGTTTTCTCACCCACCAAGCTGGCTGGCAGACAGAGTGGTCAGGGTACTTACGGGACAGAAGCCAGAGCTGTTAGACAGATTTCAGCAGCATATCCACAAAAAAGATAATTCTCCCAAGAAAAAGGAAAAAAAAAAATATGGGGTTGGGGATTTATTGTCAGCAACTTCATCTGCTGGTAACTCTGCAGTGCTATCACATATCTGTTTCCAGTTTTAAAACTTGTTAAATAACTTTCACAGTCTGCAAAATTTCCAGATCTTGGGTTGTGCCATCCTCATTTTAAACATCTTAAGATGCTTGCTGAGTCATTGAGATGGCATTCTGAAGGGAAGCTGTCATTTCTCTGAGCCAGTGTGTCCAATATGAGTGTGTGAATGTGGTTCTTTGAGGGCTCTCAGAAGGAAAAGGACAAGGATAAGGTTTCAGATATTAAAATAAAAAAGAAAATCAGGGAACCACTCTAAAGTTCTTCCAGTACATGCTAAGGAATGGACTGTTGAAACCTGGATCAAGAATATCATGGCATTATGATAAAAAAGGAAAATAAGCAGAAATAAAATCCAAAAGCCAGAACAAGGAAGCGAAAAAAATGTTTGCTTGCATACATTAAAAAGGAAAAAGCCCTTTCATGAAGCATCAATTGGAAAAATGTGGACTTCTTTTATTTTGAAAATAAGCTGCACACTTTTTTTTTTTCTTTTTCTTTTTTTTTTTTAATTTTCTTTTTCCTCTACCTTCCTTTTTGGGACACTTGCTTTTTTTTTAACAATAGTAAAACCGGTAGAACCTCCCATACACAGTGGCTAGTTTTGATATGTATTATTTACTCTAAAACTATTATTCTGTCAGCTCAAGAAATGTATGTGCAGGTTGCAAGATTAAATTCATTCATGAAATGCCTGTGACACTGATCTGGTGTTTCTCAAAGAGGTCAGTGCCAAGTTACTGTTTATTTCCATAGCAACTATGTTCCAAAGAAAAGGTAAGTATTGTCAATGTGTAACACTTGTTAAAATAAAGTCCTAAAGGACTGCTGGGAGAGGCATTGCCAAAGTCTCCTAATGAGACATCTCTTACTTTACCTCAGCGTTAAATAGGAATTTGTGTTTAACTTTGGTTTGGGGTTTTCTTTATGTTCATGAATTTGTTTAATCACTTTTTGAATCAGAGTTTCAGTACAAAATTTTAGTACTTCATATATGCCCACGTCTGGCTTCTACAGCTGAGCTGCTGCCTAGTGATTTCCTTGGAGGCTCCCTCTCATTTCAAAAGAGCAAAATTATCCTTCCTTATTGATCTTCATCCCATACATTATTTTACAGCTCTCTTTCATATTTTCTCTGAGTCAACAGTTTTCATAGCTAGAGTCCTTCCATGTTTGATTTTTTTTTTGTATTGAGCCATTTTACCCACAGTTTTCCTTGTCATTCAACTGTACTCTTTTATAAATATATACATATATATATGTGTGTACACATATATACATATATATATATATATATATATACACTGATATGAAGGCTAAAAAATGTCCACAGCCTTCAAGATACTGTAGCTTAATATTGTTTTATGCATCGTTCTCCCTTCCTTCCCTAGTAATTTGCTTCATACTGGCTGCCATTCAGGACTATGCTGATGTTCCTGCATAATTTGCTATTATAATTTCAGAATCTCTGTACTAGCTGATAATAGCTTCTTCAGAGTCTGCAATCAAATATATTAAATTAGAATTCCTCTTGTGAACTCTTCTTACATTTTCACATGTTCCCTTTCCCCACCCTGCCATGCTACTCAGTATCACAAGATCTTACAGCAGCTCTTCAAACTTTGCTAGCTTTTGTTTTTAACAGTGGGAAGAGTTCAGAACAGTCGCTGAACTTTGTCACTTCATATTCCATTTATTTGTGAATGTAACGAAGAGCAGGGCTCATCAGGTATGTCCCGATGGGACCACAGTGTTAAGTGTCCTCTGGCAAGAAAAGTAACTTCTTTTAATTGTTTGCCTATCCATGTCAGCACTGTCCATCTCATCCCAGTCTTAACTTCCTTAAGACCCTTTGGTGAATGATCTTGTCCAGTGACTTTCAGGAATCCAAGGAGACCATATCAGCTGTATCTCCCACATCAGCATGGCTGTTCACTCCTTCAGAGAACTCTGATTTATGAGAAATTTATTACCTTTACAGAACCACAAATAATTGTTCTGAACATAGCATATTTGCCTACATATCCAGTAAGTCTTCTTTTTTATTAATGTACAAAACCAGTCTGTAATCTTCTAAAATTTCTGAAACTCCGTTCAACATCAGGCAGCATCGTTTGTTACATTTCCTTTCCTGTGTTATCCAGGTTACTGGTTGTAGGTGAGAAACAAGTGGCTGTACACTAAACTAGTAGTTCATTTGCTTCCATTTAGAGCTCTCAGGTGAAAAATATGGTCCTGCTCTTTGTTAACTCGCCATGCAGTGGCCATTTAGGGCAATTTGACTTTTCATGGGTTTGCAATTGCCAAGGTTCAGTTCTCCAAAACTCCTTTAGGTCAGGACATTTTGAAGTCATTCTTTTATTCCTATAAAATTAACTGAAATGAGAGTTGTGAAAAGGCCAGGAGAGGAGAAAAAAGTTGTAACAACCTGTCAGTTAAAGACCATGTCAGAATGCTCATTTAAAGGCTGGATGTTTAAAACCTCCTGATTTTATTTCCCATGGCACTTCTTGAAAAGCTCTGAGGATCACCAGGAGAGAAAAACAAGAGCCTGTGTTCACAACTGCCTCTTTTCCTTTTCAGTTGTGTTTGTTTTCCTGTCTAGATTCAGGCCTGTCCAGATTCAAAAGGAATGAACAAAAAGATGGATTATGGCACATAGGCATGCTTTTCTCAATTAGGATGAGCCTTCACAAAATTAAAATTTCTGTAACAAAGGCTTTTAGACACTGGGGCTTTTTATACGTTGCTCACATATGATTTAGCAATGAGTAGTTAATAATGTAGTTAGGCAGTTGTGGGCCCAATTATCCAATTACTGCAACTGGCACACAAACAGGGTAATTGTACAATGAATGCACTCGTGTACTTGGCATCCGTGCTTTTGTGAGCCTGGTGTCACCCTTTCAGTGCTGTGCCAGAGCAGGGATGTTTCATCTTGCTTATTAACACCTCTGTCCTTGGGGAAGTTTTAGCACATGGTTTGGGGAGAAAACAAAAATTCTGGGTTTTCACAGAAGGCAGTTAACAGTGGAACTACCACAAGATAGCTAGCAACCAGAAGCCATAATTCTCTCAAATGTAGATGACATTGAAGTTAAATTTCCTAGCTTCTGTGAACTTCCCCTTCTCAAAGTTGTTTCTTGTGATAATTCTATTCCTTATAGATGTCAAAAAGTCATAGCAGCCTCATCAGCCAGAAATTTCCACGTGACTGAAACAAATCCACAGTGAAAACTGAATGTTCTACTTTGTCTTAACAGAATATTAGTTCAATGTATGCCACAAAATACAAACCCAAATGTACTCAAAACAAATTTCAGCATTCTTCATGTTATTCCTCTTGACACTTGGGTTTGGCATGAGAAGGGAGAGGTGCATCTATCAAGTCTGTGCCTGTGCAACAGCAGTATAAACAATTAGGCAATTTTTTCTTCAAGACACAAGTTCATGTGGAAAGCTAAATAATAAAAATAGTTTGTTTGGGCAGTTGCAAATAAATCAGATTAGAATTTCATTCTAAGTGGAAGTGGGGTACATATTCTTCCACAAACTGAAGCAATGCGTTTCCCTTCACACTTACATTTCTGACTGTGAATCGTTGAGTGGGAAGTCTAATCACTTGGGACAATTACTGAATAAAATGGCACTGCAAGAAAGGAGATACTCTTCGTGGGATGCAGCAAAGGTAAAATCACAGATTGTTCTAAATTGCTTTTATAGAACGTACCTTTATAAGCATGAAATATACATGTATTTTTGCCTTGATACAATATCCTTACAGTGCTCATCTTTTCCCTATTAGTGTCCTGGATTCTCACAGCACACAGCTCCCTTCCATTGGTCCCTTATCCTAAAAAGTAGTTGATCAAAATCCAGACCATGTTTATCTTGCTGGAGGCAATTAGTTGGGACCAGCTGTCAAAGCCACAGCCGGTTCCTAGCACATGTGTGCAGCCTGTCAGCAGGCACAGTAACAGCATATGCCTTCAAGAAGATAATGACATTGATCTTAAGCTGAAATCACGTTTTGTTGGGTAGAATAACACATGGAGAACCAGATTACACCATAACCAAATACTATGATATTTCAATAAATTATTCAACTTCAGGCCTAATTTCTGTTTTGCAGACGGTTAGCACAGCAGCTGCTTGTAATATAAGCTCAGTTTATCTACGCCCTTCCAGTACTTAGAGGTTTGAGACTCCTTTTGAATTTACTGCCGTCTCTATTTTTAAAAGTTCCTTTATCAGATAAGCACAGCTGAAAGACCAAGAAACCTCTAGGCTTTGAATGGATGGATTAAAGTGTTGAGCACAAGAAGTGAAGATTTTTTCCAATTATGCAACTTCCCCTGCACATCAGTGTTTTCAACACTCTGTCATATTTAGAAACTGTTTTGCTGCAATATTATTAGAAACAGTAGTTAAGTGTTGCTTATGAAAGAAAAGCAAAATAATGTTCCCCATTTGTGAGCCAGAACTGTCTACCTCCTACTGAATGAGAACTATCAAATAATAAAAAGGTCTTTGAAATCTACAAAAATACTCCTGTGCTAATTATGTTTTACATCAAACCTTTGTAATTCCCAACAAATTCATGATGTAAAATTGATAAAGAACAAGCGAAGGTTAAGCTCGCAGCGATTACTAAGTACAGGTCAGAGATGGGAATATTCCATTCCAGGAACAATTATGAGGATTGAGAAACTTTGTATCTGGGTTGAGATACATTTCTGGGGATGAGCTTTACTCCCTTGCATTCTGAAATATGCTGCCTCCCCCTGAGAGACAGCAACAGCCCCAAAAAGGAACCGCAAAGGCCGGAGGATTTTCTGTGAAAGTGTCTTTAGGAAGAGAGTGTTATTAGACCTGACATGACTAAAGCGACTTACTGGGAAACTGAGACAACCATCTGGGAGGGAAGTCCCAACCCAATGCAGTGATCTCTTCTGAAACTGGGAAGTAGAAGAAAAGCAACAACAAACTGCTAAAGCTTTGAGCCACTGGTAACCTCATTACCTTGCAATCAACAGGGACCTAATTAAAAGCAGACAAGGTAATGTCTTGGAAAGAAGCAGCACAAGGAGGACTTTCCCCTTTTCTGAATCACTGGTGTCTCAAGCAGGTTTTTGATGTGTGGATGTGCATCATTGGATTTCTGGCTGTGCATCATTTTGACTGTCAACTTTGTTTAAACCAATGCAAAACTCCTGAGCAGCAGAAGAGCTCAGATTTTGTTATTTGTTTTTGAATCACTGAGTTCTAAACTACAGAGGTGATAGCTTTTTTAATAGAGGCTATTCCTGTCTTTAGAGAAGGGAAATGGAGCTGGAAGCTTACAAGTGGGGTAATTTTGAAACTATCTCTACACTAAATCTTCTAAAACTATTGCAGCAGAAGAGGCAAGATCATAGCAACTTCTCTCTTTTTTAGATAGCTCTCTGTGAAGCACAAGGCAGAGAAGAATATAAGCAAGAGAAAAAATAAGAGATAGGAAAGGAAAAATTTGAGCAGATTATGAAAATTATCCAAGTAATTTCCTAAATGAAAGTAATCCTTGACTATGAGCAGCAGAGGCTGAAAGTAGATGAGACTTTTGGGTAGAGAATTCCTCTTACTAATCAGAAAGAGAAGCTCTGTGCAAGCAATATAAAAGGAGAGTAATAGTATTAGTCACTCCTCATGCTCTTGGATTAAGTTCTTTCAAAACACTGATTACAGCTCTAAGTAGAGCCCAAAACTGGAATTTATAAATCAGATGAGAAAGTGGCATTTTTAGTAGTTCCGTTTCAGATCCCAGCCATTCTCTTTCTGCATAATCAAGATCAGCTTTTGTAAGCTTATGAAGTTCTACCATATATAGTTACTCATCCTATATAGTGAATATTTCCTGTAAGTCACATTGTGCTTCAGCTGATTTCACAGCTTATTGCCTAGGATTGGAATTGTGTGGGGTATGGCAGCCCAACAACCAGCTCTGGCCACTGCAGACCTCAGTGAAATGTCTTCATTTGGCTTTTAAGTCACATCAGGCATCTGCATACAGAGGCCAGGCTTCAAACTATTTGAGCATGGGTCTCTTTTGCCTCCTTTCCTGTGTTTTCCCTCCCAGCTGACACAGAACCTTTGGGAGGACACAGGGCCAGTTCTTGCATGGAGCACAGGGTGAACAGGAACAGTGAAGCCTGACCAGCCACTTCACGTGCCACCCTTGGAAACCCTTGGCTCTTGGCCAGGGCAAAGCAGTTTTCAGCTCTGAATACTCAAGGTCAGTGATAGCTAAGCAATAAATTATGTCATAGAAGATGCTGAGCCCCTGACTAATACACCTGGAGAGAATAACACAGAAGATCCATTTTTGGAAAAATAAAGGAGGAATTAAAAACCAGAAGCAAGGAAGATTGTCAGTCAATGAACAACCTTCTGTCAGAAGAAGCCTAGTCCAATTTTTTTTTAAACTATAGCCTGCAAATTTAAGCACATTAAACCTGATGTAGAAAAATCCCATGTATTCTTATTTAACAAGCCCGTGTTTCCTCTGGCTTCTCAAGGAACTAAGTTACAAAGTCAGTTCCTGCCTGGGTCATCTCCAGATATCTCGAAGTTGCACATTGCAGGTGTCCAGAGCCATTTCCAGGGTCTTAGGAACATGAGTTTGTTTCAGAAATACTTCTCCCCTTCTCTCTTTGCCTTTTCTTTCTTGTGCCTGAATATGTGTGATGAATCATGGCATCCCTAGGCACAACTCCAAGAAGGGGCATGTTTGTCCAGCAGAATTCACATAACTTTAAGTTCTTGCCCAAATTAAATGTTTAACCACTGCTCAGCTCATACCCTGCCAAATAAAGGCATAAGGACTAATAACCCCAGTGTTCAATGGTTATGAAACTGTGTGGTCAGACTAACAAAGCCAGGGCTCATTCTGTGCTGAATCTGAAGAAGCAGGTTGAAAATTTGTTAATATGGACATGTTGCTAGAAAAGATCTAAGAAAATTTTAGACTTAAATATAAGAATACCAAAGCTCTTTAATAATGATATTACAGTCATTCAGAATGTACAGCAGATAGATGAGGTGAAAGAGAATTTATCTCAGTATATACACAGACACTGTACCATCCCTATGTTCATTAAAAGGAATGCATTCAAAGAACATGTAAATTGCCTAAGCACAGCAAGATGGAAAACAGTAATGCTGAGGTTATGCATTCAATCTTAAATGACTCCCTTTCACTGTTTCTTAACTGGTAATAAAACATTTCTCTCCATTTCTCTACTTATTCCAGTGTATCAACTAATTTATTTTATATTGCCACCTAGCTCCAAAAGAGCCATCTTCCCTTTAATTGTTTCTCAAAGCAGTTATTAGTGTGTCAATAGATGCCCAAACATTAATATAAAATAGATTTTTTTTAAAGGAACAAGCATCATTGCTTTTTTTTATATTGTCTCTTCTTTACTCTGTTTAAATGACAACTTTTTAAATTATTATTAATTCCAAATTAAATCTTTTTCTTTGAAATATGCATAGTTGAATTAGGCTCCAGCTCAGTTCCTATTCAAACCTCATGATGCAAATGAAAAGGAAAATGAGACATTTTGGTATCTTTCACTCCCAGCCTCAGCTTCCTTTTTTCTCTTCCTCCTTCGATTCACTATACATTTATATTGGTTTCTGAAGGAGATAGGGATTATCTGACCACATTGTCTGCCTGCTCACCTTCACTTTTGAACCCTCTGGTTCAAAATGGTTAATGTACCTTAACTTGAGAGAGCTCCTGATCTCCAAGAGGTTATATTTCTATGCCTTCTGGGGAAATAGCAGAGAAGAGACACCCAGAACAGTCATCCCTCTAGGAGAAAGGTGGCAGTGTGAGGTGGGTTGATACTCCCCCCCATTTTGCCAGGCTGCAACCCCTCTAGCAAAGGCAGTACTTGGGAAGCACGGATAGCACCGTTGTTAGCTGGGTATTACAGAACACACAGAAGGATGAGTCAGGATGAGTGTGATAGGAGCCTTAGGCAGATCAGATACCAGACTGGAAATCAAGATTCACAAGTGACAGCTCACAAACTGGATGTTCTGTTATTTTTTTATATTATTTTTATTTTTCTTTTTTTGAGGAGGAGGTATCAGTTTGATCATGACTTGCAGTCCTTGTGAATATCTAAGTTCTGAAGAGGAATCCACATGAGTCAGACAATCATTTGGCTGAGCTAAATCTAAGCAGAAACTTTGAGACTTGGCCCAGTGGCCATAAGAGCTCACTTCTTCACATAATTTCCTCTCCAGATGGCAAGTTAGTATTTCACCAGGGTACCAGCTTATCTCACCTAGGCCAGATGTGAAAGCTCATACCAAGTCCAGCTTCTAAAAGTACCATTTCATCTGGTGTTGGATTTTTCCCTCTTCCCTCAGTGATAAATTCAGCATATCTTTCTTATTTGTTTCAGAAACATTAAACACCAAATCCCAGGTCTTAATGAAAGCTGCTATATGTAATGTTTTATAAACATAAAAGTAGGACAAGAGATATGAAAATCAAATCCCATGGCCCACTCAGTTGTGGGAATTTCTTTCATTATAATAACCAGTGCAGCTAACATAGCTCAGCTACATCTAAAATTGCTCACATGCCTGTTCCATTTTCTTCTTCACAGCAGCTTTGCTATTAAAAAAAAAAACAAACTTAATAATATTTTGTCCATTTACTGATCCCACAATTACACAGGCCAGCTTCTCCAGCACCTTCAGAAAAATCCTTCCTAGCCCTATCCCCTGATATTGAGTACATCCAGTTTCTTTCAAGTCTCTAATTTGTTTGATCTCTCCCTACTGAGGAAGGGCTGTCCTTCTCCATCCCACATCATACCAGCTCCAAATCAGCTTTTCCTTGAGAATACTGAGGCAAAAAAAAAAGTCACTGAATACTTAAGCCATTTTTGCTCCATTTCAACTAGCGCTTCTTCTCCATCCATCCCTGGGTCCTGAATCTACTAACATTCCCAGACTCTATGCTCCTCAGTAGTTTCAGCTCCAGCTGGGCTTTGGCCTTCCTAATTCTGACACAAAGTTTCTAACACTGCTCCATCTATGCTGCCTGTCCTTCTTAATACATCTTCTCCACTTCCTTTTTGTGAACTAGTTCAATGAGAGGCTCCCCACCTAGCCATGCAGACCTTCTCCAGAAATTCAGTCTGAAATCAGTGATGTAACTGCTTCACATGAAATATAGCTTTCCAGTTTGTTTTCATTTGTAATTATTTTCTGGCATGACAACCACAGGTCTTACCATGCTCCAGTCAAAGACTTCTTGTTTTTAAATTTTGATACAGCATCTGAGTCTTAGAAGGGGATTCTGACAGTTGAAAAAACAAAATAGTATTGTACAGAGATTTTTTTTTTAGAGTTAATTAAGAAAATGACCATGTCTGTACTTCAGCACTTTATTAAGCACAACTACACTCTACTCAATATGTGATTATGAAACCATTGTTTTGTAAAAGCAAATATACATTTGAATGCATTGTGGGGGCAGGGAAAAGTTTGCAGCATAGTGGTAAATGGAGTCTTATGTCCCCGACAACAATAGCTTGTCTGAAAAATCTCACTCAGGGATAAAAATGGTATAATTATAGGGAAAAAAAAAGATACATTGGTTTGGCACTGGCAGCAGTTTGCCAGGCTGGGTGGCTAAACCAGTACAGTCTGCACCAGTGAGACATGACCTTAATACCATGTTGCACTTCAATAATGTTTTTATAGCATCTGGAATCTTCAGTGTTGAAACTTAGATCCAAAAATGTAAAACATGATGAAAAAGGGGTTACCTTTGAGACTTTTCTCATCTGAAAGATTTTAAGACTTCTTTTTCCACAGGAGAAAAAGATAATGGCTCTGTCAGAGCTGCTGAGTGTGGTACATGTGTTTTAAGCAAGTTTTAGTCTGCAGGGCCAAAAAATAAAGGTGCAGAGTGTTGGTTTAATTGTTGCTATCTATATTCTTCTTGGCCATTCTTTTTGATCCTTCAGGTTCACACTGCAGATTGTCATTACCAGAAACTCAAATTTTAGCATCAGAGATCCTAAAATGAGATCCTTATTCTGAGGGATGAAGAACACACTGAAGATGGATAGAAATGCCAATAATTCTCAGGAATAACTATCACAGAAATCTAGGAAGAGACAATTTGACCCATGTAGTTCAATATTTCTTATTCCAGTCATATGTATCAGCCACCAGTAAGGTTTTCTTTCAGAGCTCAGAAGTTGTGTGGTTCTTTGTTGCCTTTATTGCAGTAGAGGGAAACTCTGCAGTCCTTGAGTATTGTGAGTTTTAAGGACCATGTAGAAAAGAATTTTTTTTTCCCTAATGTCACATTCCTTTGCTTTCAAGGTTCTAGGTTAATATTGTTTGCTAGGCCACCTCTGTAATGTAATCTCTGTTCACAAAGCATTATTTCTTATTCCTTATCTTGCCCTAGTTGTCTTTATCTAATCAGGTTTGCATGTTGGCACTCATGACTAAGTACGTGAATGCTACTAGCAGGAACTTGATTCTAGTATCTACAGGAGCATATTGTGGCCTAAATAATCACTCACCCTTCCACATAAAGCCACTCATATTTCAATTTTAGTATAGTTTTTTGTTTGTTTGTTTGTTTGTTGGGGGGTTTTTTTGTGTGGTTTTTGTGTTTTGTGTTTGGTTGTTTTTTTTTTCTTGTTTGTTTGTTTTTTTTTCTTTTTGGGGTTTTTTTTCTGTTATGGGCACTTGCTATATCTGCCCAAGTATAAAGGTTAGAGACTGACCCAGGAACAATGGACTGGATGGAATTTCCCAGTGCTTCAAGTTCTACCTATCTGGTATTACTGGCAAAAAAACTGCATCTTCCCTTTTATAAACTGTCCAACTTCTGGTTTAAAACTATGTAGATTCATTCTGTCACCCCTTATTTCCACTGTAGTATCAAATCAACCAAAATCTTATAGCTCTGATAGTTGTAAACCATCCTAGCTTTCAAGTTAGTTTTACTCACAATTTATACTCATTAGTTCCTGTGCCAGTATTGTTCTTGAGCACAAGTGGCTCTTTCCCTTCCAGGTGTTTTGCCTGCTTAGTATTCACAGAGAGTAACCAGGTTCTCTTTCAGCTTTTGCTTTTCTAAGCTGAGCAAGCTCTCTAATCCAAAACACTTTCCATTATTGTAAACCATTCTGTGCACCTGTTCCAGTCTGAATTCCCTCTCCCTCAGTCACTCATGCTCAGAAGTGCACACAATACTCCAGATAAGGTTTTGGCAGAGGCAGAGTCACTTACACCTGCCAATGAAATATGTCTCTTGCAATTACTTCAATTGACAAATCCAAGCACTGTGCTTCAAGGCAGCTTCTCATTAGTAGCTCATAGTCTGATTCCAATCAGTTAATACAGCCCATAGCACTTATCCTCTCTGTTATTCCCACCTGCATTCTCACAACACTTTCTCTAAGATATTTCTGCAGGAATAGTTTCATTCATACAATTTAAGCAATTTGAATGTTAGTGGTCAAGCTCATCAACTTTAAAGTATCTGTCAAAGGCAATTTAGATAGGTACATCCCACTGCGATTCATTCCATCTATCTCCAATAGATTTCTAGTACTGACTTGATGTCTCCACCCAAAGGTCACACAGAGTCTGGGACATATGGGCCATATTCCCATGTAAATATTCAGCCCTTACCTAATACATTGGGGCCATTTTATCACATGCTGGATCTATAAGTCCCATTTCCTCCATCATCTTCCCAGCTCTCTCTGACCTTATACCATCTCTGGCTAACCCAAACAAGTAAAAGCCAAAGCTCCCACACTGACAATCAGGTTCATCCAGTCTGTGTAAATACTGAAACCCTCAGCCTCAACCCAACACCAAAGAGATACATACGATTTTTCACAGAAACCAGTTGGGATTGAGCAGGATGAACTGGAAGACAGCAACAGAGCTTGGAAGGGATATTAGCTAGAAGATAAGGACTGGACTACAGCTCATCTTCCTGGAACAGTTGTATGGACAGACCAAGACCTGAGACAGCTTTAAAGTTTGGTGAACCAGAGAGAGCACAGACTATGGGACAACCCCAGCCATGGCTGCAGGAGGGGTAAGGGGAGTTCCTGAGGAAAACACTTTCTCCTAGATATCAAAGAAACAATTGAAACTTCCTACCATGACCTTTCTCACTCAGAAACATTAAAGATGAAAACATTTATTGGCATTTCTTTATGATCTGAGCACAGGCCTTTTTCCCAGGATAATTTCTCAGATGATTACCGAGTATAGCATGGGAAGGCCAATCAGGACCAGAGCAGTGTTTGGAGAAACAGCCTTTGACTACACTTGCCAGCTTTTTCTCATTTTTTGAAATGGGTGAAGCCAGAACACACGTGGGACAAGCCCACACTATCTCTGTAAAAGCTCTTATTGCTATCTAAAAGAAAATCATGGTTAGAAATTAATTGACTCTTTTTCATGTATGAAAAACCCAGGAGCCCAGCAGTCATGCCTGATTTGATAGGCAGATCAGTAAGGTAGGACTAAGTCTGCTCATTCCAAGGTCAGGGAAGCAGGACTTTCTCTGAATCTGCTTATATGAGCAACTCCTGGTTGTTGTGATTTGCTTGGCTGTCACTCCAAGTTTTTCTCTCAGGCCCACTCCCATTCTTTGCCCTGACCACGGCGCCCCAGTTCTTATCACTGCAAGTATTCTGGCACTTGGAAACACTAGGATTCACTTTTTCACTTTCTTTGGTTTTGAGTTTCTGTTGTTGTTTGGCATTTCAGTCTAAGGAGTGAAGGTTGATCAGTGTACTGCTGACCTATTTAGATGCAGCCACCAATCTGCTCCTATCAGTGAGGGTCAGCTCTCACTGATGCAGTTGGACCCCTCTTGCATCTGTCAGCTTTGAGGCCTTGCTGTCAAGTCTGTCCAGACATCCAAGGCTATCTTTAAGACATGGTGGGCTGGAAGGCAGATGGGCATCTCCTGCCATGTATCTGACGTGGATGAGAGGAGAAAGGAGAAGCAACTCTTGCATTCTGGGCAAGAAGAGTTCAAAATCAGGGGCAGAGCTGTGTGGAACTACACTAAAGGATTTCTAGCAAGTCCTTATAGTGTCTGGATAATTTTCTTGTACAACACTGATTTTGTGCAAGAGAAGAGACTTCTGCCAGCTATGGTCTCTCTCACATCTGCATTGCCCTAGCGTCAAGGAATTCAGGGTGGTAAGAAGGAAAACAGAAAACCCCTGTTTGAGTAGCAGCCTGAGACATGGGCCTTGCCAGTGGTGGTCCAGGAACTTGAAAAGCTTGGGAGAGGCTAGTCTACAAGAAAAATCCTAATTTGATGTTCCACTTGAGAAAGTACTGTCTGAGTGCAGAAAGCCTCCTCCAGATACAACACTGAGCTTGATTTCAAGTGACTGACATTTTTCCTCACATTTACAGGTTCATCTTCAGCCACTGACACAATATACAACTACAGGTAAGCTACAACTACAGGTAAGTGTACAATCTTTCTATTGTTGGCGTTATTTAAAGACTGTTAAAAGTTAACAGTGCATGTCCCAATATTACAAAATTGTCAGTGATAATGCCCACATCCTACTTTACAATTTTCACACAGTGAAGTTCAGTTCTTACCATAAAAATGTGCTACAGATGTGCTAGAAGAACCAACATTTCTCAACCTTAATAAACCCTGCTCCTCCACCCTAGAGTTTTTTTTGAAAGTATATGATCCTAATGCCTCTGAAAAACAGGGCCTCAGGTATGCTGCACACAGCAATACAAATTCATAAAACTGGGATTGCTCTGTATTTTTTATTCTCTCATAGTCCATGCATCCACCTGGCACTTAATGCATCATAAATGCTATAATAAGCATGTCAATGCACGCATCTATCTAATTTTGGCAAGTTCTTGATTGCAGTCTTTTGTATGGAGGCAGTTGCAGATAGGAATTGTGACAGACAGTAAATCTAACTGACTTTGAATTGGCAACAATAGCTGTAATGAAGATTTGCATTTTTAAAGGCGTGTAATTAACACCAGTATTAGCTTCCTCCTCCAGTTAAAAAAGTCAAGCTAAACTATCTTTTGCTGAACTTGTGTTGGGTTTTGTACTTCTTTTGCTTTGCTGACAACTATAGAGCATGCAGATCAGCTGCTGCCCAGGTACTCTTTTGAGTACTGCTGTTACAAATGGTTAACCTGTGAGAGAGAAAAAGCAGGACAAATGGGTAGATGTGCTGGGAACCAATGGATGGAAGAAATACTTAGCTTATCTCAGGGTACATTACCTTAGAAAACTCAGGCTTTACTCTGCTTTCTATAGCAAAATTACACAATGCATAAGGTAATAAGAATTTTCCTTCCATAGTTTCTTTACTTTTACTGTATTTCATATGCACATTCACCTAATGTACACAATATGAAATAAAGAAATTGCTTTGGTGTCCTTTATGTTCCCTCAGCCTTTAGACTCTCAATTTGAACACATCCCTATGAAGGCATGACATTCTATCCAGTTATTTCAATTTCTGTAAACATCACCAAACACATAAAAGAATAATATTATGGTAGACAAAGTACTAAGGATAATGGTTTTGAACACCTTAAAAATCACGTCAATCAATAAGTCTGAATTCCCAACTTTTTCACTGCCCTTTACTTATTATTTCTATATATTTTCCAGATATTGCTTCTTTAGCTGAAATCTCCTTCAGCTTGTTTAAGAAGCTCAATAATTGCCAGTAGTAACAATAGAATTATTTACTTGAGCTTTCTCTGGGCCAGAACCTGACGTTTCTATCTAAAGTTTACTCAGTTCTTTGTCAAACAAAACTTCCATGAGATTTGATTGGTCCTTGTGATGTCTTGTGAAGGCTGACCTAGAACAGAGACTAGATGGAGCTAAAGAATAAAGTAGCTATTTATTAAGAGGCTTCAATAAATCCGTCTTGGGCAGCACAACCCAAAATGGCCCCAAAATGGACAACTGGTCACGGGGTCTCTCACTTTTATAAGTTTTGGTCCATTAGCACATTGGAGCTAATTGTCCAATTACAGCTTTAGCCCATGAAGTCCCATCCTTCTCGTTTTCTCTCTTTGGTCTACTGTTGTTTATGCTTTTAGGCCTGAGATTTGGACTGGCTGACCTTGGGTCCCCAGCTAGAGAAGGAATTGTTTTGTCTACCTACTCTTTGAAGAGAGCTTACTATCCCCTAATATGAAGCCTAGACTTACACACTAAAGCAGAATAGAATGTGCAAAATATAAACGCTAAAACCTGAGGCATCACTTGCCTTTTGAAAGACACGAGCATAAGATGTTTTATAGGATGCAGAGCAGCTTATGTGAAGAATTCATCAAACTGTATGGAGAGTTAAAAGCAAGACTAAGCATGAACCTTGTAGATGCCACTGTGGGATCAATGAGATAAAGTCCCTCCCACTCTATGACATAGCATGGAAATTTTGATTCTGTAAATTAAAGTTCTTCACGTCTTTTGAATGCATGGTGTTATACCAGAAAGATGTTTTGAAAACTCCTAATTTGAAGGATGCTCTGCAGCAATCCTCTATGACCAGATGAACTTTCCCATTTTAAAATAAAAGTTGAAGAGCCAGATTGATTTTTGCTCCTGTAGGTATTTATTGGAATTATGCTTGTGGCTTCAGCGGGAAAATAATTCTATTCATTGTTTTACTGTGCTAGTACATTACAGAATCAGAGAATCACAAAATATTCTCAGCTGGAAGAGATTACCTTTCCATGTACCTCATATTTAAATTAAATGTTGCCATTAGTTTTCAGTTTGTTTATAAGAAAGTACATTCTACAACTGACATTAATGTCTAGAGGGAGACTTCTAGACAAAGAGTGAATTCATCAAGAGGAAAATATGCTTGTCCAATCTGACATCCTTGTATGGCACAAATGGCCAGGTAGACAAGGGAAGAGCAGTGGATGTTGTCTATCTTGACTTCTACTTGGAGGGTGACAAAGCACTGCAATATCTCCTTCTCTGGTCATATTTGAAACTTGCCTGGGCACAATCCTGTGCAGCCAGATCTAGGCGAAGTTGCCTTAGCAGGAGGTTTGGACCGATGACCCCACTGTAGTCCCTTACAACTCCAACCATTCTGTGATTATTTTATACTGGGATTCTGTAAATATTGTCAGTGTTGTGACATCAATTTCAAGAATTCCTTAATTTTTTTTTCCTACAGAAATGCACACACATGACTAAAAGTGTGACAAACTGAAAAATGATTCATTGAGTCCGTGAGAATTTAGAAATATGCCAGCATATTTTTCTTCTGCATCCTAACAAAAGGGTGAAAAAACAGCAAGGAGCAGCTTCCAACCTAAACTTTAGAAAGAGAAACTATAAACAAACAAGCTAAAGACAGAAAATTAGATTAGATTTGATATGAACTAACTTCTAAGTCTTACAGAAAAATAAAGTGAAAGTAAGGCAATGCTACTCAAACATCCTGAAGAAAAACACACAAATGAAACAATCTCTATATTTTTGCTTATTCTTATTTCATGTGTGTGTTTTTCCTTGCTCTGAATATACAGAGCCATCAATTGCATTAAAATATACCTTATCTTTTGGTTATGGACACAACTCCATTCTGCTTAGGCGAGTCAGTGGGATCCCTGAAAATGCAAAGTGGTCAGAAAAGCTAGAGCCCCTTTCATCATTTGCCAGCAAAGGATTTGACCCCTGGATACTTACATAGAGAAGAAGAGCCAAAAAAAGTATGCTGTCAGGAAAAGCCTCCATTTACTGCTATTTTGTTCATCCAAACTAAACTGCAACCTTTTTTTTCCCCTATAATGTGCATAAAATACGTCATGTAGAAATCAAAATATTCTTTGTGAGCAGAAGCAATTCTGCCCAACCTTGCAGCTACATGGAAGATAATAAAACTGACAAAAGAGGGTCCATCTGCACAGTCATTTTCCACAAGACGTTTTCACTTTAGCTTGCTGGTATTTTGGGGCAGGTCAGAAATGAAAAATAAAAGCATCTGAGCAGTGGATCTGCAGCCAAAGCATTGCTTGCTGACACAACTGGCACTGCATCAGCTGAGGTGAAGGTAGCAATTCAGCCATCCCAGATAACCACCAACTAGACCAACACTGTGGCCTGGTATGGAAAGAGAAAACTCATCAGTAGGACAACTCTGCACAAATCATATATATTCCTGCTTTCAACAACATCTGCTGTATGATAACAAAGTGCAAAATTATTTCAGTCTTCATTTCCATTTTCTTTCATGAATAGGAGTACCTGTACCTGCTACAAAGAAGGTGGATATTTAAAGACCCAAACTCATGGCCAAAATAGATTAAATAAGCATAACTACTTGCTTCAGACCTAACAAGTGAGTCAGCAGTCAGATTCTATTTCCCTTGTTGAAGTCAGAAAACAAATTAAGCTGATAGCATGCCTCTAATGGTGATGACATCACTGAGAGCAGAGTTATTTTCAGTCTCTACAGCACCAGTAAAGGAGAAGCATAAAAGTGAGAAAGGGAAACTTAACTTTTTACTCATGCCTACTCCTAATATATTTGCTTTTCACCCCCTCCCTCAAGTTAAGTATTTTTTGCTACTGTCATTCTGTGTTTAAAAGTATACATGCATTTTTCAAAAGCTTGTAATCATATAAAACATTTTTCTTTCTTTCTTTAGGAAGCACCAAAACCTAAGATTTACAGCAATTTTAGCCTGTATGAAGTGGGAACAAGTCCTCCAAATACTTTAGAATTGCATCTAAATAAAGCAGAGAAGAGTCTAAACCATTTTCCAAAATGTTCAAAAGTGACCTCATATGAAATCTGTCAGTCTTCAGACACCCAACCCGTGAGCCCTGTGGGCAATATAGAATGTGGCTCTACATCTGCAAAAATACCTCTCTCTCTCAACTGCATTGCTTTCTTTTAAAGTGGAGGTGGAAAAGCTTCTGCTTTTTGACAGTACAAAAACTGTGCTTTGAAGAGTTTTCTAACTTGGTAAAAAAAGACTTTCTGGGACAGTGGCTGAGAGACACTATTAAGGTGGATACAGGGAGACTCAAGGGGATTTGGGGAAAAGCAGGCCTTTCTACATGAGAAGCCTGAAGCACAGAGTGACATAAAAAATGCATGAGGCTGAGAAGCAGTAGTAAAGAAGATGCATGAGTATACAGACCCATGAACAAGATAAAGGAGAAAATGAAGAAATAAGCCGAGACAGAGGTCTGCCAAGCTATGAGGCTGAACCTGAGTAAGAAGCAGAAAGAAGTGAAAGTGTGGAAATGTCAGGGGAGATGGGAGCAGCCTGGCTGTGTCAGTGAATGATGAGATGTGAGGTGATGAGAACGTTGCAGCAACAGGACTGCAACTCCTGGCATTGGCAATAGACAGGAAGGAAATGCTGAATAGCCAATATGCAGTTCCTGAAGGTACATGATTTAGTGAGAAGCTGATGACTTGACAAGGAGGATTAGAGAGGCTGGTTTCTTGTGCAGCGAGTGGTAAGTTATTGAGAGCAGGGGAAGCAAAGTTTTGGATGCACCACATAAAATAAACAGATAATTAAAAAATAATGATGACAGAGCAGGAAAAGAGGAGCCATAGTAAGTGAGGAAATAGATGTACATGAGGTGAGTGGGCACCTCAGATCTACTTAATATGATGCAAGGAGGGCAGGCAATCTTCTGCCAAGCACCAGCTTTAAGCCGCGTGAGAAAGATGAAGAAGATCTTGAGAGAAACATGAGAATGAAGTTAAGAAAACCATGTCTGTCTTCAGAAGCTAAATGAAGAATAAGAAAGGTACAGAGGACTGAGGACTGAGAAAAGGCAGTCAAAGCTGGCTGGAAGGAAATTAGTGACAGATTTCCTGCTTGTCTCCAAGGAAAAAATAAACCCAGTGTGGAATGTCGCACTTCAGAAAAGAACATTCATGACATGATATGTCATGAATGTAAAAGGTGTTCTGTAGACTAAAGTGTACAAATTTTGTCATACAGATGAGTGTGCTTTAAGGAGCTAATAAAGAATCTCTTTGTCCTGAGAAACTACTAAACAAAAAAAAATCTGTTGTAATGAAATTAATGATTAAGGAAGCCTTGCAACAGACCAATTCAGCACTCTCTGGAGATGGCCATCATATTGCAATTCACACTCTCTCTTAACCAACATCATTAATAGGGGTTCTAGAAAGCAAAAAGTAATGAAGCACTGAAATACTGCAGGAACACTGTCAACACTGATCAAAGCCCTCATCGCAGCTTTTGTTCAACTAGGGCAAGCAGCGCATTTGTGCACAGCAGAGGAGCATTCATTCTGATGAAGCAGGCAAAATAATGTCATTCCTTCCTGAAAAGTGTGATTTTTAAAACAGCTTCTTTGAAGTCAGACAAAGTTTCCATTTTTCTGAAAGTGAATCAGTAGAAGAATACAATCCTGACAACTCGTTTAATCCCTTCTACTGTCTGTGGTGATGTAATACCAAAAACTCTATTAATTTATAGGTCTAGTCATGAGCTGAAAATTTACTCTTTACTGTAAGCATTAAGCTAAGCTATTGGAAATTTTATCCAGATTGTAACAGATTTAATGAGACACTGAATGGTTGTTTGTTTCATTAACCTTGAATCAAGTGACTTTAAAAAAGAAAATACTGACAGATTTCTACAAATGTTTAGAGCATCTCTCTGGCTTATCACTATGAACACAACAACCTTTACAATTTCCTGTGATTCTCT